>CM077306.1:76082500-76465000 GCA_039655065.1 Glossophaga mutica
CATTTTCAGCTCTATCTTAGAACTTTCTGGGGTGGAAGGGGAAGGGCAGGGAGGAATGGCCTCAAAAATCTATGCCTCCTGTTACCCACAGCCTAGAGTTTCCACATTTGGAAAGCTGAGAAAATTCTATCACCATTTCTCCTTCTTTGAAAGGCACAAATAACTACACTACATGGATTTTTCTAGTTTTAAAGGCCCTAGGCAATAACTTTATTAATCCAACCTGAAAATATAAAGCCATTAAATTTTGTCTGGGTAGAATAAATCCCCGTGGCCTCCTTTAAAGCAATGTAGGTCTCTGATGCCCATGGGCCAATCAGTGTCCCAATCCACAAGAGATAGGACCAATAAACAAGGAGTGTGCAACCTATTCTTTCTCCTTGGGAAGAAGAAAATACTCACTGGGGACAGTGGGCAGATTCTGTCTTCCCCCTCCTGTCACAGCCCTCCTTGTCATTTATTTCTAACTTCATTTCATAGTCAGAATACCTAAGTCTGAAAATATCAGGATAACACTCTTAAATTTATGACAATCACTACAATATCCCATATCTAAGATTTTTAAAATGCCATTTATCCACTAACGCTATTGTATGTTAGTCCTGCATAATCTTACAACTCTAGGGAAGAATAAAAATGTTTGACATAGCCTAAGACTCCTTTCCAAGGTCAAACAAGAAATCCCACTGTATAATCAAGAGACATGCATTTTAGTAACATCAGATATATTTTTCTCTTTTCTTTTACTTGTTATTCTTCCCGCACTCCTGATTCGAAGTCTAACCTTTTCTTTTTTCTAGAATAGGGGGGAAGGGACAGTGATGAAACGTTGGAACAGTTGAATATCCCTGTCCATGTTCTCCAAAAGCCCTTCGTATTCTAGCAGATCTGTTTAAGCTTTTCCTTTTGTCACGTGACACTGTAGGCCTAGGCCTGAAATAACTGGGAGGAGAGATGAATATCAGAGATTCTCATCAAGAACTAAACAAAACATATATCTTCCTTAGCATGAATTATACTGAGGATGGAGTGGGAGGGCTTGGAGGAAGGAGAAAAGGAGGGATTATATTTGAATAAATATGAATACATTTATTAGATACTTTTCACAATCAGATAGCTCCCCCCAGAAGGTCATTTTCTATCTTTCTAAGGATGTAAGCCTTAATGAAAGCAAATCTCAGTCACAAATTTGAGGAATTTGCCCCATGATAAGTTTACATGTATTTGAACTGAAAAATTGTTAACCACGCTTTTGCTCTAAGATGTGTGAGGGCCGCTCAGGGACTCTAGGACCCTGGATAGACACACAAACAAGTACGTGTGTATCTGGAGCCCCGCACATTGTAATAAACACAGCTGCATTTATTTGAGTATGTAATTTCATGTACATGTAAAAAACATTCAAACGAACACACTCAACAGATTTATTTGATTGTGCAGTGGGACAATTATTCAAATAAACTGCTCAGTGTAATTATTTGAATCTCACATTGCATGTTCATCAATCACAGCATTAAAAAAAGAGGGGGGAACAACACCAAAGAATTTACATGGGAAAAAATATATGTGAAAGCAACCTTATTATAGATTTTATAGGGTTAGCCAAAGTTATGGCTCCCTCCTTAAGTGTAACTCAACTATTCTGTATTCAGTGACATTTCTTGGTAATGATTAATTGGTTCAGTCACTTGATCATTATATCAGAATGACCGTAACATTCACATTCATATAATAACAAACTACACAAACCTGAATTGGGTGGAGATGTGAAATCTCTGTATTTCAAATGCAGAATAGTTCTTTCTGGACATCTTACATCAAAGGGACTCTGGTCACATTATTATCGCTTTAAATAGCACTCCCATCAATTTAAAAGTTTTATACATACAACAAAACATTCCTACATTTGAAGACATGAAAAAAACACAAGTGACTCATCTGATCATTTTATATATTAATAAATATTATGACATATATGTGAACACATCACAAATCATATAAGTGTACCAAGAGGCAATTTATGGCCTCCCCTAAGTATGTACTGACATAACCTAATATGATAAAATGGGAAGGGGCGTTTAGTCACTGAAATATGCATCGTGTAACAAAGATGAAGAAATTACATGGCTTGTGCCCATCATAAAAAAGACTCAGACTGAAGGCTTAGCTTTGGTTTTTATTCAATTAAATTGTTAAACTGTGCACAGTGATTTTTTTTTAGAACTTGAGACATTTGTGATGTTGGCTGTTTAAATCTTTGTTATCTTCGCTGTGAATTGAAATTGTACATATTTAGTAAATCATGCAGACAAAACAAACTTTTTAGACAATATTTTTATTGGAGAGTTTTCTTTTCCTGTATCCATGTTAAAAAAAAAAAAAAGACCTCCTTTCCCAAAATAAAAATGTCAATACTAAATTTACAGAAGTATAAAGGAATGATTGCTTCCTTTAGAGCTAAATATTTAAATAAACATGGAGATAATTGGCAACATGTTCTTTTGGGCTAATAGGCCGTGTCCAATTTTTTGGGTCTGATGTTTCAGAGGGCCTCTGTTTCAGGTTTGAAGGTGATATATTAATCTCTGAATTAAACAAATGCTATTAAATAACAAATAAATCCCCCGTCTTCATTTGTATATGAAACATGGAATTAGTCAAAGAAATGACGCTGAGATAATATGATGCTGCATGTGCCACAATCTAAAACTCTTCTCTGTGAAAACAGTTGTCTACCACCTATAATCCAGTATGACATGTTACAATGTAGTGAAAATATAAAATGAACACTACTGCTCCCATTTGGCCTTGAGATGAATATGACAAAGATTCTAATAATTTCAGTCAAAGAAAATGATGAGTAAAAAATATATGAGGATTAAAGTGATGACAAATGATCTTTTAAGTATTCTAATTGGTCTATCTCATTCAAATCGTTTAGTCTGCAGAAATTGCAAATCCTGATGATCCTGATTGGTAAGTGCACCCAGTCAGCTTTCTTTCACTCCACCAAATGTGCCTGTTAGATTTGGAATGAAGACTAAGCCCCCCAAATGTTAAAAATAGACCACTGCCCTGGCAGGAAATTTAGCACTGGCAAGCACAGAACTCAGAAGGAACTGATCTAACATAAGGAAACATTCAGAGAAGGGTTATGATCCTGTTCTGACCATTTTCAGAGCAAAGAGGACAGAGAGAGAGAGAGGGAGAGGGACTATAAGTAGGTTTCCTAATGTTGCGCATGTAAACTTGAATAGCCAGTGTTGAAAAACAACAATACCCAAGAGACAGAAGGAGCCTGAATGGAGTGCTTTTGAAATATTTTGTATTTGTTATATTTCACAGATCGAAAATACTTAAAATGTTTATATTAGAAAAATAAAAGCTTCTGAAGATGGCACCACAAGAAATTCTATATAACTTATAAGATATGCCAATAATATAACAGGTAAAAAAAATAATTTATCTGTACTCTTTATATAGGAGATTTACATTTAGTTTATGAACTTTCCTTAAAAGGTATTCTCTTTTATCCCTCCTAAAAGAGTCTTTTCATAAAGCAAAGAATTACAGTTACACTCCTGTCTAGTTTGGGTTAAGAAAAGAGAAATATGGTCTACAAATTACTTGAGAAGTATTGATGAGTAAAAGTTTATAAATGTAGAAAGGAAACTCAAGAACATCCCTACACTCACAGAAAACATTCCAGTGTATTTAGTGACCACAAACAACCAAGACCTTGGTTTTTACATCTCTTCTGAAAGATACCACTTCCAACACAAACAATATTTCCCAACCCAGCGGTGCAGCCTGGGATTGGTGCAGACGTAAAGGGAGTATACCAACTATTGAATAACTCTCAACCACTTCCTGTAGTCCTGAAACATTCAGTGGAGGTCTACCACTTCATTATGGAACATGCTTAGAAAGTGTAAGCTCATAGGTTTCCGGTTGAAGATACATCTAAACAAGAAGGGGAAAGGAGAAGTACAAACCACCCTGCCCAACTTGATTTAACTCTTCAATGCCTTTGCCAGGTAGAGTGGACTTGAGACTAATCAGTCTGACATCTAAGTAGACACCTTTTTATGCAATATAAAGTGCTTTTATATCATCAACGATAAGTCCATGAAAAGGAACAGTTCACTCACTTTAAAATAAATAGTGATGGAACATTTAAAAAAATCTCATTAAAACAAAAAGAGTTTTAACCACAATAGCTACTTAACGTGTACTACCTTGACTTTTAAAATGAATATTAGAATAATGATTTGTACAAGTACTTTTCCAGAATTGTCATGATCCTTTGAGTCAAATGTCTTCACCTACAAATCAGCCTATAGCTATGTTACATACTCCTCTACAACCTGACCAAATTATAACCTATGTTATGTCAGTTAAAATTGTCAAAAACTCTGTTCTTATTCTTCAACAGAGTTCTCCTGTGAATTGGGTAGGAAGGAAATCTTAATGTTTGCAACAGTTAGAAAAATAAAAGCAGTTGACCTACCACTTGCATCTTAATAAAAGAGAAAATTGAAGTCTACATGTCCTTGAGACCACACCAGTTGTTTGCTTTTACCCCACAATAATCTAGAAAGCACTTAAGCGTAGACTGTCAGAACCCCAGTCTCCTGACAGTGTTCCCTTCAGCATATCCCTGTAAAATGGAAACATCAAAAGGATTGAGTTAGTTTCCCTTCTTCCTGTAAGAATTTTGTTCTGGTCCACAAAAGTTCTTTCATGCAAGAGTGCAATGAAATAATTCGATTTGGAAACCCCATATTACTCTAAGATGCCACTTCATCATCTGAGGGCTGTTCACCACTTCTGGACCAGAGTCTACTTTACTTGAGAGCCAAAGACATTGTCAAAATGACAAAAGCTTTTTAAAAGTATTAACTGGCACTCTGGTTGGGAGGCTCAGTTGTTTGGAGCATCATCCTGTGCACCAAAAGATTGGGATTCCATCTCCTGTTGAGGCACGTAAGAGAGGCAATCGATCAATGTTTCTCACAACTCTCCTCCTCCTCCTCTTTCTCTAAAATTAATATATCCTCAAGTGAGGATTAAAAAATGTACTAAACGGTCCCTTGCCAGGTAGCTCATTTGGTTAGAACAGAATCCCAATATGCCAAGATTGGTTGTGAGTTTGATCCCTGGTCAGGCACATACAAGAATTAATCAATGAATGCATGAATAAGTGGCACAACAAATCATTCTCTCTCACTCTCCCTCCCTCCCTCCTTTCTCTCTAAAATCAATAAATAAAAATATAAGAAAATTACTAGCTGTTGTCAACACATTTTACCCACTAGTCTTGTCCAAGACTTTTAACCGTGCTTATGTCCATTGAGGAATGTGGCTCCACTGAGCCTCTCCGTCCCATTGTCAGCCTGATCCCACTTTGTGAGTCCCCTTGCCATTCTTTCTCCAGCCGCAGCTTTTCGGAGTCCCACATACACGGAAGACCAGAGATGGTCAGAGGGAAAAACAAGGCAGCAGAGTGGCAGGAACGCTGGGAGAATCAGAAATCTGTGAGAGGAAAATTGGAATAAACTGAAAGAGATGAAAGAAAGAGCATGGAAGAATCTTAGGTATATTTTCATCCAAAGCCTTGGCTTTTAAAATTCTGGGGCTCAGAGAGAATGAAAGCTCACATTATCTCACAGTTACTGGCAGAGCTGACCCCAGAAGCCAGTTCTCCAGTTACAGCATAGGTGCTTTTATTGCTTCTATCAGTGTGTCCATCACTTATGTGATGCTTCTGTTCTATTACAGTGGTTCTAAAAATAATACTAATAAATAACAACAGTTATGATATTGATAGTGGTTCAGTTTACCACATTCCTATCTTGTATAAGGTGTAATACTATAGAATTTATAGAGATAAACAAGATAGATAGAACTACTGACCTCAGCTTTTTTATAATCTGTCAGGGTAGACATTCACGGATTTCCGGTGCCGTGGGGAATGTAGCGATATGAAAGTCCCAAGCAAGCTCGGTTCTGTGCCATAGTTGTTTCCTCTATTCAAACACAAAGTAACTCCATCCCCTCAACAACACATATGCTGTTGAGTGATGCTATGTACGAGGCACTGCTCTAGGTCCTTGCAATACGGTAGTAGACAAGCAGACCATATCCCAGCCTGAAAGGGCCTGCATTACTATGTCGAAAATAGAAAACAAAACAATTGCAAAGATCATTTCACATAATGCAGAGTGTTTTGTTGAAAATAAAAGAAGGCGATGTAACAGTGAATGAGATGAAATTGGGGAACTGGCAACCTCAGCCAGGGGGCCAGGGAGGAATGTGTGAGAAATACTCTCTCTGAGGCACTCATGTTTGAGTTGAACTTGAAGGATGAGAAGTGAGCTATGGAAAGACCTGGAGTGAGACTGTTCCGGAAAGAAGGACCTGAGGTAGGAATGAATTTGGCTTTTTGAGAATAAAAAGGTCAGTCTAGGAAAGCATAGTAGCAAAGAGAGAAGGGTGGAAGATAAAGTCAGACAGGTAAGAAAATATTTTCCAGGTCATGTAAATGACTTATAGTGTGGTCTCTTGTTAATAAGCACTCAAGAACACCTTTACAGATAAAATTCAGAGAATTTTAAGAAGTGAGACCACTTAGGTCCTGCGGTTCAGTGTCATGTTTTCATAGGTGAGAAAGCTCAGTTTATTAATCTGTGCGGTTTACCCTGAGAGTCAGAAGAAACACAGTTTATTATTCCCAGTGAATAGAAATGCACTTAGCAACTGTCCATGGTCCATTTGTAATTTCCTCCCCCTCTGACTTTAGAATGAGAGAAATCTCATTTCTCAGATTCTCACAAGACCACCTGCCTTGTGTCTGGTCACAGGCAAATCTGTCAGCCTGGAAAACAGAAATCGTTTGGGCCAAAGAAAGTTTGCATTTTGGAAACTAAAGCACTAGATTGAGCAAAGAGACCACCACAGTGGCAAGTTACCCTGGAAGCACCTTCCCAGTCGGCATGTCCCAGCACAGTGCCCACACTTGCCAGCTCGCTGTGCTAGAATCAGGCATGAGCAAGGGCCCCAGCCATCTCCCCTTCCCCTGAACTTCTAAAAAATACAAAAACTCGCAGAGCTGAGAGAGAAGCCAATAAGAAGTAAGAAACATGCAGCAGGTGGTACCATCTGTGCCCAGCAAATTCCAGCCAAAACAATCTGCTCCCTAGAGTTCCCAGTTGTGGAGAAGAGAAGAAGAGAATCTGAGAGTGGCAGAGCCAGGGGAGGGGGTGCAGGAGGGCAAGCACCGAGGCTATTATTCAAACATTTGGCTGGGTGGAGAAGTAGATTATTGATGCCAGTGAACTCTTATCTCTCTCCTTTTCTCTCTACGACCACTGTGAGAGAATCCTCCGAAGTCGTGCTAAGCTGGCAAGTATCAGATCCCACACCTGTGAGACAGACACGTAGGCATCACTGGGAGTCTGTCACCCCTGAGATGGGAGGGACAAACATTCCACAGCAAGAACAGGAAACACAGCCCACCCAAGATGGAAAAACCGGGGACAAGGAGCCTATGTTTATTTTATTCTATTTTCCTAGCAACCAAATTCTCTCCCTCTCTCCAGTTCATTCTTTGAAAATTATCCAGTTTTGAATGGGTTTATGTTCCTTGTGCTTGATCCCCAGGTTGGCACTTTCTAAAATAAAATTCTCTCACTCAATGGATTTCCTTGTGAGGAACAAATCTTCTCTTCTGGCACACTTACAATCATGGGATGAATAAATGCGCACAAGTCAAAGATAGATCAAATTGTCTGTAGTAATAATTTTCCCTTAAGAGAGTAATGGATAGACAGGGCCCATTCTTTTCGCAGACGGAGGAGACAGCAATGATTTGATGGGCATGGAAAGGTCTGTCTACTAAAAAAGAAAATCTTACCCACTGCAACATTTCCACCAACACGTTCAGGTTAAGGAACTATCTCCAGAAATGCATCTGTTAAATGCAAATACCCAATAGGAATGATACCTGCCTTATACTGTCCCTCAGGTTAATTTATCAATTTATAGCTGAGAGTTGAGCCCTGATTGGGAGAAGGGAAGTGAAGGTCTGATTCAGAAAACCAGGACCTCATGGGCTCCTGAAGAAAGGGGAAATGGCTCCTGATCCTAACTCCCTGTTTGGGCTGAATCGTGCCCCGCAAAAGTTACATTGAAGTCTTACCATTGATAACTATGAATGTGACCTTATTTGGAAGTAGGGTATTTGCAGATATGATGAGGTCATTGCGGTGGGCCTTAATCCAATATGGACGATATCCTTTTAAGAAGAGGAAAATTTGGCCCTGGCTGGTGTGGCTCAGTGGATTGAGTACTGGCCTGTGGACCAAAGGTTTGCTGGTTCAGTTCCAGTCAGGGCACATGCCTGGGTTGCAGGCCCAGTCCCCTGGGGGTGCATGCGAGAGGCAACCAATTGATTGCTGTTTCTCATGTCAATGTTCCTTATATCGCTGTTTCTCTCCCTCTCTTTCTCTCTCCCTTTCCTTCTCTCTAAAAATAAGTAAATAAAATCTTTTAAAAAAAGAAGAAGAAGAGGGAAATTTGTACACCCAAACACACAGGGAGAAGGGCATGTAAAGACAAAGACAAAGGTTGAAGTGATGGAGTTACAACCCAAAGAATGTGAAGGATGCTGGCCATCACCAAAAGGTAGGAGCAAGAAATGGAACAGATGCCTCAGAAAGAGCCAAGCATGCCACACCTTGATTTTGGACTGCTGGCCTCCAGACCTGTGTGACAATAAGTTTCTGTTGTTCTACGACACAGGCTGCGCGGTCTTTTCTGTCACCCCTCAAAGTAAGCACCCCCCAAACAAACCACAGCCAGGGGCACTTCAGTATTCAGTCTTTGGGTTGGTCTGAAAATCAAGACTAATTTTTTATTTAACTGTCCTCCTGGGGCCTGGGCTTTAACAGATAAAAACAAATATCAGCAGGAATATCCCTTTTGGTTTTGAGACGCATTTCATCAGAAAAAAAACAAACTGCCTACTCTTTGTCCCACATGTCTTCTATAAGGTAATCTTTTTAATTAGGATAATTAAATTCTTGTTTCAAAGGGCACTAAAGTGCAAGCATTATCATCTGATTTCCTGTAAAGAGTCTTTTCCTGCCTCCTGTTCCATGTGGTGTCCATTAGTAGGAGAAGCACCCAGTGAGTCAGACGTTACGGTTACAGGTTTGTGGCTCTGTCAGTGCTGAGAGGGGAAATGAGAAAGGAAAACATGAACTGGGAAACTGTGTCCAAGGGCAGGCCACAGGCATGGGAGTCCCAGAGAGCAGAGGAAACAGTGTTTTGTGGGAACCAAAACCTTGCTTCAGGTAGGAAATATCAGAGTAAAATACAGTAATTTTTTTTTTTGTTGTTTTGTTTTTGTTTGTTTTTTTTTAATTTTTTTTTTTTAGATTCTTATTTATTTATCTTTAGAGGGGAAGGAAAGGAGAGAGGGAGAGAAATATCAATGTATGGTTGCCTCTTGTGTGTCCCATGCTGGGAACTGGCCTGCAACCCAGGCGTGTGCCCTGACTGGGAATCGAACCGCGATCCTTTTGTTCGCAAGTTTTTGTTTTTTTTAATTCACAAAAATTGTGTATTTATTCTTTTTTCATAATTTTTTTAATCAGTATTTTTTAATTCTTGATATTGTACAGTTTTCTGTCTTTTACCCCGCCCCAGCCCACCACCCCAGCCCTCCCCACCTTTCTCCCATTTCCACCCCCCATAGTTTTTGTCCATGAGTCCTTTATACTTGTTGCTCTAAACCGTTCCCCTTTTCCCCTGAAATTCCCTCCCCTCCCCCTCTGGTCACTGTCAGACTGTTCTCAAATTCAGTGTCTCTGTTTATATTATGCTTGTTTGTTTGTTTTGTTGATTAGCTTCCTGTTAAAGGTGAGATCATATGGTATTTGTCTTTCACTGCCTGGCTTATTTCGCTTAGCATGATACTCTTCAATTCCTTCCATGGTGTCGCAAAGGGTAGGAGCTCCTTCTTTCTTTCTGCTGCATAGAATTCCATTGTGTAAATGTACCACAGTTTTTTGATCCATTCATTAACTGATGGGCACCTAGGTTGCATAAACGACCCCGGATAGTGGCAGCAATTTTGAGAAAGAAGAGCAAAGTAGGAGGGATCACAATACCTGATACCAAACTGTATTACAAAGCCACTGTAATCAAAACAGCCTGGTACTGGCACAAGAACAGACACATGGACCAGTGGAATAGAACAGAGAGCCCAGAAATAAACCCAAGTCTCTACAGTCAATTAATATTCGACAAAGGGGGCAGCAACATAAAATGGAGCAAAAATAGCCTCTTCAACAAGTGGTGCTGGGAGAACTGGACAGCTACATGCAAAAAAATGAAACTCGAGCACCAACTTACACCATACACAAAAATAAATTCAAGGTGGATAAAAGATTTAAATATAAGCCATGATACCATTAAAATTCTAGAGGATAACATAGGCAGGAAAATCTCAGATATTTCACGCAGCAATATTTTTACTGATAC
Source organism: Glossophaga mutica (assembly GCA_039655065.1). Lineage (NCBI taxonomy): Eukaryota > Metazoa > Chordata > Mammalia > Chiroptera > Phyllostomidae > Glossophaga > Glossophaga mutica. The sequence goes on from CM077306.1 coordinate 76,093,049, forward strand.
GTCCCCTAGAGCAAGGGACATAAAGGAAAGAATAAACAAATGGGATCTCATCAAAATAAAAAGCTTCTGCACAGCTAAAGAAAACAGTATTAAAATAAAAAGAGAACCAACTGTATGGGAAAACATATTTGACAATGATACCTCAGAGAAGGGATTAATCTCCAAAATATATAAAGAACTTACAAGACTCTACTCTAAGAAGACAAGCAACCCAATTAAAAAATGGGCAAAGGATTTGAACAGACACTTCTCCAAGGAGGACATACAGAGGATCCAGAGACACATGAAAAGATGCTCGATATCTCTAGCTATCAGAGAGATGCAAATTAAAACTACAATGAGATACCACTTGACACCAGTCAGAATGGCCTTCATAAACAAAGCAACAAACAGGAAGTGTTGGAGAGGTTGTGGAGAAAAGGGGACCCTAGTGCACTGTTGGTGGGATTGCAGACTGGTACAACCACTATGGAAAACAGTATGGAATTTTCTAAGAAAACTAAAAATGGACATACCTTTTGACCCAGCAATTCCACTGCTTGGATTATATCCTAAGAACCCTGAAACACCAATCCAAAAGAACCTATGCACCCCTATGTTCATAGCAGCACAATTTACAATAGCCAAGTGCTGGAAAAATACAGTAATATTTTTGAATTAAGGAGGATAAGGGGCACAAATCTGAGAGCTCTTTACTGTTTTTTTTTTGTTGTTGTTGTTTGTTTGTTTTTTGTTTTTTTGCAGCCTGAGTTTAGTAATAGGAATTAGTGAGATGCACCCTCTCCCCTGATTCATTACTGCTCTGGGGATTCATTACTGCTCTGGGATCTTAACCTTTTCCAGCTCCAAGTCTCTTGTGAAATCAGCTAATAATTCCTGCAATGTACTTACGTCCCTGAGATTTGAGAGGGATATTGGGAGTTCTTTGGGGAAGACAACATAAAAACCCAAGACAGGAATGAGTCAAGTAGTGTGTTTTGACATATTAATATATTGCTCTGTTAGCCAGTGGCCTAAAACTGGGAATCAGTGAGACCAGGTTCTGGGATGAGTTCTCACATGTGCGCATGAGCTCTGTTCTGCCCCGTTGCTCCTTGCCCACTGCTGCCTGCTCACCCATGAGTGGGCCACAAAAGACTCAGGTAAGGAAGTCAGGGAAGAGTGCACTAAAAATAGCTCATCTCTTTACTAAGAAAAACAAATCCAACTTTACTAAGAAAAACAAATACAACTCCATGTCTTCTTTACAGAAGAACAGCATGTTTTCCTTTATATTTTACTTTTAGAAGATGGCAGATCATTTTAAAAGCCTGGTTTAATTTGCTTTTCTCTTGTGGTATTTTTTATGTGCTATTAGTCAGTATTGCATGTTACTAGCAATAACAGTCCCACCTAATGTATTTAATTTGTTTTGAAAATCATAGCACATCTTTATACACAGAAGAGGCAGCTTTTAACTCTACTGATGACTTCCTCTTTAAAATTCCTGCTTTAAATCCCTAACCACATTCTTCTTGGTTTACTTCCTACCCACTGACCAAGATCTGCTTTCTGCAGTCTATACTTAGATGATAGCATTTCCCAGGGCCCCCTGGGTCTCTCTACTCTCTTCATTCTGATCGCTGTGCTTCAGTGACTTTCTCAACACCCACAGCTTCAGTTCCCAGCTACAAACCAAAGACTCAAAAGTGCTTCTCACCAGTAAGACTTCCCTCCTGTGCATTAGATCTGCACATTTAGATGAATCCCGGATATTGCCACTTGATAGTCTCAAAGGCAGCTCAAATTTGACAGGTCCAAAATGGACCTGTCAAATATCTCCTTCTTTCTCTCCCTGCTACCTCCAAAACCTGATGATCGTCACTTCCTAGGTCACTCAGGTGGAAATCTTGAGAGTCATCTGTTATATCTCTAAATGAGTTATCAGGTCTTGTGAGTCATATTCTCCATTATCTCTTTTGCCTGTTCCTCCTCTTTAGTCATCACTGTCACTCCATTGTTTCAGGCATATGCCAAATCCCAAGAATTGCCCTAATGGTCTCTAAACTGGTCATGCTTGTCCCAGTCCCACCTAAGATGCTGCCCTGTTATAACACAGTAGAAGGTGGAGCTGGCAGATACAAGGATGCCACCTTTTATGTTCTTTAAAGGTATTTATTGATATTCTTCATATGCACCTTATTTAAGCATTATTTTATCACAGTCTTAACAACTATTAGGTTGACATATTTCTTTAAACACAATAGAAAAGAATGTGTTCAAGAGAAACAACTAGTCCCTTCCTCTCCACATCACACCTGTAACTTCACTTGTGGTCTTACCACCTCCTAACTTATTCCACATGCTTACATTGGCCAAAATGCTTTTTTGGTACTTTTTCATTTTCATGTCTAGCTTCCCCTGTTGAAACATGTAAGCTTCTTAAACATAGGGATCATATTAACTTTCCAGTCCCACTTCTCCATGAGTTACAGCCACCCAGTAGACATTCAGCAAACCTTCACTGATTTAATTCACTTATGCAAATCCGATAATGCCAAAGTCCTACTCAAAAGTCCTTCAGTGGTTTCCCAAAGCATCCGAAGTACAGTTCCTATTCCTTAGCTTGGTTCACAGAGCTTTCATGAGCTGGCTTCTCCTTCCCCCCCTTTCCCTCTTCTCTCATAAGCCCTCCAGCTGTGTCTGCCGGAACACCCTTTCCTCCATTTTCTTCTTGTCTTTCAGGACATGTCTCGAGGGTCACCTTATTAGGACAAGCTTTCCTGAAGCCCAAATCTTAGAGGTGGCTCTCCCCAGGGATTCTTTAGGCATCCTGTCTATGCTTCATTAACACACTAGCAAAAGGTTAGGTCCCCAAAGGCAATGTATTTCCAGAAGATCCAGAGCATTCTGACTGCAGCATCTGGAACAGAGCCTGAAACTCAGCAAGAACTAAGGAAAGGTGTGAGTCCTCTGGAAAGAGGCTGTCAGCCACATCTAGACCTATTGACCCCAGTTGTTAACCCCTGGTCCCAATTCAGTGACAAGACAAAAAATAAAAAAATAAATAAATAACCGAAAGTGAGTGATGTGAAAATAAGAAACTGTGGAAGGGCCGCAATGCAAACCAGAAATTTGTGATTTAATACACCTGAAGATTTTTTTTAAAAGATTTCATTTATCTATTTTCAGAGAGAGGGTAAGGGAGGGAGAAAAAGGAAGAGAAACATCGATGCAAGAGAGAAACATCAGTTGGCTGCTTCTCACACGCCCCCAACCAGGGATCTAGCCCACAACCCAGGCATGTGCTCTGACTGGGAATCAAACCAGTGACCTTTCAGTTCACAGGCTGGTGCTTAATCCACTGAGCCACACCAACCAGGGCACACCTGATGATTTTTGAAAACCATTCCCAAGATTATATAAGGGAACAAATTTTACCACATGGATTAACAACTTCATTTCTCAAATTACTACTAATTACAATACATATAGCAGCATCCACCTCCACCACCAACAGCCAGATATTGATATAATTATAAAATTAGTGAGGCAAAACTCACTACAGGGAAACATGAATAAGCCTTCTTCCTAACATTGAATGTGAGCATATCCTTTAAACTATTTTAGCAATGACTCAGATGAGAAACATGAACTACATAAAAGAGGAAGAAGCCTGAAGTAATCTGGGATGCATTTTCTTTAACTTCTCTGGAATTTTCAGTTACCTTGGTTTCCTGACAAAGCTTCGTTGATGTCAGTAACTTACAGCATCAATCAGCAAGATAACAGAAGGTTTGTGTGGGCCAGAGGTAAATTTGCGTGTGAGGTGAGTAATATATCCCACAGTTAAAGGATAGTGGGGGCACGACAAAAGGTACAATTTCTATTAGCAATTTTTAAATAAAATAAAGGCCATATGCATATATCACAGAGCAGGTAAAAATGCTGTCCTCACCGTCCTTTCCCATGAAATGTAACTACCTCATTCTTGAATCCCAAATGGCTTTTTATAAGGACTCCACCGTAGATGCTACATAAATTCAATGTAGAAGATAAATTAGAAAATGGTCTGCATTTGTATTTTAAAATTTTATATACCAGAAACCAGTGTGAGTACACCCTGTGTTTAGAGAATTGTGAGAAATTACAAAAGATGTGGCAGATACTATTCTTGCTCACCTAATATTTATTTAAATGAAAACAAACAAATGGAAGGTCATAGATAGAACAAAATAAGCTTTGACCAGTAAGAATCTTCTGTAAACTAATATACACAAGTAAACTGAATTATATTAAGTCAGAGAGACAATTATAAAACTTTTTGTTTCCAGCCATTGTGACAATGCCCGGCAAATTTTATCAGCTACCTTTGTCCCAGAGTGCGAAGCTCACAGATCACAAAGGCATTTATCTGAGTTGGCAGAGAATATTGCAGTTCCTTTGGATCAGCATCAAAAGCACCGTGTCTCATCGTACAGACCGAATGTGCACTGACCACAGGCTTTCCCTGAAAGTTGCTTCTCTTGTTTTCTAATGAAATTGCTGATATGAGTTGGCTCTCTCATAATTTTGTTTTTTCCTCCTAAAGCTAAGTACACGGAAACCAGAACATTTACACTCAGGATTCTGATGCCATTTTCTCATCAATAAAATGAGGGGTTGTAAAGGATTCGTAGGCTCCTTCCTAAAAAGTGTGTGATGAGGGGGTGTTTCTGATTAAAGGGCCCTTCCCTGCTTACTGCAAGAAGCCTTGTGGTTGTGAGGTGTGAGCCTGCACTTTGTCATGAAAACACCTGGATTCCAGCCCCTTCGTAGCTATGTGACCCTGGCCAAATTACACCACTACACCTCAGTTTACTTACCTATAAAATAGGAATGATATCGATAGCAATTTCACAGGATGGTAGTGATAATTAAATGAGACAAAAGATGTGCAGTTTGCCGATGGTCAATATGGCAGGCACTGGTAGAGTGGCAAAAGTACACAGACTTTCTGTATTTCATCGGCTCTCCTTTTAACTTTCTTTCCCAGTTGTCCTTTCTTCCCTCTTGGGTTTGACGAAAGCTTTGCTTCGATAACCTATCCCTATAGCTAGGTCCACTGAGAGTTCTCTAAAGGGAACACAATAATTTCAGTATTTAGAAATTCTCTAGCATGTAATTTTTAGGGGGCCAAGATGGTCTCAAATTCATCCTCAAAGAGACCCTTTGTTTCCTGGTGGGCGTTAGCCTTGGATTGCAGTAAAAGGAAGGAATGCTCAACAATTATCAGTCCAAAGAGAGGCCTCAGAGCCTGAGAAACGAGGAGGCTGTTCTGCGTTGATTCTAGATATGTGATGCCTCCGCTGCTCTAAATAGATAATCCAGGGTGATAGTGAAATAGTCATAAGGGTGAACCTTTGTAATAAGGCAACCAAGCCCTGCACACAGTTTGAACCTTCCTGTTAGCCTTTTTTGCTTATTTTTAAAAGAGACTTCTAAATCATGAGATAGCCTTGCCTGTCAGATTAGCCAGTCCATACGCAGAACCTCTTTCGTAACTTGAGGGAGACGCCGGAGGGGAAGCTGCTGCAGATGAAAGCTGATGATCCAAAGAGCAGAAAGAGAGTTTTGGTTCAGGATTATTCTTTTCCTTCAGCTAATTTTAATTCTGATGAGTACTAAGTTTTCTTTGGTACATTTTGTTCACATCTTTTTTTTCTCCAGTTATATTGTTCAGCCGAGTATTTCTTAAGCATCTGTAAAAACAAAACTACATATTTCTTAAGCCCATGTAAACAACCATTTCCCTGAAGATCGGCTTGAAAACATAAGTAGACGGCAACCTGCAAGAACATTCCTGTAGTAAAGGTGAAAAAATGTAATGGATCAGTTAATTGATAGGTAGATGAATAGCATTCTAAGACTTAATATTAATTAAAATGGATCAGCATTATGTCTTAAATGGATGCATCTTGTTCAGTGACTTTCTGTTTCTCTAATAATCTAAATAGGTGGCATGCCTCGATATATTCTGATGTTTGGATGGCAGGATACATCTTCAATTGACCCATTTTAAAACAGGCCATTTATAATCAGTATTTACTGATTGCCAATAAACACCAGCCATTGTGCTCGACAAGAGGGGTAGATGTGGAATAATATATGGAAGCTGATGTGCAAACATGTTGTTCCAGGGGCAACAGAGGGGACGAATTCTGTGTCATTTTACAAGACCCGTGCCCAGAGGAGCTAGGGAAGCTTTCAGAGGAGAGGGGCTATTTGAGTTTGATGTTGAAGAACCAACAGCAGTTTTCCAGTTGAAAAGAGAGGGGAATGTTTAAAGGTATGGGAACCTGACGTTCGTGGCATGGCAACAAAAATGATGAGCTCATGATCTTCCTCTAGCTTTCATTGAATGGGGACAAAGTAGACTTCATATTTACATCAAAAGTTTCAAAAAATTATACTATAATAGATTAAATTACATCTATCTTCCTCAGTATTAGTGACCTATTTCTCACAATTGCTAATGAAGAACTAAATGAAATAGCACAATTTGGTCACAATATATGTTGCTAAAGAAAACCTCCTTGCATTTTAGGGGCAAGAGGATAGAAAGCCACTTCAAGTCTTTCCCTGCCCAATATGCAGATAAATATGGCTGGAATGTAACCATAGAAATAAACAAGTACCTGATTGATAGGTCTTTTCCACTTCGATTTTGACCTTTCACCTAAAAAACACCTTCTAGCAACTTCCAGATGTGGATGCTTGACCATTAGTAAGTAGTCAAGACTGAAACCTTATTTCCCTTAAGCTTTGAATAAATGGATAACTTATAAGAACATTATCTCATTATTACAAGCAATAAGAGAAAAATGTGAAGAAATAATTTAAGCATTTTAATGATGTTCTTGTTCCATCTCTCTTGAAAACAGTATTTCAAAGTTAGACTTTCTAACAGGAAATAGAATAGCTTGACAAAAGGAACCACAAGTGTATATCTAAACTGGCAGCATATTTGTATGGTATGGAGTGATATATATGTTCACCGCCCTTTACTGGTTAAACTGTATTTCATTATCTTCTCCTTATTTCCGCTTCTAATTCTAGCAGAACTATTTCCTATAAACAGGTCAGCTCTCTAGCAGTTTTGAGCATGAGAATTCTTTTTAAATGCCTGATCTCAACTTTATTAAGCAGTGTTTACCCTCATTCTTAATTGTAAACCCTCAGGCACATACTTAACAGACCCATTGCCATAAATGGGGAGGAAAATTAATTTACCAGCAAATCCAACTGCATCATGTGTATATATGCCATCTACGGTTTTAAAAATTACTGCTTGGATTAGGAATATCTATTTTATATTATTGTAGTATAATGAACCTATAGAGTTGATTATTATAATACTGTAACATCTAATGCTACAGAATGCAAGAATCCTCCCAAATCAACATTAACCTTTTAAATTTAATTTATTCTATTTGAAAATTAGAATAATTTTTTATTCTGTATTTTGTTTAATTTAAAAAGCAGATAATTTCCATATTTTGGATTTTGGGGTACTGTTTTTGTTTTTCATGTCACTTTGGCTTAACCTTTATGAGAGTGAAACATTCTGTTACTGGTTCAGACCCACTGAGTCTCTGTAGGTGTGGTAATTTTCCAGAGTGCTGAATCATAGGATGTGGATACTGAATAATTTTAGATAATAACCACCAGTGAAAATGGCATTAATCAGGAAACCATATCCAGATGCCTCACACAATGTCCAAAGTCAAAGATAAAACATCACATTTCATTGCCTCCTTTTTCTTCTCCTACTCTTCTCCTCAAGGTATATTATTTGTCTGCATCTGAAAACTTCAGCTAGAAAGAAGTATAATCAGGATTCCTGTACATGATAAGGGAGTCTCCAGAAAGTAAGCTTTCAAGAAAACCAGACTTCATATGCTTTGTGTATGAGAAAACAATAGCCTCATAGGACATTATGAGTAAGATCTGCCACCAAACTAAAAGCTTCGTGTTCTCATATTTAAGGATGAATCTGATATAGAATATTCTGGATGGTTAAGAATCCATACTCTAAAGAATTCTCTTACCTTCTAAGACTAGATTAACTAGTAGCATCCAAGTTACCTCATTTTCTTTTGTATAAAACACTGAAATCTTTATTTTTAAAATACCACTTTCTGTTCTGTTTCCTAACAAAGTTATAAATATTATATCAGATTTTCTTTTAGACAGACTTTGAGGCAGTACATACAGACTAATGTTACTACAGGTTTTAGTGTATCAATATTTTGAGGAGTGGGTCTAAGGCCTAGAACTGTTTAAGAAGAGGTCTTTTCATACTCCTCTTAGATCCAGACATTTAGAACAAAGTCTAAAGTTGAGAGAGAGAGAGAGAGAGAGAGAGAGAGAGAGAGAGAGAGAGAGAGAGATTGAGAATTTGGCAGACAGAGAACAGTGGGACCGGAGGGTACAGTAGAGGTTGCTGGTGATCTACCTACTCTTCCCCCAGCGTGCCCAGGATACCCAGGGTGCCCCAGTGGAGAACTTCAGCAAGTGGAGAACCCAGCTAGTAAATAGGTCAGAGGTCTGTAATCAGTGGTCTAAACTGGAGTTTTCAGATACAAAAGGAGCCTTGGCCTCTTCTATTATATTAAAATTTGAACAAAAATATGCCAAAGCATTGTTTCTACAAGTTTTAATATTTTAAGATTATTTACATTTAATAAATTAACAGTTTTAATACCCACACTTAAATATGACTGCATTATAATCTCATTTGCTTAAACTTTGTCTATGGTATAAATAAAAGCAAAAGAATAAGATGCCTTAATTAGTTTTGGCCAATCATAAATCACCTCCTGGATTCAAAGTGAGTTTTGTGTCATTGAAATCATGGGCTGAGAATAGCAGTGGAATATTTTCCCATGGAAACTTGGGCTACTGTGAGGACAAGAAGGACTCAATACTGGAGAGGCAATCACAGATATATTTTGTACTTAATGCAGAGCCATTTCTCAGATTAACTCATTCCAAGAGAAAAGTACTAAAAGGTATAATATCCTAGCCTCCAGAAATGGCAGCTGAAATCTGAGAAAAGGCTCTTTACAAAGGTATGATGCCATGAATACATTTAGGGCTCCTAATGGTTCTTAATATTTTCCTGTCAGGATACCCAGGTTGCATAGGGCTCCGATGTAAGAAGCACTACCCTGGGCACACTCTGATAAGTTAGGATGCAGGTTATATGAAATTTCTGGCATGCTAGTTGGATATCCACTTACATCTTTCTCACCTAAGGCTTTGCTTTATATTAAAACACAGGTGAATGAAAGTGAGGATTTGTTACTCTAATTTATTAATAAAAATGCATTGTCAGAGTTCATTAAGTCTTACAAATAACAAATACCTTATATAATGGTTCATAATTTATTGAAACCCATCAAGATGCCCAGCTATAGTGGTTAAGAACTGCTGCTCTGGAGTCAAAACTCTTTGGGTCTATGCAGAATGTGGTATTCTAGAATGTTAGTGCTACTGATAGTTTATGAGATGTATTCTCTTTCCGTCCCTCAGCTAAGATTTGAAAAACCTTTTAATCAAGCTTTCTTCATGCCTGACTCAGGCTGAGATATTTTCTTTCATAAGTGTCAGAACTTCAAGACCTGGTTAGGACTTCCCTTAAGACTAGAAATATCCCAAATTGAAAAGAGAGTCTCACCGTGTATTACTTAGGGTTCTCCAGAAGAATAGAACCCATAGGATGTGTGCATGCATGTGTATATATACAGATATATATACTTACATTTACCTATATTTATATTCCATATATACATACAGATATATATGTGTGTGTGTGTATGTAGTTTATTATAAGAAATCAGTTCATGCAATTTATGGAGAATAAGAAGTCACAAGATCTACAAAGTAATCCAGCAACCTGGGGCTCAGGAGAGCCAATGGTACAGTTCCAGTCTGAAAACTAGCAGGCTCAGAACCCAGGAATAGCCAATGATTCAGTTCCAGTTCAAAGGCAGGGAAAAAAACTTAATTTAACTTTATTTTTAAGTTAAAAAAAACTTTTAACTCCCTCTTACTCAAGGGAGCATCAGCCTTATTGTTTTATTCAGGCCTTCAACTGAATGTATGAGGGCCACCTACATTATGGAGGGCAACATGCTTTACTCAGTCTGCCAATTTAAGTGTTAATCTAATCTAAAAACACTCTGACAGAATCAAAAATGATGTTTGACTAAATATCTGCACCCCATAGCACAGTCAGGTCAGCACTTAAATTAACCATCATACCATAAAACATGGAGAAAAGTGCATGGATTTTAGAGAGATAAGTATACAGCATTAAATCTCAAAGTGGTTTCTATCTTACGTGCAAATCTGAGCAAGTTTTTTAACCTTCTTGAGCCTCAGTAGCCTTGTTTGTACATGGATTACTATACCTAACTTCTATGTTGATGTGTGAGGATTATGTTAAATAACATATGTTATTAGATACACATATTGTATATAATAGATACACAATAAAGAAAAATGAGGCCTATGCCCCTGTTTTGAGGTCTATGTATTACACAAATTAGTTCATATCTCTGGCAGAAATTTCTCGTGACAAATTATTTCATACAGGAGGTAATCGATACTGCTGTTTTCCTTGCCAACACCTATTCCTCATTTCTCCCTTCTATCTAGAATCCTGTTCTTATTCGAGTAGGAGATAGCAGGCATCTAACTTAGAGATACCCTAGAAAAAGTACAACCCTCCCCAATTCCAAGTGGATGAACCATGACTACTCTAATCCAATCATAATGAATGGTAATTCTCCTCACTAGATGCCAGTGACCTAGGGGTGAGCATGTGACCCTTGCTAACCAATGAGAGGAAAGGGGAAATATATTGAATGACCTCTTGAAAATAACATTCTTGCCGATAAAAGGAGACAAATGTGTGAAGAAAGCTTCCTCTGCCTCTTCTTTCTGACCTTTGAAATAAGTTCTGACAAGACAAGATGTTTAAATATGAAGTATCCATCTGGTGACCATGAGACACTCAGGAAGCAAAAGCAAAAGATGCAAAAGCCTGGGTCCTTGATGATATTGTTTGTGTACCACACATTCCTCCAGACCTGTTGTCATATCATCTCATCTAATGTTAGTCTTTAAACCACTTTTGGTTGGTTACTCAGTTACTTGCAGCCAAAAGCATCCTAAATGACACAGAGGCCTTTACCAATTTTGAACAAAAGATTTTAAACCCATTTAGACTGCAATGAAATTTTTAAATCATTGAGACAGGCTACATTTTTCAGCATTGGACAAAAATAGAATTCTATGCTTCTATCATCTACATTTATTCATGCATATATTTCAACAAGCATTGGTTGAAGGCCTCTGATGTCCAAGACACTGGGATAAGCCATGTGGGAGGAGAGAGAGGAGACTACAAAGATGAATAAGACCTGGATCCTGTCCTAAAGGAAACTTACAGCCCAGTTGGATAGATAAGAAACAATAAAACAAAAACAAAATCCATAGTTCTAGCCTTAAAAGGAAACTGGAATTTAACTCTGTAAATCACTAAAGCATGCACCTATCACATTTTACATTTTATTTTTATATGCCCAGAATCTTAAGCTAAAAGTGGAACAAAAAGAAAAAATAAGGAATAAGTAGTAAAATAAGACAGAAGACTTTAAACAAGAGGGGTTGAATCACACTCACACTCTGCTACTCAAGTTGGAATATAGGGGCTAATGTGATTGATGCCTTAGCTTGGGGCTTCTGGAAAAGAGACAATGAGAAAGGCAGCTTGTTCTACCTGGCTCCTTTTCAGCTCAGGAGTTGGAAAGCCAGTACCAAACTGGATTTCTAGGTTTTCTGGCTTTAGTACAATATAATAAATAAGACTTTGGCAATTCACATTAGATTCTTGTACTGGGTCAGCACTTACTATTTGTGTGAGTGCTTCAAAACGACAATCCTCTATACTACACTCCAAATGGCTTTTCATATGTAAAAATATGATGTACTTTGTTCCTTGGTGTTTAAAGCTTAACTATATAGAAATGACTCTTCATCATCCACAAAATAGCTAGAGTAAGCCCAAGACAACTCCCCAAACAAGGATAAAATCCAGCATCAAAAGGCAGCATGTTATAGTGGATAAAGATTACAGGCTTGGGAGCCTGACAGATTTGATTGCAAACCTTGATTTTACTGTTTTGCTTGTGTGACCTTGAGCAAGTTACTTTACCACTCTGAGCTTCAGTTTCTTCCTTTGGAAAATGATTATGATGACTTATTCTTTACAGAGTTACCGCAAAGATAAATGAAGTTATATGTGCAGACAGCAGCTGGACTTAGCACGTATACTCAATAAATGTTATTCTTCTTCCCTTTATCTTAATTTTGATCTTGAATATATTTTAGATTTTTATTAGTACAGTCAACTCATAACTAGACAGTAGCAGTAATATAAATAATGTGAAGTGGCAGATCATCCCAGACTTACTTATTTTTCAATTTTTGAGTGCTTATCTAGAATTACATTTGATTAAGAATCATTTTTAAGAGAATTCACAAGACTTCAAAAAATTTACATAAAACCAGTTTGAGATTAGCTGGGAAACTCATTCATTTTTTCTTGTGGCAGAATGATATTCAACAATCACGAAGTGGGTACCTACTATGTGTCTGATGTTTTATAGGAAAAAGAGAATTAGAGATGGCAATTCTTTATAAATAGGAAAGGACATCTTCACTCTCCTGAAAGAGCCAATGAAACTTGAACTCTCTCCCATCTTTTTTCTTGCAGCTTATGATTCACGTTCCTCCACAGAGCAAGGAGGAGTTAGGGTGGCTGAGTCTGGAGAGGAATATGGTTATTTTCGCCCCTCAGATTCCTGTGGCATTGTACTCTATGGATGAGTCATCAGGTCAGCCGGTTGGATGTAAGGAGTGGGAAGGTTATTCAGCAGAATTTCAGTGGGAGTGAGGGATGTGAATTCCCACAGGGGAAAGTCAGAGCAAGGACCAGATATCTCTTTCCAGGAGTCAGGCAGGGCAGGCCTGCTTAGGGAGTGTGATACATGAGGTTGCAGTGTAGAAGAGGGTGAAACTTACCTGGTAAAACAGCAAGCAACTACAGTGAAGGAAGGGGACACAGTTAGCAAGGAAATCTTGGGGGAGAAGGAGAGAGCCTAATGATGTTTCAGAAATTTTCTGTGTAACACATGATGTGAAACCCCTGTTTCACCTCTTTACTTGTAGTAAATATGTTCATTACTCTTCTGGATCCCGTAGTCAGACTGGAATTTCCCTGGCTATGACACTACACAGCATCCAGACTGGGGGAGAAGGAGTTACACATCACCAAGGTAGTTAAATAAATGGAAACAATATATAAAGAAAGATAATATTAGTAGACAAGACCCAATCTCCAACAACATCACTTCCGGCCTGCTCCCTGTTTGAACTCTCAGTATTGCTTCCAAGAGTGTTAATGTGAAAAAAATAGAGAGAGCTTGTAGTGACACACAGGGTTCAAAAGTAGAGAAAAGAAGACATTTTGAAAAGTAAAGTAAAAGCAAATAAAATTAAGCAAAAATAGCAGAAGGAATATCATTGGTGGCTAACAGTGACAAAGCCCTGGTGTATCGTTTAGTGTTCCTTTCCCTAGAAATTTCGAGAGAGAGAGAGAGAGAGAGAGAAGAAGAAGAAAGGAGAGGAGAGGGGAGGGGAGGGGAGGAGAGGAGAGGAGAGGACAGGAGAGGAGAGGAGAGGAGAGGACAGGAGAGGAGAGATGAAGAAAAAATAAAGGGTCTATGATTATTTACTTCACTTGTACACAGGTGAATCGGTTAAATCAGATGTCCACCTGCTGCCCGTGACCAGATAACATTCTCTGACAATGGGGTGGGGGGTGATGAGAAGAAACTAGGAGCTGTTTTGTTGGAGCATGGGGCAGATGGGTAGAAGTGGGTAAAGAGCTTAAGGCAAAGAATGCACTAGGCACTGAGAAGAGAGGTGGAAGACAAGGGAAATCACCCTGGCTGATGTGGCTCAATGGAATGAGCACTGGCTTGCAAACCAAAGGTTGCAGGGTTTGCTTCCCAGTCAGGGCATATGCCTGGGTTACAGGCCATGAAAGAGGCAACTAATCGATGTTTGTCTCCCTCCGTTTCCTCCTCCTTTCCCCTCTCTCTAAAATTAAATCAATTAATTAAAAAAAAAAAGAGAGAAGGGAAATCATGAAAAGACTAGTTCCAGTCTCTTCACTTCCATATCAAGAGACTGGTCCTTTGGTTTCTATATGCCCATTTAATAACTGTGGTTCTTAAGTGTTAGAATGCATTAAAAATACATGAGAAATATACTAGAAGCATATCTTTCTGAGCATGACACCCCAAATTTTGATTTAGTAGGACCGAGGTGAAACCCGGGGATGTGCACTTTTCATGGATTCCAGGTGATTGCGATGCCAGTGTTTCTTGGTAGACTTTGAAAAACAGCAGAGCACATGGCCTAGAGGCAGCTGATTCATGAGTCTTGATAATATAAATGCGCTATAGGAGGTAGTACAGTGTTTGTTAGGCCTGTAGGGCCAAATGTGAATAAGCCCTCCTCAGGTGCCATTCTATAAAGGTCTACTTATTTTGGTCTACATACTTTGGACATGACCCTGACTTAAAATGTTGGTTCGGGTTCAGATCTAGGTAGCTCACCATTTGAAAGGACGGAGGAGGTACTAAATAGAGTTGCATACAGTGCGCTGCACACATATACAGCAATTACTAATAAACCTCAGAGTTTCAGAATTAGTTCTCAACAAGCATATTACAACATCCTTTGATAGTTTACTACCAAATTTAGATCAGTGGGTAATTTTTGTTTTTGCTACAACAGATAATGTTGATTTTATCATACTTTTCAGAAGCAATGTTGAGCTGAGTTGGTTGTATACTTCAGTGTGGAGTTCTGAGTAAGCAATAGAGTTAAAAAGTGTAGCATGAGAGCAGCCTAGACTCTGTAAAAACTGCATGCTGCCTGGAACATGCAAAAACCTTGCCTTGGAAATATTTAAGGGTCCTGAGAGGGCAAATAACATGAGGGTCATAACTGTGGCAAAGAAACCTGTCTGAGTGAGCTGACGAATATTCTAGAATCCAAATGTGTCTGTAAACACAAAAAAAATCTCAGAACCACTGTACTACAATGGGATTTGTTGTTAAGGAACACTTGTGTCTTACTAGAGTGTTAAATACAACCTGCATGGACTCAATCTAGGCAGCAAAATCTAAGGAGTGGGCTAGGAGGAAAGGGGAAAAAGAAGAGAAGGAACAGAGCCAAGGCCAAGAAGACTAGGTGTCTGGGATGAAGAGCTGACTCCA
This sequence comes from Glossophaga mutica, assembly GCA_039655065.1. Lineage (NCBI taxonomy): Eukaryota > Metazoa > Chordata > Mammalia > Chiroptera > Phyllostomidae > Glossophaga > Glossophaga mutica. Next base: position 76,108,429 of record CM077306.1, read on the forward strand.
CAGATTCTCTATCAACCAAGAATAACTTTGATGCTTAGGATTCTGATGGGTGAGGCAGAACATTAAAATCTCCAAGAAGTGATGATATTCACAATTAAGCAATCATTGCTAGCTTAAATAAGATTCCCTGGAAATAGACTCTGAGTTGGAGAGTGTCATGCAGAAGGGCCACTGGAAAGTGATCTCAGGAGAAATGCCTGTTTGGAAATGAGGACGGCATTATTAGGCAGAGGGAAGATTTGGCCTACAAATTGGTTGCAATTAAACCTTTGGCTGATCCTACAGGGGGAGATGGGATGGCCATTTAGAGTTGTCCCAAAATAAGTCAAAGGGGTTGAATTTTTGTAGCTCCCAATCAGCCATCCTGGTCTTGGCCTCTGCCTTAGAAAGGGTTATGACCTTGAGCAAGGCATTGCTCAGTGAGGAACACAGCTGTGAGCTTCAGCAGCTGATTTTCTCAGAAGCTGAAGATAGATACTGTATTAGTCAGTTCTGTCTGCCATAACAAAATACCATAGATTGGGTGGCTTAAACAACAGGAATTTATTTCTCACAGTTCTGGAAGCTGGAAAGTTCAAGCTTAAGGTGCTGGCCAATTCCATTCTAGGGTGAGGACCCACTTCCTGGCTTGCACACAGCCTCCTTCTCTCTGTGTCCTTAATGGTAAAGAGGGAGAGCAAGTTTCCTGGTGTCTCTTCTTCTTCTTATAAGAACACTAGTTCCATCATGGTGTCCCAGCTGCATGACCTCATCCAAACCTAATTACCTCCCAAAGGCCCCACTTCCAAATACTATCATATTGGGGGTAAGAGCTTCAACATATTAATTTGGGGAACACAGTTCAATGTCAATTTAGCAATCCAGAAGAGGGGGTCTAGGCAGAGCACAACCATAACCAGTACAATAATATAATTTGAGAAATCATTGAGCAGGGGCTCTGTGGCAAGACTAATGGGAAGTGGTAAACAAAGACATGTCTTGGCTCCTGACAATAAATGGTTGGCAGAGGCTAAACAAGTTACCATTGCCCTAAGAAAACAGGCTGAATTTGGATGGGCTTCCATTCCCAACAGGAAACTGGAGACTATCTCAGGAATTGAGATAAAGCCTCTTCCTAAAAAAATAGGAAATATCATTGATGTAATCATCAATGAGAGAAAGCAGCAGTTCGATATCTTTGTGCATAAGCATGCACAAAGGGAAAGATCCTACATTGTCCAAATACAAGGTATAAAGTATAATGAAAGTAATTCCAGATCATGGAGTCTGGGTCTTGGTTCATGGGGTTATTTGTAGCCACAAACCTGAAACTGGACTGTTACGTTAACTGCAGAATTCTCATTCAATGTCTATTTAATGGCTAAAAAGTTCAAACTTTTTCAATGGTATTTTATTGATATGATCTGCAATTATCTATGATAATTCATATTTATATGCCATACTCCAAAGGTGAAGATGTGAAGTGTGGCATCAGTGATGTATACAGAATGGTGTTTTGTAGTATAGAAGGAAGGTTTTACAGACGTCAGTTTAAGGCATAGGATAACCTCTAAGGCTGAGAGACACCACCAACCTCCCTTTCATAGATCAGAATATATGCCCATGTCCTGGCTCATTTTTCTAGATTCTGAGGTTTCATAGTTTTATATGTCACATTTTCTTTCCTAATGAGTCCACCTCCACCTCCCATTTAGGTTTATTCAGAAACTTTCAGTGAATTTAGTAACATTTGAATTTTGTAGTCAGAGCACAAGGATATATATCTTGGATATACAATTCATTCTTATAGTCTTTGCCTGTCTGTCTTAAAAAAGTCATGCTCATCAATGCCAGTCCTGAGTTATCACACTAAGAATTTGTAATGCCAATTAACTCAACATTTTCATTATGTATAAAGATTTATGATTACTACAGTGATGTCTTGACTTACTAAAAAGCAAGCCCTGAGATTGCTAACACAAGGTGTGTCTTCAAGGATGAAAAAGTAACTTCAGGAAAATGACATTAGCTCATCCTTTCCTGTGCTGATTATTTAAAAAACAAAATGCCCTTTTTAAATAGAATTGAATTCATGCATTCATTTTCCCTTATGGCATTTATATGATACATCTTATACTCTTATTTTCATGATAATTATAAACAAATACTTGAAGTAATTCAGATGTATGTGGGAAATGCTATCTTTTGTCAGTGTTTCTGTTGGCCAGAAAAAAATTACATTGCTTAAGTTATAATAACAGTATCTCTTACAGTGCAAAAAAAAAAAAATAATAAGCCTGTTATGTGTAATATGTAACTGGAGCAATAATAATATGTATGGAAAAATCACCTAAACATTTATTTAAATTATGTAATTTATAAATTGCTAGACTATTGAATGACACATGTGACTCCAGTTTTATTTTCTGATCAGACATTTCATGTGAAAAATGAGGCCAAAAGTCTAATCAGAAGAATGTTTTGAGTTATGTTTACCTTGAACAAATTCTCCAAACAATCAGGCATTCGTGTAAGGGGATGAATAATTACCAAAAAGTTCAATTGTATCTCCGTGGCTAAACTGCAGAATTCAGTGAAGAAAAATGATAGTTCACCCAAGGAAAGGATTGTGTGATGATTAGATTTGTTTTTCTCCACAAATTTCCTCCATTTCACTTTTTTTTAAAGCAAATAATAATTTCTAGATTTGGCAATGTTTCCTACCTTATTCTCAATGAGGTCAAAATTCAAGTCCTAGTGTGGAGAGAGGGAATTAATAATGATGTCTCAGGCTGAGCTTTGCAGGTAATCCCACTGCTACTTTACCTGTAGAAAAGTAATATTTATTCAGCATACATTTATTGAGCTAGGCTTGTACTTGATAAAGCTTCAATAGGTCATTTATTCATTCATTCATTTAGTAAACACTTATTAAATGTTTACTCTTTGCCAAGCACTGGGAATACTGAAAATAATATTGCCGAGTCCATAAAGAATAGGACAGATTCAAGATGTAGTCTGGTTCTCTAATCTAGATCATTTAATCTCACAAAAACTGAAAGAGAAAGGTATTTTTATTCATTTTTATTTTAAAGATAAGGAAACTGAGAGGTAGGTTCAAAGACTTGCCCAAGTCCAGAGGCAGTGTTTATACTCAAGTCCATCAGACTCCAGACTGCATTCTTGCTCCATTGTGTCTTCCTTTTTGCTGAATAAAATATCTGTATGCCCTGTTTGGGGTGTGATGGTGGGAAATGAAATGTCAGTAAAGTACTCAATGTCAAAATGCCATGATACATATTCTGAAAGCTTTTCTTTTCTTTTTCACTTTCTATATGTCTATTGCTTACATAAAGGGTGCCTAGAGATGGTTCTTTGCCTTTTCCATAAATTAGGAAAAGAGACAGAACTGTATTATATGATTAGTAATCTAGGAGTCATTTGTTGGTGCTGGTTTTCACAGGAGCTAAACCTGAGCAAGCTATTACATTTAGACTCAAATTCAGTCAGAGCTGATAATCTTCAGCAATATGTTGGTTGAGGTTTATGATTGTGTCTCGAGCTCACTCCTTCAGTTTGTTTCTCCCTCCTAAGGATTGTCAGTACTAACTCTTATTTTCTATGCATAAATGCTGGTGCTAAACCAAGGCAAGATTTTAGTTATACTGTGGGGCATACTTTGAATGATTGACCTTGGCCAGTGGCCAAGCCCATTGGAAACCCCCCTCTAAGTCGTGCATTTTTAGGCTGTGGTCATCTGTGGGATTTCCCCCCCAAAACTTCTCTGTCATGGTAGAAACTTAACAGCCCCTTTTCAGAATAGTATATAAAGTTGGGATGTCAAAGTAAGCATGAAATAATTTGTTTTACATCTCGATTTGTTCATTTCTTAAGTTCTTCCTTGTTATTAAATCTTTTCTAGTTGCATATTCTTAAATCATTCTCTATTTGCATATTGAAGTCTTCTTGTAAAAGTCTCTGCTTTCCCCCTAAAATGGTGCACTCAACATTTCCTGACAGCCTGTGTCCCATAAAATTCTAGGTACTTTTGGTTTATTATAACCAAGGCTAAAGAGAAAGTTTCTAAATAGCATTTGACAGGCTTCCAAAGTAATAAGAGTTAAAAACTAAATGTTTTGTCAAATACAATGATACCATTCATTTCTAGCAAGCTATTTCTTGGTATATATACACACACACACACATAAGACATTCAGAAACAACAGATCAAGCATATTTAAGTTGTTGGTAAAGGCACTCGATCACTGGATTTTATTTATCATTCAGCATAATAAAAAATTTGGCCTTGGAAAGTGTTCCTATAATGGCAGGCTGTTATGAAAAAGAAAAAGGTCATCATTGGTAGAAAGGTATCAAACTACCTAAATTACTCAAATTGTTTTATTTTCCAAATAGGCCCATTACCTCTACATGTACTAGAAGACTAAAAAGATATTCAGAAATTACTGGTCAAAAACTGTCTGTGACCCAGATACTGTTTGGATTTGCATGAGATGTTTCCAAAGCAGTCCGGGAAAGCCCACAAATTCAAAGCAGCTCTTGATCCTCACCCCATTTCTGCTGAGTCCAGGAACCTTATTTCATTTCCTGCATGGTAGGCATTTTTTAGGGACTAGGTAAGCCATGACATCTGCACAGCTTTCTGAGTCATTGTCGTGAAATGATACATGCTTGGGTGTAGTACAGCTACTTGGTTCCCAGAGAAAACAAACAAACAGAAATCAGCAAGGAACTTCAGTTTTGCTAAAAAACAAAGACAACACACAATTCAATTTTTAAAATTTATTTTTAAAATACAAAGCCTTCAGCTTTTAAGTTACCAAATGATATTTTCTAACTCTGAGAAACTATTTTAAATGAGAGCTTTTGCTCTGTATGTCTCATTTCAGGAATTTGTCCTCTACCAAGACTTCTTCTGTCTCTGGGAGATTGGGACATAAAGCTCCTATTTTGATAGACCAGTGGGGCACATATTTATAGGAAAAAAACCTATATTCACATAGCCTTAAAAGTAGTTTCATCATTTTTATTTACATAAAAGGCAAATATTTTTTATTCTGTTAACTGTCATACACAACAATGTTCTAGGTTCTGGGCAGCTCTAAAGAGTCAAATATAGATCTTGCTCTCACAGAATTTAGAGTATAGCATATGGGAATGAGGATGAGGCATGCATACAAAGGCCCCTAACTTTAGTAGATTATGAAATTATAAAGAAAGCATAGAGGACTTCAGAGGTGGAGAAGAAAAATAACGTAAGTTAAATCTCCTACTAGCCAGACTATATTTAGGAGAGCACTCACATTTCTCAAATCTTTGAAATAAGAAATAGAAGCTAGAAGTGTTACCACAAAATTCTTAGAACAACAAAAACAAAACATTAAGCAAATGATTAATCCTACCTTTCTCTCCAGTGAGGAATAAAGTTGGGTCACAAAACTGTTATCAAGTGCCTATCTTATGCTACACATGGTTGAGATGTTAAATTTTCTAATCATAAAAATATCTTAGTATATTACGTGCTTCATTTTTAGGATTAATTGATGAGAGTAGATGTCAAGTAATTTGCCCAAGGTCTCACAGATTAAAAACGGTAAAGTCAGGATTAAAGGCAAAGTCCAGCCCGCTTCAACTAAGCGGCCTTGAATAAGCAAAGGCTGAGGAGGAGAGGAAACACAGGCTTGTGAAGCAATTTAAGGATTTAGCAAGCAGTTTAAGGCTGGCAAGCTTAGGCCAGGTTGTGCTGTGGTAACAATACCCATCTCCTGGTGGCTTATAGCAACAAGTCTATTCCTTGCTCACATTATAGGCCAGCTGCAGGAGTGCTGGGGCTCTGCTGTGAGTACTCTTCACTCTGGGGTGCAGGCTGAAGGAACTACCAGTATTTTGGACGGTACAAATCTCATCTACAGGTCTCATGGCAGGAGGAAAAGCCCCTTAAAGCTTCTGCTCGGAAGTGGCACATACCACTTTTGCCCTCATTTTTTTGACCAAAGTAAGTCAGACAGGCAAGCCGGATGTCAATGGGGCAGGAATGTGTAGTTCCCCTTGCGGGGGGAGCAACAAATACTTTAAAGAAGAATACAATCTATCATCATCTGCCCTCTTTTTCTTATAAAACCATTTGCTCCTTTCTAGACCATATATTTACCCTCTCCTCAAAAGAGACAATCCAAAATGCATGTTTATTCATGGAATCCTGTGATACTGACTATATTAGGTCTGAAGTATGTTCATTTTTCTCCAGAGGCCTATAAATTAAGTAACAAGTTATTTGCCCCTGCATACTTAGTATATAATGTGATGGAACCAGAGCAGGACAAGGAAGAGGAGGAAACACAGCAATCTCTGGGTCACTGAAATGTTAAGATTCCACTAGGCAGCTACAGTGAGGGGCTCTGACCTGGGGGTGGGCCTCCCAGTTCAGGTCAATATAGACCTGGGGCAAGCTTGTTCTGTGGGATAGAGTAACATGTTTTGAACTGGAAAGAAAAGTAAAGGTTTGATTTTTTTCTCTAACCTGGACTGGACTGTTAAATAACTGAAAGCAAGTCTTATTCTGGGCTACAGAAAGAAACTAAAATCTCTGTGATGGGCTGAAGATGTTTTAGGGACAGCGAAGGCAAATGCAGCAGAACGTTGTTGAAAACAGTGACCAGAGGAACTGCAAAATCATTGCAAGTTCCTTCCTCACTGACTTCAGACTTTCTATAAAATCAGAATTGGCAGAGAGAAGGCAGGGGCCAGCGGGGATGACTCCAAGATGACTACATTTTCTATCTTAGATGGCTGGGAAAATAATGATACTGTACATAGACATTGGGAAATATAGAAAACAGATTTCAGAAAGGAGACAACGGCTTTAACTTTGGGTATTTTAGATTTGCTAAGTGCTCAACATTGAGCTAAATATTATGATCAAGAGAAAAGAATTATAAGAAGCATGTTCAGACTCAGGAAGATCACAGTGCATTGGGTTAGGTAAGTCTAACCACAAGAAACAAAGGTGAAAATACTATGTTTGGATTTGGTTGTTGAGCCAACCAAATTGGCTCACTTAATTAAAGTGGAGGTTTAGGAAGTTAATTCCCTGTCTTCCTCCTGCATGTTGCAGAGGCTGTGCCCTATCTGTCTCTATGCTACATTTTATCACTCCTAAAAATGTCTGTCTGACGTCTGGCTGCAAAGCCCAAACGTCAGAGTTTCCAAGTAGTCCTTTCCCATTGCACAACATACAACCTTCATCGCTGAGGAACATCCTTGGACAGGCCGTTCTCAAGGACAAAGCTAAAAAGGGCAGAGCAAGATTGGGAGAAAATTGATGATCTTAAAACCTAAGACACAAGAAAGTCTGGATGGGTATAGGTCTGACCAAATCACAAGCCGTGATAGATATATCCTCAGACCATTACCATAAGACTCTATTCATCGTCATTGGAATAGCTCACGTTTTTAAATTTCTCCTTCAAAGTAGGCCAAAACTCAGTGATATTATCTATTTTATACCACAACCATAATTATTTTTCAAAAATATGTTATTTATGTTAATGTGTAATTGGTTTATTCTTGTTTAATAAAAATATTTAAATAGTATATTAATTAATATATTAGTTTATATAATATTGATATCTAAATAATACTATTTTAGAATATAAGGAGTATTTTATATGTCTCTGCTTTAATTTCTAAAGCAGTTAACAATAGCCATAGCACATATTTTATTTCACTTTATTTTTTCGGTTTTACTGAGGTGTAATTGATAAAATTGTAAGATATTTAAAGTGTACATCATGATGATTTGATATCCATACATATTGTGAAAGGATTACTTTCATTTAGTTAATTAACACATCCATCATCTCTCTCTCCATCCCTCTTTTTTTTGGTGAAAGCATTCAAGCTCTACCTTCATAATGTATTTCAACTATACTGCTAGCCACTGTAGTCACCGTGCTGTACCTTAGCTCCTCAGACATTACCCACCTTACAACTGGAAGTTGGCTCCCTTTTACCAATCTCTCTCTCTTTCCTCTGACCTTTAGCCCCTGAGCACCTCATTTCTACGTTCTGTTTCTACACGGAGTGTGACTTTTTAGTTAGATTCTAAATATAACTTATTTTATGCAGTATTTGTCTTTCTCTGTCTGACTTAAGAGTATTTCACTTAGCATAATAACCTCAAGGTCCATCCTTGTTGTTTCAAATAGCAGGATGTCCTTCTTTCTCATGGTTGATAATATTGTCATATATATGTGTATATATCATATGTGTACATACATGTCACAAATTCTTTATCCATTCATTTGTTAATGGGCACAGGTAGTTCCCATATCTTGCCTATTGTGAATAATGATGCAACAGGAATGTGATAGCTCTTCAGTATCCTGTGTTTGTTTCTTTTCAGTTTATACCCAGAAGTGGGATTACTGGATCATACGGTAGTTCTATTTTTTATTTTTATTTTTTGAAGAAACGCCATACTGTTTTCCATAGTGGCTGTACCAATTTATATTCCCAACAGCAGTGCACATTCCCCTTTTCTCCACATCCTTGCCAGCTCTTGTTATTTCTTGTCTTTTTGATGACAACCATTCCAACAGGCATGATGTGATGTTGAACACCTTTCTTATACCCGTTGGCCATTTATTTGTCTTCTCTGGAAAAATGCCTATTCAGTTCCTCCGTACATTTTAATTCAGATTGTTTGGGGTTTTTTGCTATTAAGTTATATGAGTTCTCTATAGATTTTGGATATTAACTCTTATCATATATGTGATTTGCAAATATTTTTCCCCATTCCATAGGTTTTTGTTGTAGTTGTTGTAGTTCATGGTTTCCTTTACCGTGCAGAAGCTTTTTCTTTTGATATAGTCCCACTTGTTTACTTTTGCTTCTGTTTTCTTTTAGTGTCAAATTAAAAACTCATTGCCAATACACGTGACAAAGAGTCTACCTCCTATGTTTTCTTCTAAGACTTTTACAGTTTCAGGTCTTCAAGTTAAGCCTTTAATCCATTTTGAGTTGATTTTTGTGTATGGCATAAGATAAGAACCCAGTTCCATTCTTTTACATGTGACTGCCAGTTTTCCCAACTATAATGCATATTTTTAAATCTTGCTGGGATCCTCAATAATTTTCAGAATATAAATGAATCCTAAAACAAAAAGCTGGAGAACGTATGAGTTATATCATTCATTCCACCTATACAACCTGCAAGTCAAGTACTGCTGCCACTGCCTATACTTTATCCCACATCTACAATGATTATCATTGATTTTGCCTCGGACAGGAGCTATTGCTGGTATGTGAGAAAGACAGGAGAGCCGACTGGAATCAAAGCATCCTGAGTGCAGGAACTGTCATTTTCATTCCTGTAGCTGTGGTACCTATCTTGGAGCCTTAAACATGGAAGTTACTTAATTTAAAAATAGTATACAAATCAACAGATTTGACAGCTTGATTTGTTGACATAAAATGGATTTCTTGGTTTGCTTGATGTTCAAAGGAGAAATTTGAAATGATATTAGGATGCTAAAATGAGAAAGTGCTGAAGTGACCTGAACAGATACCAAATAACATTATATTTTAAAATATAACAACCATAAAACAGTAGCAGCTAACCTTATTTGCATGCTTCATGTATCAAACACTGAGCTAAGCACTTTACATTCATTATCTCATTGATTCTTGAAAATAACTCCAGGAATTAAGTGTTATTATTCTAATTTAACAGACAAAGATACTGATAGTGCAGAGGGGTAACCACACAGCTTGCCTAAAGTTACACAGTAGTGAAGGACAAAGCTTGGCTTCTTTCTCCACCAAAATATACTCTAGCCCTGGCTGGGTGGCTTAGGGGATTGAGTTCTGGCCTTCGAACTAAAAGGTTGCTGGTTTGATTCCCTGTCAGGGCACATGCCTGAGTTGCAAACCTGCTCCCCAGTTCGTGATGTACAAGAAGCAACAGATCCATGTTTCTCTTGCACATCACTGATGTTTCTCTCTCTCTCTCTTTCTCCCTCTCTTCTTCTCTTTCTAAAAATAAATAAATAAAATCTTTAAAAATACTCACCATCCCGCCACCCAAAAAATAATAAGAATTGTTTAGAACCTTTATGTCCATTAGGTCATTAACAGCAAGATGAGAGTCTTGGGTAATATTCCTATTTATAAATGTGAAAACTGAGGTTCAGGAGAGTCCTGAAAATTACCTCAGTTCCCACATTAAGTGCAGAGGTATCTCCTGCTCGGACATGAAGCCATTGTCCCCCAGGAAATTTGTAAATTCTACAGGCATTTCAATTGAACCAGTACTTATTAGGTGTGTGTTTCAATGGCAGTGCCACTGCCTGAGATGGGGATAGACTGTCCTTCAAGGACTAAAATCTTCTCAGTACAATTAATAGATATTTTGAGTACCACTACTTGATGAATGGACTGTACATACTAGGTAAAGAGAAAAGCTAGTTGTGTACAGAATAGGAAGTGAATGAGACGTGATTAATGGTAGAGAAAGGGGAGAAATGTGAGAAATAGAAGCAAGAAAGACTGGCTGCTTCTGTAAATGATTCCTGTCTATAGCGATTCCCTGAGGTACAAAGCAAAGCAAACAAAAGATCAAGACGCTGGGTTTGTGTTTTAGGTCTTTGACTTATTTTACCTGTGTGGCCTAGGGTAAGCCACAGTATTCCTGAATATGTCTTCTATCAATAAAATGAGGAAGTTGGGCTAGATCAATAATTTTTCATTTTTCCCCCATATCACTCCCGGTCTCACTACCAAGAAGTAAAATTCTCAATACATCCTCTTTCCAGAAATAACATGTAATGTATATATAAGCTATACGCTTAATAGATATTGAAGATCTTTCTCTAATAATACATACAGATTTATTTTTCCTTTAAAAATAGCTAGTTAGTATTCCATTATATGAAAGAAATATAATTTATTTAGATGGAACCTATTGAAAGACATTTAGGTCATTTCTATTTTTTTGTTATTACAAACATTGCCATGGTTAACTTCCTATAGCAATTTAAATCTTCAGTGTTTGGCAGAGAATACGTCATTCTCCGTGGAACTCCCAAGGCATGTCCCTGAAGCCCCAGGGTTCCAGGAAGCACTGTTTGAAAACCACCAAATAAGATAATCTTAAATTTCCTTTTCTCTCTATTACATGAAACTCTTTTAACGTTTAGTGTTTGTTTCTCTCGCTCATTATTTTGCAGTGCCACCTAACAGTTTCTAGTGAATTGATGTGACTTATCTCTCAAACTAGAATATAATCAGTTTGAGGCTACTGACTGTTCAGCATTCATTTGCAGTCCTCAACAGCCCAGTGTAACACTGAGCGAGACCTAAGAAATGCTCAACAAATGTACAGGTTGAGTGGTATTAGAAGAGAATTGAGTTGGTAAAAAAATACTTAGCCCAGTTGATTGTAGCTGTTTAAATACAATGTGAGTACATAATAGTTAGCTCTGATTTTAGTACAGATTGCTTCAGTGAGTTAGATACAGTTTAACTGTCACTCAGACAGGGGTATATAGGTGAAATGGATAATCCCTCCATTCATGCTTTGCATTTTTAGGATCACCAGCCATGCTCAACACTGGAGGTACCCTTAATGTTGTATTCTGTGCAAATAGAGCCTCCTGGAGCTGTGCTCCAGTTAGCTAAATTCACATAGAATACAACCTAACTTGTGCCCCCTGTAGTTGAACAGGGCATTGGTGAAATACATATGTATTACCCTCTCCACTATTCTCAGGAACTTTGTTCCATCCATCATTCTGTTACCTAAATCTGTAGTCTTTCCCATTCTACTTACACTTTCCATATAAGCACACCAAGTCTCTTTAATCATCATAGTAGGACTCCTATCTCTTTCATAGATGAAGCTTTTTGAAAGAATAGTCTACATTCCTGTATTTAACTTAGCAACCAATCCACTTGGTGATTTTCAGTCATTATCATTACTCTTTTTGGCAGAGCCACTATCCACCATCTCATCCTTTTAGAAATTCTCTCCTTCTTTCCCTTTTGTGATAGCATTTTTCTCTGTTTGTTCCCCCCACCCCCAGCTATCTGTTTATCTCTTAGGTTTCTTCAGGAGCTCTTCTCTCTCTACTCAGCCTTTATGTCTTCTCTCCTAAGACTCTGTCATCTGGCTCTGTTATTCTTAGTCTAGTCTCTTTCTGATTCACTGGTCTTGACTTTCCGTTCTTTCTCACCCATAACATTCAGTCCAAGTCATCCTCAACTTTCCATTCTTCCTCATCCATAACATTCCATCAGTCACCAAGCTTAGTCAGTTTCTTACATGTATTCAAGTCTGTTTACGTCTTCTTATCCCCACAGTCACTCTCTAGGCAAACCACCATCTTTCTAAATTATTGCACCAGTCTCCTAAGTGGACTCCTTGACTCTGGTTTAGTCCTTTATAATGCATTATGCTTTTGGTCAACTTTCTAAAACATATACCTGCTCAGATAATCAGATGTCTAACATTTTTGATAGTCTCCTATACCATTCAGGATAAAGCCCAAATATCTTTTCTTAGCACTGTTGAAAAATAAAATTCAACTGAGTAAATCTGAAGATCTAATTGGCTTTATTAAGTGATTCATGAATCAAGCAGCATCCCATCTAGCAACTAGAAGGGCACTCCAGGGATTGTACAAAGTAAAAGGTTTTCATAGGAAAAGGGGTGGGACAAATGAACTTAACAAAAGAAAAGAGAGGATCATTTTAAGAACAAGATATCTTCTTTTGAAGGAGAGAGAAAGGTATTTTTTATTTTTATTGAATTTATTGGGGTGACATTGGTTAATAAAATTATACAGGTTTCAGGTGTACAATTCTATGATACATCATGCATATATTGTATTGTGATTTCCACCAAAATATCCTAGAAGACAGTATAGGCAGTAAAATCTTGGACATTTTTCATATATATGTTCATGCAGGTTGCCTCTTCTTTCTATGGAGGCATTAGAAATGTAAAGGGATCATGTGAGAGATTACCTTCTGATGCTTGACTAGAAAATTCAGGACAAATTGATTGAGATTACATTTCTAAGAAAGGTTGGAACAGCAATTAGGTCAGGTATTAAATCTAGGTTTGGTATTATGGGCATTAGCACAAGTTATGCCACTTTGGGTCTGTGGTTTTTTCATTAACAGTACAATTGCCTTTCTTAATGTTGTCCTGTTTATCTCCCAGCTTTATCTTCCAGCATTCTTGTATTTCATCCTCCCTACATTTACACAGTCAATTCCTTCTCGGAATACCTGTTCTCATCTTCTACTTTTACCTATCTTTACTTCCTTTTTTGTAACACCAACTTTCATCATTCTTATATATCTACCTCAAGCATCATCTCTTCCAGGAAGACATTCCAAGCATCAATTCTTATTTGACCTTCTCCCTCAGTTTGTGCTCAAACAGTTCTTGAATATAACTTTCTCTTCATATTGCCTAAGTGTGGTGCAATTATTGACTGATCTCTGTCCTCACACTGAATGGTAAACTTCTTAATGGCTTTTTCTACTGTGTATTTCCAATACTTACAACAAAGAACACACTATTAGATGAATGATAAATAAACTGTATTTGATAGGGTTATTTTGAGGAAGAGTAACTATTTTTGTTAAATTTGAATTTCCAAATTTTGAAAATTTAATACATAAACTGTAATATTTTTCTTACTTATAAAACAACAATGTTAGAGATTATGCAAAGAAAAGGGAACCCTGATACCCTGTCAATGGGAATGTAAATTAATATAACTACTGTGGAAAACAATGTAGTGATTCCTCAAAAAAATTAAGAGTAGAACTACCATATAATCCCACTATTCTACTTTTGTGTCTTTATTTGGAGAATACAAAAACACTAATTTGAAAATACATATGGACACCAATATTCATTGGAGCATTATTTATAATAGCCAAGATATTGAAACAATCTAAATGTCCATCAACAGATGAATAAAAGAAGATGTGGAAATACATACAGCGGAATACTACTAAGCCATATAAAGGTAATATACTGCCATTTGTAACAGCATGGATGGACCTTAAAGGTATTATGTGAAGTGAAATAAGTCAGACTGAAAGAGACAAATACCACGATTCACTATGTGGAATATAAAAACAAAACAAAAGAAATGAACAAACATAAACAAAAACCAGCTCATAGAGACAGACAACAGATTAGTTGTTACCAGAGGGAAGGTAATACACATAGGGAGGGCAAAACGGGTAAAGGAGATCAATTGCATGATGCTGGATGGAAACCAGGCTTAGTGGTAAGCACTACATAGCGTACACAGATAATGAATTATGATGTTGCACACCTAAAATTATATAATGCTGTAAACCAATATTGTCTCAATATTTTTAAGAAACTGGGTAGTTATAATTAATATGAAATATTAGTACTTTAGTGCAAATGAAGATTAATTTTAATGATCTTTCCTTTAGTTAACCTATCTCCATCACATTATTGGAACATGGTCAAAAAACTATTTTACTCTATAGAAAAAAATGAAGGTGATGTCTATATTTGTTGATACTCTGTAACATTGCTAAATAAGAGTCAATCAAAAGTGATCAAGAGAAACTTAGGGGCAAAATATATAACATCTTATTCTTTCTTTCTTTTTCACAAATAAGATTTTTTATTTGCCGCCATTTAATGTCCATATTTTAAACAGATTCTTGGACTGGGTCTCATATCCATCAGCTCATTCAACTTCAGCACCTGTCTCATCCCCAGTAGCTTTCCCAAAACTTCTACCCTCACCATGAAGTTCCATGAGTTTCCCCAATCCATACCTGGGTTTCTTCAGCATTTTGACTTTTCTAGGAACGGCATCTTGGAGCAGATAAATAGATCAGCAAGTCTCTTCTATGTCTTTTCCAATGTTATCTGGAATCAATTTATTGACCACTTCTTTCAAGTCATTTGTCTGCACCTCTCAGGTCATGATTTTCATCATCTTCTTCCGAATTTGATGGACCTGTTGATGCTGACCATAAGAGGGTCAACGAATCTGATCGTTGCATTTTTTTAGTAAAACCAACACAATAGACAAAGTGAATAACCATTGGTAGTCTTCACATTAACATGAGCTTCAATCCTTGTCTGCCATTTTTGACCATCAAGCACATTTTGTCATGGGTAAGGTCTATGCCATGGAACTTAGTCAGGCAGTTTTTGCCCTGAATATCCCCAGCAATTAGCTTCAATTTTCTAAATGCCACTTCATCATTCTGCAGATCAGCTAGGCTCACTTCAAAAACACAACCCTTGAGACCATCAGATACAATTTTGGTTCCTTGAGTTCTTGTGACTAGTGTTTTCCGTTATGTCTAATATTGAACATAGCTGGTGCTTTTACATCATACCAATCTTCTTAGAAAGTGGACCAACCACTTTCTCCTTGGCTCTGCTTTTGCTACCTTTTGTAAGTTACTTATTCTTGCCCACCTCCATGGTGCTGCTCAGAGAGCCAAACAAAGGACAGAAGAGCAAGTCACGTGATATAATTCAGGTGACTATAACAACTTATTCTAAAACATAATGAGACCATTTTCTTTCTTAGTATTTACTCTGGTCATCTATATAGATCCTTTCATTGTTGTTTTTCTGTTTTCATTTTTCTCCCTTGAACTCTTCATCTCTGTCATCTCCTCCTTAATGCTCTTATTTTTTCTCCCACACCACCATTTTCCTCTAGATGTTCTAAGTTTACCTCCTCCTCCAGCTTGGTTTCCCAGGCTTTATGTGGCCCCCTTGACCCCTCCTTCCTCTCCCAGGACTGTATTTCCCCTGCCTCTCATTTGCCTCCCAGCAACCTAAGCAGAACAATACTGGAAGTGGAACTGGCACTCTGACAAGGGAGAGAGCCATTGGAAAGAAAACTTTACTCATCAAGAAGGAGGCAAGTATCTTAAAAATATCTGTGGGAAGGTGTTTGCTAAATCATCTGCTTCTTCAGATGTGGAACTTTCAACGACAATGGTTTCCACTTCAGTGAAGGTGGGCAAGAAGTGCATTCTTGGGCTTGATGAATGAGCAGATATGAAGAATTATAGACCTCAATAACTTAGCCTTGAATAAAATTCAAGATTTTCCCCTTTATTCATGTTCTTTCTTTCCTTCTGAAAGCCCCATTGCAGGAATTCAAAGGGCCGAGTTCTGCCATCAGCTGTGAGTCATGACTCCCACTGAAGCCAAGGAGCTCATATGTATGTATTCAGAGGAAGTATTGGGCCTTGGGGACTCAGATTAAATAACAACAGCCCAGTCGTTTGTTTGCTTATTTGCTTAAACCTTTATAAAAGAAGCAAGAGGCCTGCTGTACCTGAATGTCTTTTTATAATCATTTTAAAAATACACAGTAGAATTTAAATTCCCACAGTAGATCTCCTGCATTATGGCACAAATAATAACATTCTATCTTACCCCATGCCGCAGGTCCGGGAGGGAGTCAGAGGAAAAGAGGCAGGAATGAATTTCTAACGTGCCAGCCTTTCACTGAGAAAGTTCTGTTTGTATCCCCAGGGAACTCAGCACCAGGGACTGAAATCAGTGTTCCCTGTAAACGGCATGAAATACCTAAACAGCTTTTATTTTTCAGAGCTAGATGGCTGAAGGTAACAAGGGCCACTGCACTGGCTTTGGGAAAAACAAAAGTATACAAGCTAGAATTCCACCCCTGGACTTCTCTCTCGTTGCCTCCCTTCCTAGTTCATAAACCCCTTTCTCCTCCTCTCATGGGTTCTCCTCCCACAAACAAATCAAAAACATATCCAGCATAAGTTCTCTTTGCTATCCGTCTCCCAGAGGTTTTTTTTTTTCTTAGTACAAACCCAGTGTACTTTATTTAGTGAAGACAACAACTATATCACATATTTTTAAAAAACAGGATTATTTTTCTAACTTCTAAAATGTTAAAAACTTTATACTCTGACATTCCTGTTACAATGGATTTTTTATTTTTAAAAAGCCTTTCATTTACTTTTTTTTTTGGTTTAAAGATGTTATACACCAGCCATTATAAAACAGTAAAAAACAGAGATAAATAAATAAAGCAAAAAGTGAAAGATCCTCCAATTAAAATTTCCAGAGGCAACCACGGTTAACAATTCCTGTTGAATTTATATTTAAATTCTTCAATGTGAAATGGAGTATTGAAGGAACTGGCCAGATAGTATATACTGTTGTCTCTCTTCCAGACATTTCTGAGTTCCCCATTCCCCAGAGAGGTTTCTAGGGGCAGACGGGAGTGTCTAGACACCTCTGCCTTTTTCTAATATCAGCCCTGGAATGTGGCACCTTCTCTGCCCAAGGACAGATCTACCTGCTGGCAAATTCCTTCCCTGCAACTTGTCCTTGTCCTTCACTTTACTGCCTGAACGAAAGTGAAACTGTCTTCCCTTGCTTCTAAACTCCAACTATTCCAAGATGCCCAAATGCCAGGATTCAGAGTTTATTCTTACTGTGCCCCCCATCTAGCTCCCCCCGCCCCCGCCCGCCACCTTGGCTTGAAACTTGACCCTTGGGCTCACATGGCAAAATTAGACCTGTTTGTTTTTGTGTATAAACAAGATTAAACTAAACTGATACTAAAACAAACAAATAAAACATTGTGACATGGACATTGCTAGACAACTAAGGAAAAGACAAAACTTACTAGGATTATGTGATAGTACTACTAATGATATCATCTATGGGAAATAGTTATTTTTTATATCTAAATCCTAAGGTATACAATACTGATTAACCATATCATTCAATGTTTTATCATTCATTCATCTAACAAGCAAGTAATAACCACATGTTTATTGCCCTAATGAATTTTAATTTTGTGCTAAATATTATGTTATTACACACATATTAGATATTGTTTTATAGGTTAACATCTCCCTTCTAAAACGCCATCTCCATTCTTTAGAATGACTACTGCTTCAAACATACTTTCCAACCTAAGGGCCAGCATGAACTGCCATATTTAATGTGACCCCACACATGTGACCGTTATTGGTGGGTCCAGTAATAGGCATTAGACCCAATCTAAGCCAGAAAGATTCCTTCTGTGGGAATTTTTGAATGAGAACTGACAGCCGGTCTGTTTTTGTCCTGAGAAGGAAGCTGTGGGAATGGGATCTGAAACCCAGGAGCTACTGGCTACTTTGTTTCCCACACATGGAACTGTAGTTCTCAACTCCGGCTGCACAGTAGGATCGCCTCTGGAATCTTAAAAAAATGCTTTGGTCCCAATCCCCAGAAACCCTAATTGATTTGGCCAGGGCTGGGACCCAGGTGTCAATATCTCTTTAAAACTCCCCCTGGGAGTTAGAATGTGCAGCTAGTGATAAGAACCACTGAACTGGAAAAAAAAGTTTACAGTGAGGAGGAGCAGAGTCGAGAGCAGCAGTGGTGGCCAGAAGAAACACACAGACACGTGCTGGCGGCAAACGAAGCCCTGTTTTGGGGATTCCACAGACTGAATGGCTTCCTAGATTTTCTTTCTCACTATTGTGTTGACAAATTCTTTTTCCAATTACCTGAGCTATTCCAGTGTCTTTCCGATAAATCCTCCTTTTATCCTAAGCTAATTTAAGTTGCATTTGTGTGATTTGAAAACAAGGAAGTCCAAACTAGATTTCTGTTTTTGTGCTCTAGCTTAATAGATTTTTACACTTGTATAATAGTTTCTCTCCATTCTGTTCTCATTCACTAATTTACTATGCAATAATCCCTAAAATATTCCAGGTTCTGTGCTACTTACCAGGAATACTAAAACGAAGAGACTATAGAGTCCCTTTATCAGAGCAGCTTCCACTCCATTGAAATAAACGGCATGGAGAAATAGCAGTAAATGTTATAAAGAAGTATTGACTAGTTACCGTGAGAGCACTGAAGAAAGCTGTAGTGTGATGAAATCATGGAAGCCTTCACAGAGCAAGTGGCCCTGGTGTTGCCTCTGGAGGTATGTACTGGTGTCACTTGGTAGACAATGAAGTGTCGACATGAGGAATTCCATAGCCAAAGGCTCAGAGTTATAAGAAACTAAGGCATATTGGGGGTAATAAAGTATTTTTTGTTCTGGCTGGAGCTGAAAGTTCATGTTGGGGATTGGAGGAGGGCAGAGAAGGGGATAGAGCATGGACACCTGCATTTTGTCCTGTGGCTACTGCAGAAACTTTGAAATGGTTTAGAGAGAGCAGTGCATAAACAGATTTGCTGCTGAAAAAGATCTCTCTGGGTAAGTGATTGTGCAGAGACCAGATTACCAGGAAGGAATCAAGTGAGGGCACTGCAACTGTCCCGGAGAGAAATGATGAAATCCTGACCTAAGATGATGATAATGAGAACCTAGGGGAAAAAAAATCAGAAGGTAGATTTCCCTGGCTAGGAAACCAGTTGAGATCCATTAAAGACAGTGTATATATGTGGGCAGTAACGAGAAAGAAAGACGAGTTTAGTCTTAATGAGAAGTAAGCCTAAAGGAGGCTTACATACGGGGAACATAGGAGTTTATAGTTAGAAGAAAAACTGCTTGCAAAGGGAAAGGAGAATAAGGTACACAGCTAGAAAAGCACGGTGTTACAAAAATTAATAATGTCTCTAATGACTTTGATACTAGGTTTAAATAGAATGTAATTATCTACCAACTAAGGTTTCTTTTTTTCCCCCTAAGATCTATCTTGTTTTCACTCTGAGACTAATCAGGGGTCTGATTATACAACTAAAAGCCACTGTCTTTCTCTGAGCTTCCTCCCATATCCCAGCCCCGAGAAGACCAGTTTCATCCCCAGTCTGGTAGTCTGGCAGTCGAGGACACTGGAGATAGATGGAGAGTGGGCAAAGTAAGCAACTTGATGTCTAGTGTTAACCAGCTTAGCTCTGATGACAGTGGGACAAAATCCAGGCCAGCTCTGGGCTTGCTGGCAGGTGAACCTGAGGTAAGGCTTCTCTAGGAAGGTCTGAGGGACTCTAGTAGGAACAATTGAAGGGGGTGAGGGTAACCTTGGTTGAAACTTTTTTTATGCAATTACAATGTGGGAACTTGATATTCATAAGGTAAGATTTCTTTCTTTATTGTTTTCTCTAGGCCCTTTATCTTAGCAAGAGGTTCTTATTTAGATTTTAACTCTTGATTAATCAAATCTCCTACTAGATAGTCTGCATACATAAAATTTCATATTCATATACATGTGATTATGACTCTCACAAACCAGAGGTAGGGACACTATAAAGTGTCACAGGTATGGGGGCAACATAGGTGGTAGGATGGGGGGAGTCTGGTGAGGGAGTTTTTTCTCCTCCAAATAGATTTCTACCATAACTCTTTATTATATTTTGTGTAAAATTCAAAATCTTTTACCCAAACCATAAGGCCTACATGCTCTGCCTCCACCTCATATTATACCTTTTCCCTCCTGGACTAGTTTCCAGTTACTCTGACCTTTCTTCCTTTCTTTTTTCCTCATTGAGCAAACTAAGTGATGGTGTCCAGTATAGACAATTTCAATAATATACATATTTAAAAAATTAATGGCATACTGGATTTAAGTCAGGGCTTGAAATATGAGACAAGATAGAAAGTAATTTCTTAGGAATAATGAAGAAGAAAGAGAAGTTGGAAGGAAGGAAGTCCCAGGAGCCTAGCATGGAGGCTAGAAGAAGCTGCTATTGAAACATGACCTTCTCTGACCCAGCAATTTTTCAGAATGTGCCTCTAGCATCCAATGGGAAGTCAGAATTTTCCTCCTTGGGAAATAGGAACTATAAAGGCAAAGAGAAGAGTCGAGAACATTCAAAAGAAGAACTTAAATGAAAGTAAATCCTGAATGAACTAATATCCTATACACTCTAAAATACCTTAATTATAAAGGGCCTGACACCATCTTTTAGTAGGCAAATCAGGCAGAAGAAACTACCTCACTTGGAAATTGAAATAATTCATAAACAGCTTCACTTCCTTTTGTCTTCTTAAACACTGATATATTTGGCCCTAAATGAAAAATGCAATATACTTTAGGTCAATAGTCTCCAAACTCTTTCATTATGTAGAACACTTGTACAGTGCTAAATTTCCTAGCCCAATTAAATCCCAATATTCATTGTATGCCTACTTTGTGCCAGACGAGGCCCTGACAAAACTAGTGAGTGAATAAAAGCGTGCATGGATGGAAGGGGATAGTTCTGGCAGAAAGGGCAGAGGGAATGGCAAAAATATGAGCCAAAAAGGAAATGAAGACTTTTAATTAGACTGAAAATTTTCATCCATTCTTACCAGCTGAAAAAAGAGCAGGGTAATATCAGGTACACAGACTCATTAGTTCTGCCAGGTTGAATGTGATAGGTATTTGGAACACTGATTTGTGAGGAAGAGGACATGGGGTAAGGGGATCCAGGAAGAGTAATATTTCCGAATAGTAGTGCATCGGTATAGAAAAGAGAACAAAGTCGGAGTTAGATAGAAAAGCCTGGTTTTCAATGACCCATCAATAAAAGCTGAAGGACAGATAATCACTGAAGAGAGAAAGGAAAGGTTTCTATATTCTCATCCCTGCCACACTTGAATTTGTCCATCAGGCCTCCACCCTTCTTCTTCTCCTTCTCCTTTTTCCTCTTCTTCACCTCCTCCTCCTCCTTCTTCTCTTTCTTCCTCTTCTTTTTTTTTTTTTTTTAAATCAATATCTGACTCTTCTTGAGAAACCATCTCTATCTCATTATGTTTGGTTTTGGTGGGACTACTAGTTTTAAAGGATCTTGACTTCACCAAGAAGCAAGCACATGCCATAGGCTAATACTGCGAGCAGAGTGATACACAGTTGGAAAACACATGGAGCTGACTCATCTCAGTGCTCTGAAGGGTATTATTACCACAAGATTCTGCTCTACTGAACTCTCTTCCTCCAGAGTGTCAGGTTCCTGTTCTTTTTAAACCTTTCCTTCTAGTTATTTACTTTTTAATTTTTACATATTTGTTTATTGGCTTTATTTGGCCAAAGTTGGTTATCTGTATTTGCAAACTAAGGATTCCAGGAAAAACATCTTAGACATTACTTATCGATTACTCAACACCATCTTAGTGAGATTATGGATTCATTTTATTTTTTTAAGTCAACCAGAGTCTTGTCTCATGCTACAAAGCTTTGGAATTTGAGCAATATTTAAATGTAATTTTCTTGTACCATGCCAATTGCAGTGCAGAATGAGAAATGGTGTAAGATTCTGAATAACATACCATACCAGGGAAAGGCATAGGCAGGGTCCCAGGGATATGATAAAAATAATCTAATTTAAGTGTAGGATTTCTTTTGATAATTGAGGGGATGCCTATAAAGGAGAAAGGGGTAAAATAAAGATAACAATCAACCAAGAAAATGATAATTACTAACCCACGATGACTTAAGAGACGTGAGAAGAGATAATTTAAACAAACTTTATTATTATTATTTGTTATTATTGCATTATTATTGCATTATGATTACATAAAATATTCTTTTTTTTATGTATACTATTGTATTTAGGATGAAATAACATGACATAAGGATTCTCTTTGAAAATGCACCAGCAGGATTTCTGGTCAAGATGGTGGCCTAAGTAAACATGGCTCACCTCCTTACACAAGCACATCAAAATTACAAGTAAA
Source organism: Glossophaga mutica (assembly GCA_039655065.1). Classification (NCBI taxonomy): domain Eukaryota; kingdom Metazoa; phylum Chordata; class Mammalia; order Chiroptera; family Phyllostomidae; genus Glossophaga; species Glossophaga mutica. The sequence goes on from CM077306.1 coordinate 76,131,108, forward strand.
ATATAGAACCATCACTCAGAACCATTAGAAATTGAGTTGAATGGAAGTCTGACAACTATGGAATTAAAGAAACCACATCCATCCAGACTGGTAGGAAGGGCAGAGACACTGAATGGGCTGGTCCCACATCCACATGTGGAGGGATATCTTGCAAGCGAAGAGTCCCAGCCTCAAACAAGGCCCCCCAGCTCAGGATTCCAGTGCCAGAAAGATAAATCCCCTTAACTTCTGGCTGCAAAAACCAGTGGGGATTGAGTTTGTGGAAGAAACTGCTGGAGTTCCAAGAAGTTCCCCATAAAGAATCCATAAACGGACTTACTCGGACTCACTCCCTCTGAGCTCCAGCACCAGGGTAGCAGCTTGAAAGGCACCAGTGGCATACTGGGAGGAACCGAATATCTGGCATCAAGGTGGGAGCTGGGGGGACAGTTTTTTTCTGGAACAGAAAGATGGGCAGAGGCCATTGTCCCTTTGCTGAGCCCTCCCTCCACAGAGCCACAGAGCTGGCAGGTTGGTGACATATCTGAGACTCCATTAACCTGGCTAACACTACTTGCACCACCCTGGGGATCCCCTGACACTTGTTCTACACAACTAACAGGCCCACAAAAACTGTTAACCCTGACTTTTCCACATGAATGGCTGGTCTTGGCTCATGCTACACAACTTCCTAAATCCTATCAAACAAGCAATGACAGGCTTCAATGAGCCCCAAGCCCCCATACCTCTTGCTAAACGATACAGGTCTAGCACTAGCAGCAGTTAGCTTAGATTCACAGTTCAGCTTCACCTGGGAATCTCCAAGCCCAGGAAAAGAAGTGACCATTTCAGATTGCTTTATAGTTCATGAAGAGTGGCCCCAGACAGAATACAGGTGGGGGCTGACATTGGCTTGCACTACCCAGGAAACCCCAGAGCCTGTGCACCCAGTGGACAGCTACAGACCATGTCGCAGTACCTCCACCCCACCCCTGCATAGCTGATCCTCCATGGAAGACAGAGGTTGGTGGTTAGTGATCACAATCAGTCCTTGCAGGTGACTGGCCTGGGTAAATTCCTATCATTGACCTGCCAACAGCAATCAAGGCTCAATTACAAGGAGATGGTGTACACGCACCACAAAAGGGAGCTCCTTAAGTACCCAGTTTGGGTGATAGGGGAGGCTGTGCCACTGGATCCTGTAGAACACCTACTGCATTAGACCACACTACCAAGACAGGGAGTCACAGCACCTCTACCTAATACATAGAAACAAACAGAGAGAGGCTGCCATAATGAGGAGACAAAAAAAACATGGCCCAAAATACAGAACAGATCAAAACTCTAGAAAAATAACTAACAAAGTGGAGATAAGCAATCTATCAGATGCAGAGTTCAACACACTGCTTAAAGGATGGAATGATGACCTCAACAGCATAAAAAAGAACCAGTTAGAAACAAAGGATATACTAATTAAAATACAGAATAATTTACAAGAAAACAATGGTAGAGTGGATGAAGTCAAGATTCAAATCAATGATTTGGAACATAAGGAAGCAAAAACAACCAACCAGAACATCAAGGAAAAAGAAGAATCCCCCCCCAAAAATGAGGATAGGGTGAGCTGTCTCTGGGACAACTTCAAACATTCCAACAATCACATCATGAGGTAGTAGAAGGAGAAGAGAAAGAGCAAGAAGTTGGAAATCCATTTGAAAAATTAATAAAAGAAAACGTCCCTAATTTAGTGAAGGAACTAGACATTCAAGTCCAGGAAGCACAGAGTCCTAAGCAAGATGGAAGCATAGAGGCCCACACCAAGAAACATCATAATTAAAATGCTAAAGGTTAAAGGTAAAGAGTGAATCTTAAAAACAGCAAAAGAAAAGAAGTTAGTTGCCTACAGAGGAGTTCCCATAAGACTGTCAGATGATTTCTCAAAAGAAATTTTGCAGGCTAGAAGGGATTGGCAAGAAACATTCAAAGTCATGAAAAGTAGGGACCTACAGCCAAGATTGCTCTACCCAGCAAAGCTATCATTTAAAACTGAAGGGCAGATAAAGAGCTTCCCAGACAAGAAACAAGCTAAAGGAGTTCATCATCTCCAAACCATTAGTATATAAAATGTAAAGGGACTTATTTAAGAAAAAGAAGATCAAAATTATGAACAATAAAATGGTAATAAATACATGTCTATCAACAATTGAACATAAAAAACAAACTAAACAAACAAGAAGAACAGAGACAGAATCATGGCTATAGAGAGGGTTTTGATGGTTGCCTGAAGGGAAGGGAGTGTGGGAGAATGGTTGAAGAGATGAGGGGATTAAGTACAAATATGTAGTTACAGAATTTCCATGGGATGTAAAATATGGTATAGAAAATGAAGTAGCAGAAGAACTTACACTCATGACCCATGGACAATATTGTGGGGATGCCTTGAGGGAGTAGGAGTTGTTGGGGGGAAGAGGGGGAAAAATTGGGATAATCGTAGTAGCATAATCAATAAAATATAATTTTAAAGAATACACCAGCAGGCCCTGGCCAGGTTGTACATTTGTTTGGAGCATTGTCCCAACACACCAAGTTTGCGGGTTTGATCTCCTGTCAGGGCACATAAAAGAAGCAACCAATAAATGCACCACTAAGTGGAATAACAAATTAAAGTTTCTCCCTCTTGCTCCCTTTCTCTCGCTAAAAAAATAATAAATAAAATAATAAAAACATACACCAGCAATAAAAATAACATCAAAGAAATTATGAAATCTAAACAAGGGTAGTAAACATGTTGATGACTTCCTGGGGGTCCCTTACAGTAGTAACATTCTCTCTACTTTTGTGCATGGTTGGGAACATCCAAAATAAAAGAAGGTTACAAATGTTGAGTGAAACACCTTTAAGAAGTTAATTCTTCTGTGTTTGTGTATTCTTACACTGACATTTAAATCTTTTCATTGCTTTTGAAAACCTCTTGGAAACTGTCTTTTGGTACTGGACTTCATCCCATCATGATTTATAAAAGTTTTGCTTAGAATCTCTGACTTCCGGCCAAGATGGAGGTGTAGGTAGGTACACTTTGCCTCCTTGCACAACCAAAAGAAGGACAACAAATTTAAAAAGTGAAAATAACTGCCCTGGTTGGTGTGGCTCAGTGGATTGAACGCTGGCTTGCAAACCGAAAGGTCAGTGGTTTGATTTCCAATCAGGACACATGCCTGAGTTTCAGGCCAAGTCCCCAGCTGGGGGCATGCAAGAGGTAACTGATACATGTATCTCTTGCACATTGATGTTTTTCTTCCTCTCTTTCTCCCTCCCTTACCCTCTCTCTGAGAATAAATAAATAATCTTAAAAAAATTAAAATAAAAAGAGAAAATAATCAGAACTATCAGAAAACTGAACTGTATGGAAATCCAACAATCATGGAGTTAAAAAAGAAACATTCATCCAGACCGGTAGGAGAGGTGGATACAGGCAGAAGGGATGGAGAGGACTTGAGGCAAGGTGGCAGCTGGAGGAACTGGGGCAGGCAGGCTGGTGGCTGGTAGACTGGGTGGTCCCACATTCGCATGCAGATAAATGGGGACCGAGACAGACTGCACAACCCAGGGTTCCAGTGCTGGGGAATAAAACCTCAAAACCTCTGACTGAAAAAACTTGTGGGGATTGCAGCAGCAGGAGAATCCCAGCCTCACAGGGGAGTTTGTTGGAGAGACCCAAGGGGTCCTAGAATGTACATAAACCCAGCCACCTGGGAATCAGCACCAAAAGGACCCAATTTGCTTGTGAGTAGAGGAGGAAGTGACTAAAACCCAGCCAAGAGCTGAACAAGTGACATTGTTTCTTCTCTGACCCCTGCCCAACATACAGCATCACAATACAGTGACATGGGTTGCTCCACCCTGGCTAATACCCAAGGCTCTGGCCCTTACTACGTAACAGGTGCACCGAGACACAAAAAAACTGACCAAATGAAGGAACAGATTAAAGCTCCAGAAAATAATATAACTAAATGATAAAGAGATAGCCAACCTATAAGATGCAGAGTTCAAAACACTGGTAATCAGGATGCTCACAGAAATGATTGAGTATAGTCACAAAATAGAGGGAAAAGTGAAGGCTATGAAAGGTGAAATAAAGGAAAATGTACAGGGAACCAACAGTGACAAGAAGGAAACCAGGACTCAAATCAATGGTTTGGAGCAGAAGGAAGAAAGAAACATTCAACCAGAACAGAATGAAGAAACAAGAATTCAAAACACAAGGAAAGGCTTAGGAACCTTCGGGATGATTTTAAACATTACAACATCCAAATCATAGGGGTACCAGAAGAAGAGGAAGAGTGAGAAATGGAAAACTTATTCGGTAACATAATGAAGGAGAACTTCCCCAATCTGGCAAAGGACATAGTCTTGCAGGAAGTCCAGGAAGCTCAGAGAGTTCTAATGAAGTTGGATCCCAGGAAGCACACACCAAGGCACATCATAATTACATTACCCAAGATTAAAGAGGAGACGTTTTAAAAGCAGCAAGAGGAAAGGAGAGAGTTACCTAAAAAGGAGTTCCCATAGACTGTCAGCTGATTTCTCAAAAGAAACTTTACAGGCAAGAAGGGACTGGAAAGAAGTATTCGAAGTCATGAAAGGCAAGGACCTTCATCCAAGGTTACTCAATCCAGCAACGCTATTATTTATTTATTTATATTACATACTTTTGAATTTTATTGTTGTTCGAGTACAGTTTTCTGCCTTTTCCCCCCACCCCTCCCCACTACCCCAGCCATCCCCACCTACCTCCACTGTTTCTACTCCCCCACCTTGTTTTTGTCCATGTGTCCTTTATAGTGGTTCTTATAAACTCTTCACTCTCCCTGCCCCCATTATCCCTCTGATTACTGTCAGTTTGTTCTTAATTTCAATGTCTTCAGTTATATTTTGCTTGCTTATTTCTTTTATTGACTAGGTTCCAGTTAAAGGTGAGATCATATGGTATTTGTCTTTCACTGCCTGGCTTATTTCACTTAGCATAATGCTCTCCAGTTCCACCCATGCTGTCCCAAAGGATAGGAGCTCCTTCTTTCTTTCTGCTGCACAGAATTCCATTGTGTAAATGTACCATAGTTTTTTTGATCCATTTATTTACTGATGGGCACTTAGATTGCTCCCAGCACTTGGTTATTGTAAATTGTGCTGCTATGAACATTGGGGTGCACAGGTTCTTTTGGATTGGTGTTTCAGGGTTCTTAGGATATAATCCCAGTAGTGGAATTGTTTGGTCAAAAGGCAGTTCCAGTTGTTTGTTTTTGTTTTAGGTGTGGTTGTTAATAGCTGTGAGTTTGCTGTCTTTTCACTGTCCTATTTTTTATCTTTTTTTTCTTAGGTAAGTCCCTTTAACATTTCATATAATAAGGGCTTGGTGATAATGAATTCCTTGAACTTGACCTTATCTGAGAAGCACTTTATCTTCCCTTCCATTCTAAATGACAGCTATTAACAACCACACCTAAAACAAAAGCAAACAACTAGAACAGGAACAGAACCACAGAAATGGAGATCATATGGAGGGTTAGCAACAGGGGAGTGGGAGGAGGAGACAGGAGGAAAAGGTACAGAGAATAAGTAGCATAGATGGTGGGTAGAAAATAGATAGGGGTAGGGCAAGAAAAGTGTGGGAAATGTAGAAGCTAAAGAACTTATGACACATGGACATGAACTAAAGTGGGGAAATGCGAGTGGGAGGGGGTGTGTAAGGTGGAGGGGAATGATGGGGGAGAAATGGGACAACTGTAATAGCATAATAAATAAAATATATTAAACAAAAAACAAAACAAACAAACAAACAAACAAAAGGCAGTTCCATTTTTAGTTTTCTGAGGCAATTCCATACTGTTTTCCATATTGGTTGCACTAGTCTGCAATCCCACCGACAGTGCACTAGGGTTCCTTCCCTTTTCCCCACAACCTCTCCAACACTTGTTGTTTGTTGCTTTGTTTATGATGGCCTTTCTCACTGGTGTGAAGTGGTATCTCATTGTGGTTTTAATTTGCATCTCTCTGATGACTAACAATACTGAGAATCTTTTCATTTGTCTCTGGGCCCTCTGTATATCCTCCTTGGAGAAGTGTCCTTTCAAGTCCTTTGCCCATTTTTAATTGGGTTGTTTTTCTTCCTGGAGTGGAGTTGCATGGGTTCTTCATATATTTTGGAGTTCAAACCCTTGTCTGAGGTACCATTGGCAAATATGTTTTCCCATATAGTTGGTTCTCTTTTCATTTTAATGCTGTTTTCTTTAGCTGTGCAGAAGGTTTTTAATTTGATGAAATCCCATTTGTTTATTCTTTCCTTTATGTCCCTTGCTCTAGGGGACATATCAGTGAAGATGTTGCTGTATGGGACATCTGAGATTTTCCTGCCTATGTTTTCCTCTAGGACTTTTATGGTGTTGTGACTTATATTTAAGTCTTTTATCCATGTTGAATTTATTTTTGTGTATGGTGTAAGTTGGTGATCAAGTTTTATTTTGTTTGCATGTAGCTGTCCAGCTCCCCCAACACCATTTGTTGAAGAGGCTATTTTTTCTTGATTTTATGCTGCTGCCCCCTTTGTCAAATATTAATTCACCATAGAGTCTTGGGCTTATTGCTGGGCTCTCTATTCTGTTCCATTGGTCCATGTGTCTGTTCTTATGCCAATACCAGGCTGTTTTGTTTACAGTGGCCTTGTAATACAGTTTGATATCAGGTATTGTGATCCCTCCTACTTTGCTCTTCTTTCTCAAAATTGCTGCAGCTATTTGGGGTCGTTAATGGTTCCATATAAATTTTTGAAGTGTTTGTTCTGTATCTGTGAAATATGCCATTGGTACTTTAATAGGGATCACATTGAATCTATAAATTGCTTTGGGTAGTATGGCCATTTTGGTGATGCTAATTCTTCCAATCCATGAACACAGTATATGCTTCCATTTGTTTGTGCCTTCCTTAATTTCTTTTGTCAGTGTTGTGTAGCTTTCTGAGTATAGGTCTTTTACGTCCTTGGTTAGGTTTATTCCTAGGTATTTTATTTTTCTTGTTGCTGTAGCAAATGAAGTTTTTTTCCTGGTTTCTGTTTCTGATATTTCATTGTTGGTATACAAAAATGCCTTTGATTTTTGAATATTGACTTTGTATCCTGCTTGTTTGCCAAATTCATTTATTAGGTCGAGCAGTTTTTTGGTGGAGTCTATAGGATTTTCTCTGTACACTATCATGTCATCTATAAACAATGACAGTTTCATTTCCTCTTTTCCAATTTGGATGCCTTTTATTTCCTTTTCTTGTCTGATTGCTATGGCTAGGATTTGCGATACTATGTTGGATAGAAGTGGTGAAGGTGGACAACCTTGTCTTGTTCCTGATCTTAGTGGGAAAGTTTTTAGTTTTTGCCCATTGAATACGATGTTGGCTGTAGGTCTCTTGTATATGGCCTTTATTAGTTTGAGGAATACTCCCTCTATTCCCACTTAGCAAAGCTATCATTCAGAATGGAAGGGTAGATAAAGTGCTTCCCAGGTAAGCTCAAGTTAAAGTAGTTCATCATTACCAAGCCCTTATTACATGAAATGTTAAAGGGACTTATCTAAGATAAAGAAGATCAAAAATACAAACAGTAAAATTAGAATAAACTCACAACTATCAACAACTGAATCTAAAAAAACAAAAACAGAACCAAGAACAAACCAAGCAAACAACTAGCACAGGAACATAATCACAGAAATAGAGATCACATGGAGGGTTATCAGCAGGGAAGAGGAGGGGGTAATGGGGGGAAGTACAGGGAATAAGTAGCATAAATGGTAGGTAGAAAATAGACAGTGGGAGTTTAAGAATAGTATGGGAAATGAAAAAACCAAAGAACCACAGACATTAACTAAAGTGGAGGAATGATGGTCGGAGAGGGTGTACAGGGCAGAGGGGAATAAAGGGGCGAAAAGAATAGGACAACTGTAATAATGCTATCAATAAAATATATTTTAAAAAGTTTTGCCATTTAGTGGTGAGCTGTTAAAAGTAAAATATTAAGCTACTTATTTAAAATATACCCGCTCTTTTAACATGCACATCTATCCTGATAGAAAACCAAATGGTAAGAATGCATAATGAAGAAGGAAAGCCTATGATTGGTTAACTTGATCTTTGTGCTCCTTCTTTCTAACTGCTAAAATAATATGTCAACAAAAGATATCTTACTAAATGTCCTTTAGGAAAAAAACTACTTTCCAAATATTTACACCTATTCTAAAGATATAAAGTTACCATATTACTTAACACTAATAGTCTTTGCTTTACCCTTGATGTTCAGGTATTTTTAAAAACCCAAAGTTAGCCTGGTAAAGTCCCATTTTATTTTTACTGCTCTTACTTTTCAACAGCAGCCAATCTTGGAGAACAAAGGTCACATAGAACAAAATGAGTCACTACCCAAACTATGAGAATGTTAATATGAATAATTATTGTACATAAATTAGACCATACTATTTCAAATATAGCCCATCCCCTTGATTTCAGCAATGTTTACTACAATAATGAACGATTTGGTTAATCTGCCTGTAAAAAATTGATTTTGTTTGTCCTCCAATATTTTGTACTAATAAGCATTTCCCTTTAAAACATAGCTGGTTCTGCCTCATCAACCTCAGACTTTCATTTTAGAGTGAATTTTCTAATTATAAACCACCCAGTGACAGTCTGGACAAAAATGGCATTCTGGCTAACACTCACCACAAAAGAATATGGATGCCTGAGTTTATACCAATGTACATCCCTCTCTAGAAAGGGGGGGACATGTAGTTATGGCATCATTGCAGCACCTAAAACATTTGATACAGTCTTACTATTTCAGTATGCAGAGACAAATGTAGGTGCTAACTATTCAAAGAAGAATGTATCATCTGTTAAAAATGGTCAGATAGTTTTATGAGAATTGATTTTCAGACGCAATCAGGTGTCGAAAAGTTCTGATGATAGGCGACACCAATTGGCACTTTCTCAAACATTCTGCTAAAAGAAAAGAAGGAAGTTTGATAACATCAAGATCAGCTTCCCTTTTATAAAGTTTTCTTAAATCATAACTTCTTTTCTATAGGAACAAAAGCAGCATGGCCCCACTTGAAAATGGGACAAATACATACCAAATAGAACCAAAAAGGATTTTGGTGAGTCCATTTCATGAGATTCTTCTACTGGACTGCAGGAATGTTATGTGGATTTGTTCAGGAATTATTGAAAAAGCAACAGGAAAAATAACATAGTACTTTTTTTGGTATTTGGTCTGTGAATTAAGGAAAAGGTGATGTGTTAAAATATAAAAAAATGTTATTAACTGTACTCTACTCGTGGGAGAAGCAAACTATAGCTAGCTTATATTTGTTTATTTCCCCTTTGTTTCACAAAAAAAAAATTGCAGCAGCTATAAGATTGTTAAGTAAGGGCATAGTTACTGACAAGAGTCTCTGTGGTGCCTGGGAATCCATGACATAAGGATTTTCCATGCCTTTTCTTTTTGTTAGTATGTAGTTCTAGAACAGTAATTTTTTAAATGGTGCAATAGCAAAAACTGGCCTTTGGCTGTCAGAGAGAATGCTTCAAGAGTAGATCAGCAAGAAGTGTAGATCAGTGCCTTCTGCAAACTATATGGCCATCATGAAAGTTCTTCTTCCATCATTCATTCCCTCCATCAGCACAATCTGATTGATCCTTCCTGTGGGCGCTGGACCCAGGTGGGTGAGGACAGCACTCAAAGCACAGAGAGGAGGGAATCTCTGCTTTCAGCATTGCACACATTTGTACAGAAATGAATTAGAAATATAAGTGACTAATGCCACAGAAATTTCATCAATGCACTTAATGAGTGAATTTTAAGCAGCAAATACAAATAAGTAATCAATTCACTTCTGACTCGGAACACCATCCATCTGAGAGACTAGAGGATGGACTGTTAATGATGTATATAACTAGGATAAAGAAAAGAAGAGGATCTAGGCATGGCAAGGACAAAGAAATTTTTCTTAGGCATAGCAGGTTACAGATTTCACTGAGTACTGTAAAGGAGGATTCAAAAGCACAGCCAGAACTGAACTACACAAAGAACATTTGTTCCTAACATACAACATACTATTTTTGATTTTTATATATCCATTTGTAATTAAATAATCTATTTAGTAAATTATGTACCATTCATTTTATTATTCCTTCACCACTGTTTTAAGGTCCACAGTTAAAGAACTGTTTCTGCAATTGAGAAAGAGGGATATCTAAATTGGGTAGTATTCTGAAGGATAGGCTACACACCGTAGTGTAGTTAGCATCACTAGACCACTCAGCCTTTTAACTGTTAAAGGTTTACTTCTAGTTCATACGAAATCTCTTGAGGGTGTAATTACTCTCCAAACCAGCTCCCAAGGATGTGAGGATGCTTCCTTCTTATTGTTATACCATCTAAAAATTAGGTTTCCAGGGCTACAGGGGCAGGAAGAAAAAGTGCTCCTAAGAACCTTGACTGGAAGTGCCAAACTTCATTTCTTCTCAAACCTACTTGTTAGTACTAGTTACATGGCCCCAACCTAACCCTACAAGAGGAAGATGTAAAAGGACCACATAATGTTTTATAAACACCATTGACCCTGCCATATCTGATTATTAAAAGTAAGATCTGTGCTAAGAATGGGCTAGACAAGGTAAGTACTATTTCTTCTAGAAGTCTTTCTCAAACATTAGTGATTATAAAAGCATGGGGGAGCTTGTTGAAAGGACAGATTCCCAGGCCCATGTGTCAAGTTGGGTTTAGCAGGGTTGAGGTAGAAGTAGTGCCTTAATCAGGCTTATTGTACTATAGTATTGATATGTATATTACATGGGGAACATGGGAAGAAGATTTCACACTTAATGTAAAAGTTGTCTTTAGGGGATTGGAATGTAAATGAAATGAAATGAGTAAGTGAAAATTCAAGAACAAATCATATGAAAAAGTCAGTGTTTTTCATTTTTTTTTTTTTTAAGTTACTGCTTCTAATCCACAAGGGAGTTCATTCTGTCCTATAGTCCTGGGAAGTTGTACAAATGTCCCAACAGCCCCTGGTAGGTTGGGACACTGTAGGTTGGGAATGCAGTACTGCTGAAACCTCTCTGGAGAATCATGTTAAATCAGGGCTTTTGTCCAGATTACTTACTTTCTCCTCAAGTTTTCTTCTTTTGCCTATTGCTCTTATACTTGACTTGGAGCAATAAAGGAAAACATCATGTTTGCTTCTCCTTTGAGCTCTTAAATAGGGTCTTTCCATTATTTCTTTTTCTCTCAGATTGTTGCTGAGTCTTCATGTTTATCAGCTGTTACCTTTTGGAGAGAAAATTAGAAGGGAAAAAAACAGATGATAGCATGGCTAATTTTAAGTGTAGGCATGCACGGAAACTTCTTGAAAATCAGGTTGTGGTATGCATTCTTATTTTACATTTGTCCCTTTTAACATCTCAAGTTGTCCCTTAACATCTCAGGTGCCTATGCTTTGCCAGGCTGTCACTGTTGTTTATTCAGCTTATGTGCTTCAAAATCTACTGATGGATGATACTCCAGCAGCTTGATGCTTTACTTTCTGAAATCAGAGCCTTGAAGTTTTAATGAGACTTCCTTAAAATACAGTACAATTGATTTGTTAGAATAGGGGCATATCTTTCAAAGATACCATAAAAGTATCACATTTGTATGTTAATTTTAGTTCAACAAATAAGAAAAATAATTATGAGTAATAGCTCTTAGCTTTTGGATAGTTCTTCTTTCCATATTCAAAGTGCTTGACAAACATTAATTAAATCACTGGCAGTCAAATTAGATAAATATGTTCTGTGTATGTGCATAACTATACCTGCCATGCACACAGCCTTCTAAATCACATCACCGCAGATCAAATATTTTTTTGCCACCTGAATTTGGTAGGCTGACACTGATTGCAAGCAACAGATAATTACTGGAAGGGCTAATCACGAGAAGAGATTATGTAAGCTTTCTTTGTTTTTAAACAAAAACACGGATCTATCCTTGATAAAAGCTACAAGATGAGCCACAGTATAAAATGTTTCTGTCTCTAAGTCAGAAAGTAACAATAATAAAGCAAGTTCCCTCATATTACAGGGTTGGAATAGCTAACCCCTCATTTAAAGAGATCATTTTATCAACAGACAGTACATTTTATGCTTCCTGGCCTACTGATGTTTTTGGCCTCTTTAAAACATCAAGAAGGCTGGCTCTTCAGGCTAAATACGGTATTGATTTCAGCAATATGGTAGTTGTTCATTAATGTTAGGAATCCTTGGTCACTACTCACTTGAGAAGCATTTGGTCCAGCAAATTAAACATAGTAAATTTCATGATTATATTTTTAGAATAATTTACACTTCTTTTTCCTCCACTGAATTTAATGAAGCTTTCCAAACTATCCCAAGAGAGTAACTTCTCCCAATGGTCCCCAAATGAAGTAAATTTCAAATAAAAAAGAGTGCTAATAGCATTCCAGTTTTCAATAACACCTAACAAATTAACACACTTTACCCACCTACATCAGATGATTGGGAGAAGACATGCACGTGCATGTGTGGACACAACTTAGCCAGAGTTAGGCTTGATTTCTTTGAGCTGTGCAAGCTGCATAGTTACAAATGGGGAGGGGGAGGGATTCGAGTTTCTCCTTCCATTCTCACTGCCAAACTAGTCTAGTCTGTTTCCAGGTAAAGAAAAGTACTTGTTAATTGTCTTGCAATCTGTTGAACAAAAGGACATCTAGTTCAACCAAGTTGTCTTTTTGGAAAGATTTCTCGGAAGTACCACTCGGAGTCATAGTTGTTCATGTGGATCTCTGAGACACATTTGTTTCCCTTTTATAGAAATGCTAATCTGTATGCCTGTAAATCTAAAATTTGAGAGGTTCCTCTTCCTTACTAATGCTAGAATTCAGTAAGATTGTATGATATGCTCAGGGTGATACACATAGACCACATGGCTTAGCCCTGACAGGTAGCAGTAATAGAATGAGAACTAATATAGTACTACCTTAGCGTTTCTACTGTCAGACTCTTGTCATATCCCAGGAGTGGAATGAACTTTCTCTGATTGCATTTAGAGCAGGGAGTCATTGATATGACTGATTTTTGGCCCAGAACAACATATATGTCTTAATGGTATAAGTTTGTTTTCCCTTCTGTATGAAGACATATATTTAGACCTGGCTGGGAACATTTAAAAGGGCTTTAAAAATTTAATAGTACCCCAAATATAAATGGCCTTCAAAGGTAAATAAAATGTACGTATGCTTTGTACATTTTTAGTTGTACTGATACAAAGTTCACTGCCTCCATTTCCACCCTACTTTATGGAAATTCTTCTCTTGGAGGACACACATGACATTTTCTTGTGAACTACACTAGCTTTTACTTACTGCTTATTCTACTTGACCTTTTTGCTGCATTTGATATTGTGGACTCTCCCCAACCAATACCGCCTACCACCCCTCATAAATACCCAATACTTGATCTCCTTGACATTTTTGTCTTCCTTTGCTAGCCTTTCCACCAACCTGGTCTAGCTCACATCATCTCCTGCCCAAAAGATCACACAGGCCCGGATCCTAATCTATCCCTCCTCTAATCTAGAATGTTAGAGACTCATTTTCCAGATATCCTTAAAATCCCGTCTTGTCTACCAGGATTTACCCCTCCTGTTTCATATCCTTTGCTCTCCTCCTTGTTCTTTGCGCTCCAGGAGGACTTGTTTTTTTCAGTCTCTAATACACTAAGCTTGACCTCTCCTTAGGGGCTCTACTAGTTTACTCGCTGCCTGAACCCCTCTTCTCCAGATCGTCTCATGAGTGGATCTTTCTTTCATTCAAGTCATTGTTTAAATGTTCCTCAGAAAGGTGTAACTTACTTACCAGATAATCGTTTTGAAACCCTCACATTTTATTTTCTTCAGAGCAATTATACTATTTGACAGTTGTATATTTATTTGTTCCTGTCTCTCCCCAATGGAACACATGCATTGTGAAGAGCAGGAGCTCTTTATTTTACTGTTTCACCTCCAGAACCTAGAATAGTGATTAAAGATTAATGAAAACACTATAGATTATATTATTTCCTTTCCATTCAACCCTATTCCTCATTACTTCTGTATAATCACACTTTACAGGTTGTTCTCACTGTCTATGGAATTTATTCTCTCCAGTGTCAGGTACATTGACCATTTTTCTCCAACTGGATTACAAACTTCTGGAAGGCAGAGGCCCTTTTCACACTTTTCCAGCCCTTCAGGCCTAGCAGAGTGCTGAAGAGCATTTGGTATTATTTAACAAACACTTACTGGTTTATTTCCAACTGTAACATTATATACTGCACACAGAACAATTTTACATCAGTAGGTCTGTAAAGGAAATAAAAATAGGTCGACCATGAAACATCAGCACGAAGGCTCATGACAGAGTGAGGGCTTTCTTCCTTACCTTCTGATTCAATTTGAGTAACAAATTAGTTTTCTGGAATGAGGATGTGAGGAATAGGAGGGTATACCTTGGGAAAATTTCTTGCTTCCTTCTCTAGAAATTGATAGGCTGTACATTTTGAGTGCTGATCATCTTCCAAGGCTAAGGTACTCAGGCCTGTGGATACATTTACTGAATTTTGCTACAATCCTAAAGTCATCTTGGACTTCTTACTCTTCTTCGATACCTGTGTATACTCACTGAAGTCATCTTTTTCCTTAGTGGTATTTATAGCTAACATTTCTTTTAAATTCTGACTTACTACTTCAGAACTGAAACATGTTATGTTCTCCTGTCTTGTCTTCATCCCTCTTCACCTGTCAAATGCGACTGGAATGATCTGTTAAGTTCAAATGTCTCAGGCTAAAACTCAAGCCCTGTGTCAATGGTTCTACCTTTTCACTTTAAGCTTAGTTTTCTATTGTTTCTAAAATAAACGTGTTTTTTTTTTTTTTTTTTTTTTTTGCCCTGGCCTGGTGGCTCAGTTGGTTGGAGCATTGTCCCACACACCAAATGATTGCAAGTTTGATTTATAGTCAGGTCACATACCTAGGTTGCAGGTTCCATCTTCAGTCAGTCAGGGTGTGTACAGCAGGCAACCAATCCATGCTTCTCTCTCTCTAAACTCAATGAAAACATATCCTTGGGTGAGAATTAAAATAAATAAATAAATAAAATAAACCTCATTTTAATTCATTTGCTCTCTTTCCCATTCTTAGCTTACTCATATTCTTCTGAGAGCCTTCGTTCAAGCAATTTCCTTTACCTTTTCCCTATTGACCAATCCAAATTCAGCAGCTTTTTTTTTTTTTTTTGGTCCATTTAAGAAGTCTTTCCTTAATTTACATGGATAATTACCAGTTTAAGATTTGGATTGTAGCATTGATTCCTTGGTTATTAGTGGTGAATTATTTATTATTTTGTTACATATTTTCCTCCCCAGTAAGATTCCTAACAATAGGGACTTTGTAATTCTCAAAATCATGCACAGTTCTTGGCACCTCCTAGGATAAAGGTGTCGGGTTGGGATGTGGCTCCAGAGGCCTGGCCAAAATTGCCTGGATTACGAAGATGAACCCTGATCAGGTTAGATGGAGCTTGTATGACATGAATCCTCAAAACCAGTGGGACAAAATGGCCTCTGACAGTGAAACCTTCCTAGTTAATGCCAAGTTCAATTTCATACATCACTCAGTCCATGTAGGTGAAACTGCAAAGTCAAAGACCGCTGATATTGAATAAATGTATGTAACTGGTAAGGATAAGCCAGATGTTGGCAGGTATGTGAGATGAGATCTGAGCTTCAATCCTGGCTCTGTTTCCAATTAGTCTGGGTAATATTGAGCAAGCAATTTACCCTCTCTTGGCGTTAGTTCTTCATCTGTAAAATGAAAAGATTAGATTCCAGTTGATATTAAGGACTAGATAATTCAATTATAAAATTACATGATTCTGATTCCATATCAATGAAATGGGTGCCATAGCCTTGGAGTTTTTCATATACTTGTTCTGTGGGATAAGATTCACTAGTTTTGTGGGTAGTTAGAAACCCTTGCTTTCAGCTTTTGGTATTTACACTTTTCTTTTTCCCAATTTGTGTTAAAGTGGATGGGCAGATGGTTTATTAGGTTTTCAAATGCTTGTAATGCTGTTGTTCAATTTACAATGGTTTTAAACTTTGAAGGTCCACACAGAGCCTGGATTTTGTTTAGAGTGGAAGATAGTTTTAACTCTTCAGTTTAAGGATAATAATGTCTACTCACATAATTTAAAGCAACTGGTGAATGTAACTCCAAAGGCCTAATTGGTTTTCTTCATTTGGGTACGTTAACTCATGTCCACACCATCCATACCACAGCCTAACTCTTCCAAGTTGCAGTGTTAAAAATTAAGTTACCAGACTTCCAGTTACAACACATTTGCATGTTTGCCTTCTCCAGACTCATTAATCCACAACCTCATTTCAAATACAAACTCCTCTAATTCAGAATCACAGAGGAGACAAATTCCTCACTTTGTATGTAAAAAAAAAAAAAGAGAGACCTAAAAGGTCCTGGTGCTCTTTCTACTGACTGAACTTCCTAAATAAAAGAGCTAAAGTGAGATTACGTTGCAGGGGAAAAAAACATCCAGAATTTATGAAATGTAAGCCCCAACAGAAACATCCATTCCTTAAAATTTAAGTGTCAATTAAGAGAAAGTGATATGGAACTATGTAAGTCAAAGATGGTTACCACTGCTACGGCTTTGTCATTTTTCATTTCTTAGTGTGACTCCTCATCTAGATGGGACCGCGAGTATGCAATTCTCAAACACCCGGATTGGATCTTAAGTGTGTGGTTGTAGTGAGAACGAAAAGGACACGCAAAATGTAGGTAAAGGAAGAAATGAGCCTGTTAAGGGGATTCCAAGAGGTGGGCAGAGGGAGGTAAACTAGGACGCGTTGGCAAAGCAGGCGCAGAGAAGGTGCGAGCTCCCCAGCAAGTATAGGTTGGGGGAGCCAGGGACACGCGGGCACCCTGAGACTCCTGCAGGCCAGGGAGAGGAACCGGAATGCATAGAGAAGGAACTGACAGGAAAACTGCAAGAGGAAGCCTAGGTTGACCTAGTGTGCAGCGAAGAACTTCCAGAAGGAAAGAGAAGGCGCCAAAACGAGTTTACAACGAGTCTAGGGGGTTGGGGAATGTACAAGAGCTGAAGGGGCAGATGGGGTGGGATGCTGACGAGGGATGGGAAAAGGCGTGCGTGGAGGGGGAGGCGAAGCTGGCCGATCAGAGTAGGCAGGTGAGGAGAGGAGCGCTGGCCTTGAGCCAAAACAGCGCACCTCACGCGGGCGGGAGCTAAGGCTGAGTCAGGGACCCGGCACCGGCAACGTCCGGCCAAGCATGGGGCGGTGCTTGAGTACGTGGGCGGGTCTAGAGGCGGGGCCTGCGCCTGACGTGCCCCGAGGCCTCTGCGGCCGCGGGCCGGGAGGGGCGACGGCAGCGGCCGCGGGGGAGGGGCACGGCGTCAATGCGTCGCCGGCTGGGCTGCGCTGGTGGCCAGCAGGGTGAGTCGAAGAGGAGAAGGAGGAGGAGGTGGAGGAGGAGGAGGAGGAGGTGGAGGAGGTGGTGAGTGGGCTCCGGGCTGGGGAACCGCGCGGGCCGGCTGGGGAGGCGGGGAGTGCGGCCCCTCCCCTCTTCGGCGCCCGCCTCGCGGGGCCGCGCGGCGCGGTGTTCCCAGAGGGACTGAGGCCGCGGCGGCTGCTTGGGGAGCCCGGGGGTAGGGGGGGGCGGAGCTGAGGGCCGCGCGGGCGGCGCGCTTCCCGGGCGCACGCGCTGCTCATCTGGAGCCGCCGTCGGCTCCGCGCTTGGAGCGCGGCACACACTGCAGACGTCCTGCACGCTGGCCATTTTTTGATTTCGTTTTCTTGGGTTCGGCTTGGCGTCCCGAGGTCCGGGGCACCATCGCTCTTGCGCCAACGGCAGAGGCGGATGGGGCGCGTCACCTTAGCGCGGGGAGAAGGGAAGCCGGTTCCCGGGATTGCCTGAGTAGGCGGAGGGACATTCTCGTTGACTACGACATTGCCGGGGGCAAAACGTCCTTCGCGACGCGATCCCCCAGGTCCTCCTGAAGGGGCCCTTTGCTACTGGCCACATTATCGCCCTTCCTTTTCTTATCTCACCGGCTCCTCCCTTCCCCGTGTCAGCAGAGACAGAAGATCTGCCCTCCCAGAACCCCAACTTTGGGGAACCACCGTGTATTTGCTTTGATTAGGGTGCAGTCTGTTCTGCTGGGAAGGTTCTCTAAGTTTGTCATGTAAATCCAGCCATGAACCCAAAACGTATCTTCATTTAACTTTTAGTCCAGAGGGCTTTTTTTTTAATCAACAAAATATAACTTTTAGAGGCTTCTGAGAACTGTACTGCATTAGATTACTTTTGAGATAATTCTTAAGTTAGCTAGCGCCTTGAGGAGGTTCAAAGAGGAGGCTTGACACTTTTTCCTCCACCTGTATTACAGTTTGAAATGGAAAACATGAGTTGGTGATTTTCCAAGCGAGGTGGGTTTCAGAATGCAGCCTTCGTGTGCCCTGGCCTGTCTTGGTTATTTGGTGTTACTTCTTAAGTGGATTTTAAAGCGCAACATAGTGGGCAGGTAAAGGAGCTGGTGAAAAGTCCAGTATAATTCAATAGAGCCATTTTATTGGATTCTATTAACCTGTTTAACCTTAAGCTAAAGCCTGGCAGGAGTTTCTTGTAGGAACCCACATACCAAGTGCAGTATTGAATTTTAATGAGTGCCTTCCAGGTCTGAAGTAGAATACATTTTCTTCAGCTCCCACTCCCTGTTGTTTCATATTTGCCTTCGTGTTTTATATTTAAGGAAGCAGTTTTAGAATTGAAGGTTGGAAGAGTACCTTTTGATTCATGAAACTTATTTGCCAAACTTGAAATTGAATTGGTAAAATCTGAACCATGATACAGAAATAAGGTAGGAAACTGAATTTTTTGGCCTCACCAGTTTGAGAAGATGGCTTCTTTACTCTCGTTTTGTAACTGCATTGACATTTTAATCTTATGGACCACAGAAGTACAAAATTTTCTATTTGTAAGGAACTTTGGCAGTTTAACCCAACCCCATTATTTTACAGAGAGAATCAGAGAAAGTTTTGTGAAGAGATTTAACAGGAGCTGAATAGAACTAGTAGACTTAATTAACTAGATACTTAAGAAGATAATTCACACCTCCCCAATGGATATTCTTGTACAAAAATTTGTTTTGATTATGGTATCTTATAAAAAGCCAAGTAATTACTAAATTTTCATTTTTTCCCATTTTGAGTAATTGCTTTAATTTGTAATTTGGACCCATTAGAAGCAAATGATACAAATTAATTATAGTTAAGAAATGTTTACATTCTATCAGTTGAAACAGTACTTGCCAGTAAGCTTGAATTTGGTAATTATTTTTATTTCAAGAACGTTTACTCATATTCTTGATTCTGATAGTCTGTGCGAATCTTAGGAGATTGGCATTTCAAGAGTGTTGTGATGTCCATACCCTTGACATTAATGAGGAATAAAGGTCCTGTACACTTGCGGTAATCAAATTCCAGCAGCCACAGCATCATCATTTAGTGGTCCTCAGATGCAGAAGTCCTGACACCCTTGCTGGGGTGGGGTGAATTCTTTGCCTCTCCCATACCACCGTGTTTAGTGTAGGCATTTAGTAAATACTTGTTGGCTTGTGTGCACTTTCCCTGGTGATGGCTTCATGAAAGATGGACCTTGTCTTAACTGTGTATGCCTTGTGTCAAGTGTAGTGGGTATTCTGTAAATGCTTGTGGTCTTGAGTTTAATCAAGCTTAAGACTGTAGCAGAGTAGCCTGGAAGTTGTGGATCATTATATTGTAAATCTGAAATATTTCATTTCTGTTTTTGTGTTGAGTTGGATATTCTGTTAGGCTGAATTCTAGTACTGAAAGATAGCAGGTATCAATTATATTAGAAAAAATGGGGTGGGGGAGGAATTTACCCTTGAGAATTTTTTTTTTTAACATGTATTACGCACTGTGAAATTCGGAAAGGACACCATTACTTAAATCTTTTGATAGAACACCTCAGTTGAGCTAAAATACTATTTTCCACTGGAAACAAAGTTTGGCACCATGAATTGAATGACCCTAATTATTACTATAGGGCCATTTTAATTAAAGCCTTGGTTTCACATTATGGGGACATATTTTTCAGCATATAGTCCTTTGTAATAAACATGACTTTGGGAATTCAGGCTATCTTGGTCAGCTGTCCTGAAATGATACTTTACAGTTTTAGGCTGTGTTCAATATGTTGTGCTTCATGTTGGTGATACTCTTTAAAAACAAAACAAAACACAGTGAACCCTGTGTATTTTCTTTTTCTCTAAGCCTTATCTTTTCCTTCTTTAATAGAACAGAATAGCATGTTTTGTTTATTTTAAAAAATAAGGAAAATTGTCTACTATTTCTTTTGGAAAGTACCACCACTCCACCCTTTGAATAGCCTTGGCAGATAATGTTTGGGTAAATGCTGGGCCTATTCCATAGAGCAATTCCTATTTGACTGTGTGGTTATATAAGTAATATCCTTCACAGGAACATCATCTTTGGACTACATTCATTTTCCTTTCTACTGGCACTATTGAAAACAATTGTACAGTAGAGGAGGATGGTGTTTAATTTATAGGGAGCAAATAATTATACATCTGTCAGTGCTGGTTCATATATCAGCCCTAGTCTACATGGCCTACCCACTGTTAGTGTTGTCCCTTCCACCCAGTTCTTAAGTTGATTTTTAAGACCGAACATTTAAGACTCCCATCCTCTTCAGGAGGTGGGATCTAGAATTATTCTGGTGCCCTGAACGTTTATTGCTCACAGAGAGGTATGGTGTCTCACTGTATCCTTGGCATGTACTCTGACTATATCATTCTCATTTTTAAAAGCACTGTATTCATCAGGAGTTTTGAACTATAGGCAATAAACATCTTAATGAAGTATGTGTGAAGCATCTAGAATATATCGACATAGGTTTAAATGGAATTAGGATATAGAATCAATTAGTAAGAAATAGTAAGAATATTTACTCCCACATGTGAAGGTCACACTTAATTCATTTAAACAGATGATACTTGTTTTTTTTTTTTTTTTAATACTTATTTTTAAAAGTAACCAGAGAAGCAATTCCATAGCCTTTCGTTAGTAAGTGTTAAATAGCCCATAGAATTAATGTTTCTTGTGTGGTTCCTTTTTGTATTCCAGATCCTTCTTGGGCCTGGAACTTTGTTAGAAGCCTAATTAAGAACTCTAACAGCTTGGCCATCTTCCTCTGCTTGCCATCTCTTCTCCCGTCTGGAGCAGGGGCCAGTTCTTGTCCATACTGGATATTGGTGTCCTACTTCAACTAGGGCCAAACTAGCAGAGCCATGATACAGCAACACTGCTTCCTGGACTTGTACTCACTTGGATTGATTCCTTTGATACTGAGGATAGGCCAGATGAGAGCTGGGTTCTTGGCCCGTTATCATTTGAGTCCTTTTAAAGGGTCAGTTTTTCATTTGCATCAGGCACTCTAGAATACCCTGAGTTTATCTAGTCATTCCTTTAACCCATTTCCTGACTACCTTGCTGTTGGGTTCTCTCTCTTAGCTGAGTCACTTAATGGGTGATTTTTATCCATCTTCAGTGGGAACTAATTATTTTCAAGTGTTTGTTTTTCTACCCATGTCTTCTCTTAGTTTTGAAGTTTCATTTGACTAAATACCTGTTATGTTCTTCCATAACACATTTGTTCATTGTCTGTGCTTTCATCTAGACTGTGTGTACCCTAAGAGTTGGGACCAAATCTATGCTGTTTGTGGCAATGTCCTCAGTACTCAGCACATAGCAGGTGATAAATAAATATTGATTTGATATAAATTCATCCTAACAGTAAATCTGTTATCAGTATATGGGAAACCAACTTCATATAGAAATTTAGAATTCATATAAGAAGTTCAGACATTTGATCATTAGTACTATAGAGTCTTTGTATTTTAAATTATAAGCGTATCCTTATAAAATAGCTTCATCAGTCATCTGGCAGGGAATTTATTTAAGAAAAAAAGTTATATAATTTTCACCATGTATTGTTAGGGGTTCCACATGTCAATTTTCTTGGTTTGATTGATATTTATATATTATTTTATATTTCTTACACATAGAAGTTTTATGGCACTATAAAGAAGCGAGTTTAATGGCTCTATTTTTGTTCATTAGTAATTATATACTAAAGAGTAAATTCTCATTAAAGGCCTGTTTAAATGCCTGCTCATAAAGAGGAGAGACCTCTTTGATTTGTTCTCCATACAATCCCAATTATTGTATTTAGGCAAGTCATCAAACTCTTTTAGTAGTCTAAATCTTTAATTTGGTTTCAGAACAGTAGTCATGTACTGAATACCCAAATTACCATGTCTTTAACAAGTAATGCTAACACTCTGTATTAAAAAAGTAATGACCATAACTTTTCTTGTAGAATTTCTTGAACTAATTTTTTAAAGAGGACTTTTGAATTAAATTTCCCATGAAGGCCAGAAATCTCATACTTTTAATGATAGTGCAGCATGTGTGTATGTGTAGAGGAAGGGGTGGTAATTTTTGTAGTGGTATTTTTAAGTGGACAGTTTACTAATTATATTGAGGTAAACACTTTACAACTCTAAAAGGAAAACTTCAATTATCTGAATGAAATGAGGTACATGAAATTAATTCAGATAAGTGGAATCCTTAGTGTAAATGATGCATGTCAAGGGACATGACCTCAATCATGATTTTTTTTTCTATGTATTTGTCAGCTGTTTTTACATTACAAGATTGTGATTTTTGATCATACTAGGAATCATTGATGGAAGGAAGTAAAGTTTGCTCAGTAGTTTTTTTTTTTTTCTTTGCCACAGAGGGAATCCAGAATGTTGTATTCTATGACAAGTATAATTGCTCATTTCTTGCTTGTTCTGTCTGCCCTTTTAGGTGGTATACCACAGCCTTCCATTTTGTCACCTTCCTGTCAAATGTCAAATGTGTGGGGGAACTCTTTGAGAATACTTTTTTTGAAATTAAAGCCATACTTTGTCCAATCTCAAGACGTTTATACTTCCCAAAAGTTGACTTACAACAAGTTATAAGGGTGAATTAAGCTGTATAAATTTTGGTTCCTAGGCAGTGTCTTGCCATGTAGGCCCTTAAAATAGAAACAAATATTGGGACTTAACCCCTGACCTTTACAGATCTTAACTTGAAATGAAAATTTTATTGATTGATTAGAGTTTAGGAAAGTTTCAGGAAAGTGATTTTTGCTGCCATTTACTAAGATTTGCAGCATTCCAGGGCTCCTGGCATCTGAAGGCTGTTGTTTAATTTGCAGATGGCCCTGTAGCTGTGATGACAAATTCCTTAGCTTTTCTTGTTTTATTTTTAAAGGGAGGAAAGCTTATCTCAGCCCCAGATATGTGTGCTGACACCTCTTTAAGCGAATTTTACTTTTTTCAGCATTACCTATAGATGCTTTTCACAAAGCACCTGAGAACCTGAGAACATGGTTCCTTGTTTGCAGCATGCACCAGCTTTCTTTTAACCTTTTGGTATTTGAGATAAACGATGATTCATATCTTGATTGCCTTAGGTGGAATGGATATGTTATCAGCAAGTTCGGTATCCAGACCTACTGAGCAATTTCTAGGTCATTGCCTCAGACCCTCTTAAATATATGCAGGCTGTGTGATTGAAAGGTTTAGGCTTTAGGGTCAGTCCAAACTGATTTTGACTCTGTGCTATTTATGAATGGCTTATATTTTCGAGAAGTTAGTTAATCCTCTGGGTTTCAGTTTTCTCATCTGTAATTGGGATAATATTACTGAGTATTGAATGTTTTCAAAAGATTAATTAATCTTAGTTGCATTGATTTGTTGTCATATACAGATAAGTGTTTAATAATGTGAATGAAGGAGCTGTTTACCTAGATCGCATTTTATAAGGAAGTAGGTTTTCCATTTGATGACAGAGATAGTCAGATTAGTAAAAAAATCTTTCCAAATAGGGATATTGCTCAATTGATTTTAAAACTATGTAAGACTCTTCCAACTGTCAATATATTTATATGCACAGGATATTCTTACTGATGGTGTGGTGTAGAGAGAGAGAATATGTAGTGTTCGAGTTGGAGTGAGACAGACTTAGTTTTGTGTGTAGATGATCCAACACTTGGGTGACATTGTGCAGGTTACCTTTTAGGTTCAAATTTTCATCTGTTAAGTGGGTAGTAAAAGTACTGTATAAAGAATAATAAAGGGTAAAAAAGGATAATTAGAAAGGATTGTTGTAAAGACTTAAAGAGTTGAGGTATGCAAAATACCAATCACCGAGCCCATAAATACTGATAGTTGTTATTGTTACTTTAGACATGTGACTCTCTTTTCCTCATCCGTAGCATAAATATATCAGAGATCTAATAGAGTTATTATGTAAGCACTCATTAAATGTTAATTTTTATTATTTGTATTCAGTTCAGAATAAATTGGACCAATTTTGGGTTAAAATGAAAAAAATTGTACAGCTATTTAAACGTGTTTCTTATTATGGAGAATATTTATTTTAGTATGGATTTGGGGATGGCAACTTCATAGCTTTCATTGTTTTTCTTAGGACCGTAGTTCTCAAAGTGTGAACAGACCTGTGGAGGTCCCTGAGACCCTTTCAGGGGATTCATAACATTAAAACTACTTTCATATTTGCTTCTTGCTTTTTCTCACTGCTGCGACATTGGTCCTGATAATAGTATATCAGTTGTGGGTAAAATTTTAGTTGTGGGGTATTTTAGTAGAATTAAATGGCAATGTTGCCAAGGTATTATTAATTGTATTCTTCAATGCCATGCATTCATAGTTTTTAAAACTAATTTTACTTAGTTTTAAAGAGTATCCTCAATGAAGCAGTAAAAGTTAATTTTATCAAATCTTGATCTTTGAGTACACTTTGTTTTAATAGTCCACATGATGAGGTAAGAAATACGCAAGAATCACTTATGCTGCATATCCATATTGGTTTTTTCAAGGAAAACTTTTATATGATTTTTTGAGTTGTTAGCTGAACTAGCCATATTTTGAATGAAACATCATTTTACTCCAAAGAATGACTACCAAACTGATTATTTAGACTTAGATACAAAATTACTGTTTTGTATCTAAGTCTCAAAATTACTGTATCAAAATTATCTAGTATCAAAATTACTGTAATCACTGTTACAAAATTATAGGTAGAAGACCCTTATAAAAAGTAAGTAATGATACAAAATGTTCATGTCATATTAGATTCCATATTATAGCTAACTGTTAACTCCTCTTTGTCAAGTTTTATATAGTATCAAAGAAGAACAGCCGCAGTTATCTTTAAAGGCTACTGATCATAACATGTATTTCCTTTTTTCCTACTGCATATTTGTGTGGGACTCCTTTTTTCACATAGTTCAATCAAAATAATATTACAACATATTGAATGTGAAGGAGATATGAAAATCTGGGTGTCTTCTATTACTCTTGACATGAAAGAAATCTGCAAAAGTTGTGAAACAGTATTATTTTTATCACTATGTTTTTTGTTTAGGAAAATGTTCTAAAATGTTATTTGTTATGTTAAATATGTTTCTAAAATTTTAAAATGAGTAATTAAAATTTTCTCATTTCATTATTAATATGGTAAATATTGAAAATTACAACTCATTAGCAAAAGCTCTTGGAAGTTCTCAATGTTTTTTTTAAATACATTTTATTGATTATGCTATTACAGTTGTCCCATTTCTCCCACATCATTCCCCTCCACCCTGCACACCCCCTCCCACCCACATTCCCCGCCTTTAGTTCATGTCCATGTGTCATAAGTTCTTTAGCTTCTACATTTCATTTCCCACACTATTCTTGCCCTCCCCCTGTCTATTTTCTCTCTACCATCTATGCTACTTATTCTCTGTACCTTTTCCCCCCTCTCTCCTCCTCCCACTCCCCTGTTGCTGACCCTCCATGTGATCTCCATTTCTGTGGTTCTGTTCCTGTTCTAGTCGTTTGCTTTTGTTTTAGGTGTGGTTGTTAATAGCTGTGAGTTTGCTGTCTTTCAGTGTTTTTTAAAAGATTTTATTTGTTTATTTTTAGAGGGAGAGGAAAGGAGGGAGAAGGAGCAAGAGAAACATCAGTTGCCTCTTGAATGCCCCCAAACTAGGGACCCGGCTGCAACCCAGGCATGTGCCCTGACTGGGCATTGAACTGGCAGCCTGAGCCTCACCAGTTAGGTCAGGAGTGCTCAATTTTTGAGAACACGAAGGAGTCCTGATACTTAGGAGTTTGAAAACTGTTTCTTTAAGGGAAAAGGCTAGATTCATTAAATGGGTGAAGTTTTAAAGTTTTAATCTCTTGAGTATTTCTTTGGAATACAGAGTTGATGCTTGTAGTTTCTTTTCCTGGTTGTAAGGACATGTCACTGGACTTTCATGTCATTACCCAACTAGGCAGAGGTTTCCTGTATTTATTTTAAAGATTTTTGTTTTTACTTAAGATTGATGCTACCTATATGGTTGCTCTCCAGAACTAAGATACAGTTAATGGTCATTCCAATCAGCATCTTCATTCTTGATACTGTTCTTTGGTTGTGAGCTAGTTATTCAATTTTCTGAGCTGTTCAGCATGGCAAGCTACTTCAGGGTTGTAGATAAATTTGCTTTGCTGAAAATAAACTGCCATTCTCTGAAGTCTTTTCACTAGGCTTAATCTGTCTATTGTAGAGTCTTCCTGATATTTCATAGCTGTTTTCTAGTAAGTTTACAATTAATGAATGTGTTTGCGAATTAGTTATTTGCAATAATATAATATGAATTATGATGAGTTTTATAGTGCCATTAATAGTATGGGCATAGTCCACTGGGGACTATTAACATCTTCCTGTGGGGAATTATATTTTGACTCCTGGAAACCTGGTCAGATGCATTTCTCCATTGCAGTCCAATGGTGGCAAGAAACTCCTCTTTCCCCCTTACGATAGAAACAGGAATGTTAAAGCATTAATAGAAGCAAGAGGATACCTCATTCTGAAATTATTCTCAA
This sequence comes from Glossophaga mutica, assembly GCA_039655065.1. Lineage (NCBI taxonomy): Eukaryota > Metazoa > Chordata > Mammalia > Chiroptera > Phyllostomidae > Glossophaga > Glossophaga mutica. The sequence goes on from CM077306.1 coordinate 76,158,287, forward strand.
AAGACACAGGTATCTTAGGCACCCCAACTGTGTAGAGGGTGATGGGAAACACTCTCGGATCAAACAGGTATAGAAACTTTGGGTTGGTTGAGGGGAAAAGGAGAAGGTATTCTACTTAGAGGTGATATATTCCCTTTTGGGGCAGTTGTTAGAAAGTAAGAGATTATCTTAAAGTGGATATTTCTAGGTTGAGAAATCCATCTATATAGGATTTTGTTGTGTTCTTATGCTTGGGTATTATATGAACTGAGCTCAGGAAACAGAATGCTAGGCCAATTGGGAATGTTGATCTTACTGATTTATAGGTTAGAAGTTTGAACATAAAAGGAAATTAAACAACTCCAGGAGCAGTCAATGATCAGGAAGAGTAGTGGAGGCCAGGAGGGTGTTGAAATATGTAAGCTCTTCACAGGGAGAGTTTACACCCTGTGATGTAATCCCAGACAAATTATATCACAGGGTGGCTGTTAGAGGAGGTGATTAGTTGGCACAGTTCAGTTCAAGAATGCTATGATTCAGCCTACTGTCCTAGGGTCTCTATCAGGAAATAGAGACTTTTAAAACTGGTATCCAGTACAGGAAGCCTGTTATGGAAAAGGGTTGCCATGAAGCAGAAATCCAGTACCCAGGGAACGAGGGGACACAGAAAAGGCTGATGTTGATGGTTAGACTTTAACCAGAAGTTGAGCTTTTAGCACTATTTCTGCCCAAGGGTAATATTGACCCTTTGGATTGAGGCAAGGCTGAGCCAAAATAGAAAGTAAAGTGACTGTAGCTGTCTGCAATGGAGCGACAGGTTTACCCAAGAAATACAGTTATATATATCTTAGATTCTGAGAAATGAGTTGGAATGTATTCTGAGAAATGACTTGTTAGGCAATTTTGTTGTGTGAACATCATAGAGTGTACTTGTACAAGCCTAGATGGTACAGCCTATTACACACCTAGGCTATATGGTATAGTCTCTTGCTCCTAGGCTACAAGCCTGCACATCATGTTACTATAGTGAATACTGTATGCAGTTGTAACATTGTGTAAGAATTGTGTGTAAACATATCTAATCATAAAGAGATACAGTAAAAATATCATGTAAAAGATAGAAAATGGTATGCCTGTATAGGGCACTTTCTATGAATGGAGGTTGCAGGACTGGAAGTTACTCCTAGTGAGTCAGTGAGAGAGTGGTGGGTGAATGTGAAGGCCTAGGACATTACCGTACGCTACTGTAGACTATAAACACTGCATACTAAATTTATGAAAAAATATGTTTCTTCAATAATAAATTAACTTTAGCTTAGTGTAACTTTTTAACTTATAAAACTTTTGTATTGTAATAACAGCTTAAAACCAACACATTTTAACATACAAAATATTTTCATAATATCCTTATTCTGTGAGCTTTATTTTTAACATTTTTATCTTTATTTTTTACTTCTTAAACATTTTTTTCTTGTTAAAAACTAACATATGCATTTGCCTAGGACTACACAGGGTCAGATCATAAATACCAGTCTTCCAGCTCTACATCCTGTCCCACTGAAAGGTCTTTGGTGGCAAAAACATGCATAGAGCTGTCATTTCCTTTGATAACAGTGCCTTCTAGAACATGTCCCGAAGGACCTGCCTGAGGCTCTTCTTGTGATGTCCCTCTGTTCAGAATTATGTCCTTATTGTTTTACTTGGTTTGTTTCCTTTTTTTAAATCATACATTTGCTTGTAAGTGAATAATGCACCATGAACATTCCTCTCTATTAGTCAAAACCATTCAGTGTTGGAATCCATGTTTTCAAGCTTTTGAGGAGCTTGTTGATCTGCAAGAGTTTCTGCTAAACCCTTCGCTGTGAATTTCCTTGGGATTTCTGCTTACCGGGACCAGTGTTGTAATATGTGTTTGTTGTTGGCCAAAACATCATTATGTGGCACATGACTATGTGTTAAACAAATGGATGGAAATAAATGGGAACAACTGGGTTATTACACTTAGGTTCTTCATGCAAGAGACACTAGATATCATATTACCTACCTACTAAATATCCTGTAGGCCAGGGGTCAGCAAACTTCTTTAAAGCACCAGATAGTAAATATTTTGGCATTTATGGGTCATATGGTTCCTGTTGGCATCTATTTAAGTTTGCCATCGTAGCATGAAAGCAGCCATAGAAGAATACATAAATGAACTAATAGCTATGTTCCACTAAAGCCTTATTTATGGAGACTGAAATTTTAAATTCTTATAATTTTACAGGTCACAAAATACTAGTTTTTTAAAAAATCAAAAGCTTTAAAAACTTTTTTATAAAAATAGAAAATTTATTCTTAGATCATGGCTGTACAACAACTGGTAGTGGGCTGCATTCTGGCCCACTGAACCTAGTTTGCTGACCACTGTTTAGCCAAATAAATGACTGTCAGTTATGATGCAGAAAGCTTAGTGTTACTGAATTAGATGTTCTCCAGGACAACACTGTTGGTGACACTGTCTTGTTTTATAGGTGACACAGATGATAAAATCCGTTCAAGAATTTGTATGTGACATCTGCAGCAGGTTCAAAACTCTCAGCTATAAGACAAACTGGATACTTCATAAAGATTTTCATCTATAATGCACAGAGAGCCAAAATCCATTACTGAAATTGTCTGGGTGAGCTGCCTGCTGGGTCCAGTGATGCACTAGTAGACAAAGAAGTTGAAAAAGAAGGCTCACTTATTCTCTGGATGACTGGCAGAATGTGACACCAATATGGTATCATACCCTACTATGATTCGAAGGACTTGATGACTTTGCTTAAATAAAAATGACTTATTTTTGGTGGGGGTGTTTGAAGTAAATCTGATTTTTAGTTGGGGAATGTGTAATGTATTATTCCATAATAATATATGGTAATTGCTTTGCTAATCAGTCATTAAAGTGCCTGAATATTTGTGGAACTTACATAGTTACACCTTTTATTATTGAGTTTTACTGTAAGGCAAATACTATAGAGAAAAACATCTGCTTAACCTAACAAGATTAATTTAAGGAGTATACTTTTCACATAGAAATTTTTACTTAGAGCATCTTGAAAATACTCATCCCTGGAGTATTAAAATAATGTTTCTAGTTTCAAAAAGTTACTATATCCAGAAATTTCTAGGAAAATACTCTTTTGTGTAGGCTCTTCAGTAGTAGGTAGAAAAATCATACTGTACAGTATTACTCTACATAGAATGATTAATAAATTAATAGTAACTACTAAAATACTAATTAATAACTTAAGATTTATTAACTACATTTACTTAAAATGATTTAATGAGCAGGTGTGAACTGGAAATAAACCTATGTATTTACTAAAATTATTGAATCACAAGAAAACTGGAACATCAAAGTATTCTATAAACCAAATCAATATTTTATTTAATTAGAGTCCCTGCTTTTGACATACATCTATTTATATCAGTTATAGAGGACTTGAAAGCAGTTCTGGGAAATTCTCTGAAAGAGGTAGGTAGATTCTCTCAAAGTTGAATCCCGTTTCTTTTCTCAGTGAATCTTTAACTTTTTTTTTTTTTTTTCACCTTAGTGTTCAACAAAAACTCTGGTGGTCCTGGATATAAAACATAATAGTTCATGCAGATCATTTACAAACAGAAAAAGATTCCCTCATGACTTACCTTGAAATCTTTATTCAAGGCCTGTACCATTCAATTTGTCAGTGCGCTACTTGCCACTACAGCACGTTTTTGGTCAGAATGCAGTGTAACTAACATAACCATTCTGCCAGGAAAAAGATATGCAGGTTGCTGAAGAGTGGAAGTTAAACACATCTAATTTACAAGTCAGATTAGAGATGAGAATAATACAATAGCTTTATGTGGAATTGATTTCATTTCATGGTTTTTACGCTACTTTTTCATTGAAGTAATAATGCCTATAACTGAAAGACAGGTGTGTTGTAGCATTTGAATGCTGTAAATGCTTTTGAATCTGGAATGAAAGGAGATGCTCTTAGATGTTTAGATTCTGAAACTCAGGGATTTTGAAATGAAATGTTCTATCATTCATTTATTGTGCTATAATTGAACTGCCTTGCGGATTGGGTTTGAGATGATTCTGGTTAATATTTGGAAAACTTGACAATTTCAAATATAAGATACTTTAGGAAACACTGATTTTGTGTCAGTGTGTGTTTAAATAAAGCAGCAAACACCTTTTTACATTATGAATAAGTTGTGTTTAATAAAAAAAATCATGTAGATTTAACATTGGTAGACATTTAAATCAGGAATTCTATGTGGTCTTGTAAGGAGAGAACATAAACAGAGCACTTTATAGATTGTCATTATTATTTTTTCCCTAAAGTAAACCTTTTAAAAAATATAACATGTAGAATAATGCATAAATAAAGCTTGATAGGTTGCAGTTATTATTTCACCTGTTCTTAACTGAAATTGAGAAAGAACATAAAGTGAGTCTAAAAAGTAGTTCATTGCAGAAAGGAAGTGCTATTTATTGGAATTTGAGAACATTGTTGCAGAAAAGCATGTGTTAACCTTTTGGATAGTTCTTGAGCCAATAACTGATTTGAGTATAACCAGGAGAAGAAAATCCAGGTGTTTCAAACTAGTTTTATATCAGTAATCAAAAGATTTAGTTTCATCCTTTCCCATCCCTACTACATGGTGAGTTCTCATGAATTGATTTCTGAGATGACAAAACATTGGGATTTAGAGTGTCTTGAGGATTCATTAATTGCATCTTTTTTGTCCACTCCTTTACATAGGACTTACTTAGGCATTATGTTTATAGGACATGAGAAAGATACTGAATCCTAATTTTTATGGACCTCAAAAAAGACTTGAATAAAGATTAATGTAAGGTAAGGATATAGTAGGTATACATTACTGTGCTTATTTTAGTAGAGTGATAGGTTAGGTGGTTTCTTCCCTCATTATCTTCCCCCCTAACTTCATAACTGCTGGTTAAAGCTGCTTTTCCTTAAAATGAGTGGAAGTAATTTTGTGAGTGGAACAAGTGAGGCTATTGAGACATTCGGAAATGAGTGGAATGTAAAAGGGAGAAGAGAAATGTGATGGGTAATAACGATAATAGATGAGCACTCATTTTTTGGATTGATAAGGATGCTAACCAGAGTAGAGATATCAATGGAATAAAGTGGTTTATCATTATTACCATGTACTATTTATTGAAAGTTTCCTATATAGACATTGAGTAAAACATTTTGCATTACCTATTTCCAATTCTTGCCATACCTTGAAAAAGCAGGTGCAGTTATCTCAGTTTCCTGATGAGGAAACTAGAAGCGGAGTGGTATACCCAAGGTCTTAGAGTAAGAAGTAAAGATAGAGAGTCCTACAGCTTGTGGCTTATTTTGTGCAGAGACCTTTACTCTCCAGTGATTTATAAATGAGTAAATAATAATAAAAATACTACTACTAGTAATAATACAATTTGAAAGTCCAGTTACATTATGGGAAAATTTTAAGAGTAATAATTTTTAACATGAATAACTTCATGTTGGTGTTATAGAAGGATATTGGAGCCTATTGATGTATCCACAAATATTGTATCTTGACTTTAATTTTTCTACTTTTTTTTGGTGTGTTGCCTTTGATATTAGTTAGTATAGTAGTATTGCATAGCTGTACTTTTAGGTGTAAGTGATGCCACCATACATACTTTGTATATGAATGGTCTGAGATAATGAGCTATGACAACAACTTCTGTACAGTATATCATAAACTGAATTGGATTCAACTCCAAATAGCATGTGTAGAAAAATTCTTGAAAGCAGTCTGATACAGTCCCAGGTGACTGCCAAACAGTTTGAAGTATAGGAGTGTTAACAGTGGAAAACAGTGTCATGAAGCCCGTTAACATGAGAACTAAATGTTTATAGGCTTTTACAGACAGTCATACACAGTCCTGAACAAAACATCATCACCTTAGGATACATTGTCATTTGGTTGGGACCAGTGCTTTAGCAGCAGCATTTTTTAATGTAAAAGATAATTATGCAGTAGGGATTTGGAGTCAAATGCTTCAATTATGTTTTTTAAGTATAGAGTGAAAGGGATCTTGGGCTTTGTCATTCACTGGCCCCTTGGAGGAGTGAAGTAAAAAAAAGCACAGCCAAAGTGGCAGCATGGTAAAGTAACCTCAATGTGAGTATATGGGCACCTCAGTGAGGAATGCTGTAACATAGACAGGAAAACAATTACTGAAATTATTCAACTTAAAATGTTAGAATGGAAATTTTTTTTAATTACTTGAAAATATAGGAAAAATATTAGCAAACCAGTTATAGACAAACAAGGCAGTTGGACAAAGGCTAAAAAGTAAGGACGGTTATTCATGAGCGAAGTAGTTAAAAAGAAGGAAACTTAGGAAGATCAGGAAAAGTGATTTAGAAATAGGTGTTACTGAAATAGGATGGTACACTTCTTAAAGATTGCTAGTAGGCGGAGAAAATACTGTTTAAGTGGGGGAAAATTTATCTTTAACATGAAGTTGTATTTATATTTTATGGTAGTCAAAAGTGACCACCTGTTTTAGAAAAGACATGCAAATTATTCTCATTCATTCTGTGAACCCTCACAGATTTTACTATAGGCTAAAATTATTCTTGTATCCTTGTGATAGTGGGTAAACTTAGAGTTGAATTTGTGTTTTAGAATTTGGTTTAGTTTATTGTTAAGTTTATTATGATTATTACCAGTATATATTCAGCTTTTGGCAAGAGATTATACTTCACATTAGCTGGGTATTCTTGATATCCAGAAACAAGATACCAGATTAGATTTAAATTAGTTTCATTGCTCGTAATTCATATATTAAAAATCCTGTTAATTATGACAAGTGTGTAGATCCATGTAACTATCTACATTTAAGAAATAGAGTATTTTAACATGCCCAAAAGTTCCCTATGCTTCTTTTCGAATCATTTCTTCCCTTCCTCCCCACAGACAATCACTGTTCTGATTTGTTTCTGTTAGTGGTGAAATGGCACTAGAATGTTACTGGTGATTGGATCTCAGTTCAGCAACCTCAGTACTTGAGTTCTGGCTAAGAAAGAATTCAGAACCAAGACAAAATATAAGAGAAAGTTTATTTAGAAAGGCACAGATACCAAAAAAGTGAGATGTAGAAGAAATCGGGTCAGGAAACAGAGTTGAAGGGGGTGGGGAAAGGGGGGACAGAGCCACACTGGGTCTCCCTTTGAGTGTATCTGGAGGTCTGAGAGGAGGATCACAATAGAATATTCATTAGCACTTTCAGGGTTGTGGTCTCTACTGATTGGTTGGTGCCAGGGCAGGGGGTCATTAGTCAAGGCAACTGGTCCTGATGTTAGCCACAGCCTCACTTGTCTGGTTTTACTGCTTTTCTGGGCCTGGAGCTGAAACACAAATAAGGCCTTGATGTATTTGACAAGGGCCAGAACCTCATTGTCTTGGGGGCTTAATGCTTCAGGGCTCTTCTCTGACTCCCTTGTTTATTCCCTCTCTAAGCGGATCCAACCAGTGTGACTAGCAACCCACTAGGTGAGAAAAGGTGACCCTGGGATCAAGGTCCTTGTTTTCTCAGTTTCCTCATTGCTAAGGACCTCAGGCTTTCTGTCTTGGTGACCTTCTGTGTCTGGTTCATCATTGCCCTTCTCATGTCTGTCTAACTGCCTACCATATTTCCATAAGTTAAGCTTGTTCTTGAACTTTATATACATGAAATCGTAGAATATGTCCTGTTTTGTACTTGGCTTTTCCTCAGTATAATGGTTTTGACAATTGTCTTTGTTATTGTGTGTATTAGTGGTTCATTGTGTTTTGCTGCTGAATCGTGTTCTGTTTTACCAAAATTTGTTTATCCATTATTCTGTTAATGGACATTTTATTTATTTTTTTGGCAATTGTGAATAAAGCTGCTATAAACAGAATTTTTGTGTAAGTCTTTTTTTGGACTTAAGATTTAATTTGTCTGGGTTAAATACCTAGGAATGTAATTGTTCTGTCATAGGATTGGTATAAGTTTAAATGTTAGAAGTTTATGCATAAATTTTCCAAAGTGGTTACCTCATTCCCATTGTGCATTTTGAATTTGTTAATCTATAGTTTGCACTGGATCTAGACATTGGTGCATCTTGTGTGATTTTTCTACAGCCAGAGTGTTTTATGAATATTCTTCATGTATTAAGCGAAATCTAGTAGCTTTATATCTATTTTTTTAAAAAATTGTTTTATAATGTATAACTCAACTTAAATATATACAGGTTACCCCTTCTCCCTGCTATCTGAAAGTAGAGAGTTCCTATGAAACGTTTTGTAAGTGATAATGAAGTGGAGAAGCAATTACCATTAATGTAAAGGCAAAAATCCTCTTTGGATTTCTTTTGGTTAGTGAAAACAGGTACTAATGGTGGAATTTTGAAAAGCAAAATGGTGTGAGCAAACTTTCAAAAAGCTGGAATACTTGTGTGTGGTTATTGACTTGGTTTGTCTTAAAGAATTTTAAATTTTCATTTTATTTTTTAGGTATCATGTTTTAATCTGATTTTTTTTTAAATATATTTTATTGATTATGCTATTACAGTTGTCCCATTTCTCCCCCATCATTCCCCTCCACCCCACCCACCCTCTCCCACCCACATTCCCCCCTTTAGTTCATGTCCATGGGTCATAAGTTTTCTAGCTTCTACATTTCCCATACTATTCTTGCCCTCCCCCGGTCTATTTTCTACCCACTATCTATGCTACTCATTCTCTGTACCTTTTCCCCCTCTCTCCTCCTCCCACGCCCCTGTTGCTAACCCTTCATATGATCTCCATTTCTGTGGTTCTGTTCCTGTTCTAGCTGTTTGCTTAGTTTGCTTTTCTTTTAGGTGTGGTTCTTGATAGCTATGAGTTTGTTGTCTTTTCACTGTCACAGTTTTATCTTCTTTTTCTTAGATAAGTCCCTTTAACATTTCATATAATAAGGGCTTGGTGATGATGAACTCCTTCAACTTGACCTTATCTGAGAAGTACTTTATCTTCCCTTCCATTCTAAATGACAGCTTTGCTGGGTAGAGCAATTTTGGATGTAGGTCCCTGCTTTTCAAGATTTCAAATATTTCTTTCCAGCCCCTTCTTGCCTGTAAGGTCTCTTTTGAGAAATCAGCTGACAGTCTAATGGGAACTCCCTTGTAGGTGACTGTCCCCTTATCCCTTGCTGCTTCTAGAATTCTCTGCTTCATTTTAATCTTGGCTAATGTAATTACAATGTGCCTTGGTGTGTTCCTCCTTGGGTCCAACTTCTTTGGGACTCTCTGAGCTTCCTGGACGTCCTGGTAGTCTATTTCCTTTGCCAGATTGGGGAAGTTCTCCTTTATTATTTGTTCAAATAAGTTTTCCACTCATTGCTGTTCTTCTTCCCCTTCTGGGACCCCTATAATTCGGATGTTGGGACGTTTAAAGATGTCCCGGAGGTTCCTAAGCCTCTCCTCATTTTTTTGAATTCTTGTTTCTTCCTCGTCTTCTGTTTGGTTGTTAGTTTCTTCCTTCTGGTCCACTCCATTGATGTGAGTCCCAGTTTTCCTTCCATCTCTATCAGTTCCCCATGCATCTTCCTTCATTTCACGGATTGTAGCCTGCATTTTTTCATCTAGTTTGTGAGCAAAATCAACCAATTCTGTGAGCATTTTGATGACCAGTGCTTTGAACTGTGCATCTGACAGGTTGGCTATCTCTTCACTGCTTAGAGGAATTGGCTCTGGGGCTTTTATTTGTTTTCTGGTTTGAGCCATTTTTGGTGGGGTTTTTTTGTTGTTGTTTTGGTTTTAGTCTGGTCGCGGCTATTACGTAGTGAGGGGGTGGAGCCTTAGGTGTCCCTCAGGGCGGGGCAGCCCAGTCGCTGGGTTGTGACGCTGTATGTGGGGGTTGGGCCTGAGAGGGAGCAATGGCGCCCGCTCTACTCTCTCCCGGATTCAGTCCCCTCCGCTACTTCCCCTCCGCCTGGACCGTCTGTGCGCTCGAATGTGAGACCACCTGGTCAGTCAGCCAGCCGCCTTGTGCGGCCTCAATGGGTCTGCACAGTTGCCCCCCTGTGCCCGGGGTCCGCCAGCTGCTGCCTGTGGGCCCGGGGACCACCAGCCGCCGCCTGTGCACCTGGGAACTGCCAGCCGCTGCTGCCTGCGTTCCTGGGTCCGCACCTCCACTTTCTCCTGCTGCGACTCCGCCCCTCTTACCGGTCTGGATGAATGGTTGTTGGACTTCCGTACAGTTCAGTTTTCTATAAGTTCTGGTTGTTTTCTTGTTTCTAAATATTTGTTGTCCTTAATTTTGGTTGTGAGAGGAGGCACAGTGTGTCCGCCTACGCCTCCATCTTGGCCGGAAGTCCTAATCTGATTTTTAAAGTGGGCATTCTTCATTTTATGCAGTGGCTCTTCATTAAGTGCATGTATAATTAAATGAAATGATTGAATATGAATAATATACTAATCTCCTAATGTAAAATTTGTTTGACCAAATGAGGAATCTCCTTTTTTCCTTTCCTTTGATCTGTTTATTCATTAGCACCGCATTCTTTTTTTTTTGTAAATCTTCATTTAGAAAATAAAGATTTAAACACTTGAATTAAATCTTAAAGATTCAAATAAGAGACTTTTGAAATGAAGAGTCCCTTATAAGCAGTAGATGTAATGTAGGGGAATTGCACCTAAGATAATAGGATGACAAGTAGGACTTGTTTGTTTCAGGCTTTCAGCTCAAGTCCAAAAGCTGAAAATAAAGGTTAATAAGTATCCTTGCATTCTAAAGAGGGCCATGGAGCTTAGTAAAAGAATAGAATTGCAGCACCCTCTTCCCATATGTAAGAGAGATTAGAAAAGGGGTATGCAAATATCATTCAGGTGAAGAACAGTTAATCCAGTGGGAGTTCTGTGACATTTCTGTCTCTCCCCAAAAAGAAATTTTATTCCCAGCCTAGGGTTAGGGTTTGTCTTCCAGAAGTATAGATTGGTATTTAATTTCTTGCCTGGATATTTAATGAACTATCTGATCTTGTTTCTTGATTTTGCAATGGCATCTTTCAGAGAGTTCTTTTGAGAAAGTGTGATATATGTTTCCTGAAGTTTGGGGAATTCCTAAACATAGACTTGTTTCTGGAAGGGAGAAGAGTGAGCGGAGCCAATGAGGTGGTGTCTTGAGTGAGAGGGCAGTAGTGGAAAGAGTTGGTATTTGCCTATCTGGTATGGTGAGAAGATAAGAATTTTGTTTTGTGGATCAGGTAGACCCCATGGGAAGTGACTAGGCTTGAGTTACCTTGATGGATCCTGCCAAGGAGGGCTGCTTGCTGTATGAGGAGACTGTGGGTGGTATAGTAAGAGAGGTCAGTCTGAGCATGCATCTTCAATGCTAGTGAACTATGTAGGATGAAGGGGTCAGCCTCTTTGCTTGCTTAATTTAGGGCTACCCTGCTGTGAAGACCTGAAAGGTACTGTATAAACTGGGCTCCTCTGAGAATGAGAGAAGGTACTATCAATAATTACACAAGGATAACAGATCATTCTACTTCCTGGCCATCTAGTAAAGCTCAATGGAACTACATACATAGGATATTTGTCCGTCTTCCTTGTCTGAGTCAGAGGAACCAGAATGTGAGGAAGGAAGTGGGGGAAAGGTGAAAGAGCCAGGAAGAATATTGGGGGGAAAAGATACAAAACAGATTACATATATTCTCTTGGCTGGCCTATGTTGAAGTGAGGGTGCATGGATAATCTTTGAATAAGATACGACATTGACGGTTTAAACTGGACTAGACTATATTTAACAAATCTTGAAAGTAACTGAGAAGTAATAGGATTTTTCTGGGATGTTATGGAGAGATGAAGTGAGATTTGAAAGAATATGTTTAAAGTGATAAAAGGAAGTTAAGGCACATGTCCCACTGAGTTCAGTCTATTTGACCATTTTCTTAGTTTAATAGGATTTAGTTGAATGAACCTTTAGTTAGTACCTACAACCTGATATATAAAGTACTAGGTTAAGCATTTTAGGGAAGGCAAAAATGACTAAGATTTTCTGTCCTCCGGGAGCTTCTACTTTAGTGTAAATAGCTAAACTTGATCCAAGACAGAATGATATAGGTACTCTAGACTTGTAAGTGGCAATGCTCATGTGGAAAAGAACTGAATACCACGTGGTTCAGGGCAGGTTTTGTGGAATAGGCTGAATTTGATCTGAGTCTTGAAGGAAGAGAGAATATTAGCTGGAAAAAAAGGCATTCTAGCATGAGGGAATGATCAAAAGCATGGCATTGGGAATAAATAGACACCTGGGGAGAAATAATGCCGATCCACACCGAAAGCTCACTTAAAAAAATGGGTTCAACCACTGTTTAATCTTGTCCATGTAACAATTTTGGTTGAAGTTTGATAGTTTTACATGTCATTTTTGCATTTGTTTAGTACTGCACAGTGTCTTCCTTCATGATATATAGTATGGAAATGTTGCGCACTTTAGAACCTAGATGGTTATAAACATCAAAACCAAACTTCCAAGTCTAATCACAACGTCCATTATTTTCCTTGATTTTCAGGCAGTAAAATGTAAAGAACATGATGATTTTTACTTACAATCCTAAGAGGTACTTGGAAGTACAATTAGTTTTATATTAAGTGTTTGTTTTTTAAAACCTTCCCAGAATAAGAATGAGTATCTTGATGCTAATGTCACTTTTAAATAGCTGTAGCTCCAGGAATGTGTCTGTTCACGTTGTTATCTTAAATATACACCTTATCTATCCATATTGTTGTACTTCAGATGTGAAAGTAAAAATAAAGGTGTGAAGTGCCTAGCAGACTTGTATGGATTTATGTAAATTAGAAAACACAAACATCCATTAGTGCTGAGGCCCTAATACATTAAAATCAAGCAAGGATTATTTGCTAAAAGTTTTAGACACACACGTATCATTATATCTAGTGATTTATTTTGCAAAAAAAAAAAACACTTTAATTCGTAAGAGGTACTTTTTTCTCTGAACTCCAGACACATATCCAGTTGTCCTGTGATACCTACGTATGGATATTTAAAGGTATTTAAATATAAAATGCTCAAAACTGAGTGGATCTTTTTACCCAAACTTTTTGCATCTGTAGTCTTCTCCATCTAAGTTAACGATAAATTCATCCATATTACTCATTCCAAAAACCGTGGAGTCATCCCTGACTCATTTCTCTCGCATCCATACCTTATATCAGTAGTTCACGTTGGCTTTATCATAAAAATACATCTAGAATCTGAATATGACCACCTCTCAGCACCTCTATTACTACCTGGTCCAACCCATTACCATGCCTGACTTGGATTATTTTAATAGTCCCCTGACTGGTCTCCCTGCTTCCTCTTGCAGTTCTCAACTCCTAACCCAGCAGTTTAGTTTAATCTCAGTGTAGTAGCCAAGACAATCAGTGAAAACACTTGAAGTTCTGTCATTCTTGAGTTTAAAACTTCAGTTGTTTCCTTTCTCACTTACATTAAAAGCTAATATATTTGTAGCAGCCTGTAATGCTCGTGATATTGTCCCATCTGTAGCTTCATCTTTTTTTTTTTTTTAAATTGATTCCAGAGAGAGAAAGGGGGAGAGAGAGACAAAGACAGACAGACAGACATTGATGTGAGGAAAACATCAATCAGTTGCCTATCACATGTGCCCCAGCTGGGGACTGAACCTGCAACCTAAGTATGTGCTCTGATTGGGAATTGAACACGTGACCTTTCGGTGCACAGGACAACACTCTAACCAACTCAGCCACACCTGCCAGGCCTGCAGCCTTAATTTTTGGCTGTTTACTACACTTTATTCACACTTGACACCATATGTGCCTTGGATAGCTGGCCGTGGGGCCTTTGCATTTGTTCCCTCTGCCTGGAATGCTCTTCCCCCAGACAACTACTTAGCTTATCCCTAACCCTTTTTGAATCTTTATTGAAATGTTACACTCCTAGTGGACCTTCCTTGACCATCTTATTTAAAACTTCCTTGTCCTCCTCCCCAGTTGCTTAATTTTTTCTGGTTAACACTTTCCCAAAGTAACAGCATGTTTTACTTTTTTATAGTCAGTCTTTTCTTGTTAGAATAAAAGCCTGATGAAGGCAGGGGATTTTGTTTTGTTTACTACTTTACCACCACACTTAGAATAATTAATTCCTGGCTCATAGTTGGTACTTAATACATAATTGATTTAATCAATAAAAGACAACAAAAGACTTATTATAGAGGGCTTACACCTGTAGTAAAACTTGATGTGCCCTTAATTGGCATCTTTGGACAATCGCTATTTCCAAATGGCTAAATATGTCTTCTCCTTTTTAATTTTGAAATAAAATATATTGGGGTGTAATTTACATATAATAAAATGCATCTGTTTTAAATGTACAGTTCAATGAGTTTTGACAAATATACCCATGTATGTAACTACTACTACAATCAAGGTATAGAACACCTCAAAGAGTTCCCTCGTGTCCCTTTTCAAGTCATTTCTCTCACTCCCCTCATCCTTATTTCCACACAACTATTGACCTGGTTTTTGTCACTATGAATGTCTTACCTGTTCCAGAGTTTCATATAAAGAGAGTAATACATTATGCACTATTTTCAGCATGATGTCTTTGAAACTTACTGTGTCTTAGTAGTTCTTTTCCTCTGCAGACTAGCGTTCATTGTATAAATGTGCCACAGTTTTCTTGTCCATTTACCTGTTCATGGCCACTTGAAGGGGTTCTAGTTTTTTGCCTAGAATAGTGTTTTTTTGTAAGGAATAATGTTACCATGAATGTTAATGTACAAGTATCTCTGTACATATGCTTTAATTCTTCTGGGTTAGATGTCCAGGAGTAGAATTGGTAAGTGTATATTTAACTTTGTAAGAAACTGTCAAACTTTTTGAAGTGATTGGTACCACATTCTGGCCAACACTTGATGTTACCATTCTTTCAAATTCAGATATGCTCAGACTCAGATAGAGAGCAGGCTGACAGCTCTGGAACAGGAAGAAGGTTGGCGGAGGGGGGCTGCAGGGTGGAGGGTTTGAGCAAAAAAGAATGAAAGAAGGAACTCATGGACACAGACAACAGTGTGGTGATTGTGGGAAGGAGGAGGGTAGATGGAAGTGGAAGAGAGTATAGGAGGAATAAATGGTGATAGAAAAAATAAATTAAATTTAAGACATGCCTAGTAGGGTGTGTGTAGTTGCATCTCATTGTGGTTTTTATTTGCATTTCCCTGATTAGTGACCTCGATCTTTTTATTTACTTGTATCTGTTCATATCTTTTGCTCATTATGGAGAAATGGATTGCATGTTTTCTTGTTATTCTGTTACAACAGTTCTTTATATATCTGGATACAAATCCTTTGTCAGACATATTTTCTCCTGGTTTGGAGATTGCCCTTTTTTTTTTCAGTAATGTGTCTTTTGAACAAATTTTTTAATTTTCAATAAATACAGTTTATCAGTGTTTTCTTTTTCTTGTCTGTGATTCATTTGGGGGGGGGTGTTTCTAAGAAATCTTTGATTAAATTTAGGTTGTGAAGATTTTCCCCCCTGCGTTTTCTTCTAAATTTTTATAGTTTGAGCTTTTATATTAGGTCTCTTTCATTTTGATTTAGTTTTCTTAACAATTTTGCTTATTTATTTTTAGAGAGAGAGGAAGGGAGGGAGGAAGAGAGAAACATCAGTGGGCTGCCTCGGACATGCCTCCAACCAGGAACCTGGCCAGCAACCCAAGCATGTACCCTGAAGGGATCAAACCAGCGACCTTTAGGTTCACAGGCTGGCACTCAGTCCACTGAGCCACACCAGGCAGGGCTCATTTTGAGTTAGTTTTTACGTAGAGTGTGAAGTGATGATCAAGGTTCATACTTTGCCATATCCAGTTCAAGGACCATTTATTTAAAAACCAATCATTTCTCCTTTGAGTTATCTTGCCACTTTTGTTAAAAAGTGGAAAGATCATATATGTATAGATCTAATATATACAACTGATTGTATATGTATAGATCTTTTCCTAGGCTACTATTATGCTCTATATGTCTGTCATGTTAATAGTCTTCTCTTTCATACTAAGTCTTAAAATCAATGGTTTAAGTTCTTTAACTTTGTTCTTTTTTGAAATTGTTTAGACCCTCTCAGTCCTCTCTGTTCATATCAATTATAGAATTAGATGGACATTTATATAAAATGCCTGTGGGAATTTGGATTGGCATTGAATAAAATATATAGATAAGTTTAGGGAGGACTAATTTCTAAACAATTCTGAGTTATTCCAATCCATAGACATGGTATATCTTCATTTATTTACTTATTTTAAAAAATAAATTTGACAGTTGGTCATTGTTAGTGTAGACAAATACATTTGACTTTCATATATTAAAAATGTATCCTGCTACCTTATTAATCAGTAATTCTCTTGGTTTTTTTTTTTTTTTTTTTTATGTGAATTCCTCAGGATACTCTATGTCAATGAGTATGTTAATTATAAGGAAAAAGAGTTTCCCAACTCCCTCCCACCCTCCCTCCCTTCCTTCCTTCCTGTCTTCCTTCCGACTTCTAGTGCAGTGTTAAATAGAAGTGGTGAGAGTGAACATCCTTACTTTGGTCTAAGGAGAAAGTATTCAGACTTCTATTATGTATGATGATAGCTGTACATTTCTAATTGATGCCCTATATCAGATAGATCAAGTTCCCTTTTATTTTTAGTATGCTGAGAGCCTTTGTTATAAATGATAGTAAGTTTTGTCATATGTCTTTTCTATATATATAAAACGAATCATTTGGTTTTCCTTTTAAAATTTGTATTAATATGATGAGTTGTGTTTATTAGATTTTTAGATATTAAACCAGCCTTTGTATTTTTGTGATAAACTCCATTTGTTTTGATACATTATCCTTTAATATTATGCTGAATTTGATTTGTGATAGTTTGTTAATGATTTGTAAATCCATGTTTTTGAAGGATACCTTCCCCCCCACCCCCCTGCCCACCGCCTCAGGAGTGTCATGAACTGAATGCTTGTGTCCTCCCCAAATTCTTATGTTGAAGCTCTGGGAGGCAATTAGGTTGGGATGAGATCATGTGGGTGAGGCCTCCATAATGGTATTAGTGTCCTTCAAAAAAGAGAAGAGACCAGGGCTTACTTGTTCCCTCTCTTCCCCATATGATGACACGACGAGAAGGTATTGAAGCCAGGAAGAGGGCCCTCACTAGGGAACCAAATTAGTGAGCACCTTGATCTTGGACTTCCCAGCCTGCAGAACTCTTGAGAAATAAATTCTTGTGGTTGAGCCACCCAGCCTGTGGTATTTGGTATGGCAGCTTGAGCTGACTAACTCAGGGTGATGTGATGTCTTTGTCAGATTTGGTATCAAGTTAATGATCTCATTAGACAAAAAGAGTTTTAAAAAACACAACCCCCTTTATAATTAAAACACTTAAACTAGAAATAAGAGGAAATGTCCTCAACATGATAAAATATCTGGTTTTAAAACATACCTAACATCTTAAGGTGAAAAAGTGAATACAGTTCCCCCAAATCAGGAACAAGAATGTTGCTGTTACCAATTCTATTTAATTTGTACTTGAGGTTTTAGTTAAGATAATTAGGTAAGAACAGAAATAAAAGCATCTATATTGGAAAGAAGAAGCAAAATTATTACTATTTGTAGATGACAGGTTATTCTTTATAGAAAATCCTTAGGAATCCATTAAAATCTATTACAACTAATGAATGATTAGCAAATTGCAAGGTACAAGAGCGATGTACAGAAATCAGTTGTATTTCTATACACTAGCAATCAGCAATATAAAAGTGAAATTAAGAAAACAATTTCATTTACAATAGCAGCAGAAAATCAAATAGAACAGATTTAACAAAAGCAGTAGAAAAATTGTATTCCCAAACCAAGAAAAGTTGTTGGGAGAAATTAAATAAATAGAAATATATTGCATTTTTGTGTCTCAGAGGAGTTAATAGTGTTAAGATGGCAGTACATTTCCAAATGAAATACAGATTCAAGGCAGTCTCTATTAAAATCCCAGCTACCTTTTTTTCTTTCAGAAAATGATAAACTGATAGAAAATTTGTATGTAAATTCAAGTTACCCAGAATCCTCAAAACAGTCCTGAAGAAAAAGGAAAGTGAAGGACTCATCCTGATTCAAAACTTACTACAAGGCTACAGTAATGTAATCAAGGGCATTTGATGCTGGTAGAATGATAGACTTATAGATCAGTGGAATAGGATTGGGAATCCAGAAATAAACCCTTACATTTTTGTGTAATTAGTTTTTGACAAGCATGACAAGGTAATTCAGTAGAATAATTTTTTAAACAAATGGTGCTGGGACAACTAGATATCCAGTAGCAAAATAATAAAGTCGGTCGCTTTTCTTATGCCATCTTAAAATTAATGCTAAATGGATTGTAGACCCAAATGCAGGAACTAAAACTATAAAACTCGTAGAAGAAAACATGAGTGTAAATCAATGTTCTGGGGTTAAGCAAAGCCTTCTTAGAAGACAACAAAAGCACAAGTGACAAAAGATGAAATAGATAAATTGGCCTCCAAAATTTAAAATTTAGCAACACTTCAAAAGTCACCATGAAGAAAGTGAAAAGGCAACCCACTGAATAGGAGATATATTTGCAAATTATATCTCTGATAAGGGACTTGTGTCTATAATATATAAAGAACTCATAATTCAATAATCAAAATAAAAATAACAAATATGTGCAAAGTGTTAATGAAATGTGTCTGAATGTCCCATGTGGTTTTTATTTTTTTATCTTTAGGATTACTATTTATTTTTAACCTCATCTTTGGATTGTTAGCTGTATATTTGTATATTTTTACTGTTAAACTTAGTGGTTTCTGTAGGATTCTATACCATTTTAACTCACAACAGTCTGTATTCCAATAATATTATACCACTTTGTGTAATTTAAAAGCTTTACATGTGGCATTTCCTTCTTTCTGTTCTACAATTTAGTTATTTTACTTCTGTATGTTATGTAAAACATCACAGTGTTTTATATTAATTTTTTTCTTTAAACAAATTTTTAAAGAGGAATTAGACATGAGAAAAAAGTCTGTTATATTTACTTGCATATGTATATTCTTGTGGTTCATTCCTTTCAGGGATGTCCAACCTTTTGGCATCTCTGCGCCACGCTGGAAGAAGAAGAGTTGTCTTGGGCCTCAGGTTAAATACATTGTGACACGTCATCACAAATCTCATAATGTTTAAGTAAATTTATGATTTTGTGTTGGGGCTAATTCTCAGTCATCCTGGGCTGCATGTGGCCCTTGGGTCACAGGTTGGACACCCCTGCATGTAGATCTGTGCTTCCAAGTAGTAAAATTTTTCTTCGGTCTGGTGAAAGTTTTTTTCAACATTTCTTATAGCACAGCTTCTTTTTCTTTCCTTTAATGAGAAATAAGTGGGGCTTCTTTATTTTTCCCTGTGAATTGAATATTATAGTTTTTTTTTTTTTTTAAACTTTGTGTTTTTTACATATTCTGTTTACTACCAGTCTTTACCTTTTTTTATGTCTATATTGATGTAGTTTTCTGGTATGCATACTGTTTTGAGTTTTATTGAGTTTCTTGGATATGTAGATTTTATCATTCTCAAATTTGAAAATGTTTAGGCTCTTAATCATTTAGAACTTTTCTGCTTTTCTCTTTTTGGGGTGGTAGTTACATGTGATTGATGATG
This sequence comes from Glossophaga mutica, assembly GCA_039655065.1. Classification (NCBI taxonomy): domain Eukaryota; kingdom Metazoa; phylum Chordata; class Mammalia; order Chiroptera; family Phyllostomidae; genus Glossophaga; species Glossophaga mutica. The sequence continues at coordinate 76,178,033 of CM077306.1, forward strand.
AGGTTACTCCACAGGTCACTGAGAACCACATCACTTTTTTTTTTTTTTTTTAGCCTCCTCTTTTCTGTGCTTGTCTTTGGGCAGTTTTTATTATTATGCCTTCATGTTAAATGATCCTGTCTTCTACATTGTCATAGGCCATATAGTGCATTTTTTAATAAGATACTTAGATTTACTTTCTGGATATTCTAATACTTTTAAAAGTAGCTTTTATGGTGTTTTTCTTCATTTTCATGTTTAAAAATAGATTCTTGAATACATTAAGTACTGTTTTAATGTACTTGCTTTTTTAAATTGTTAGTATGCTAGTTCCATCATTTCTGCCATTTCTGGTTCTGTAATCCATTGTTCTGTCTTGGCTGTGAGTCACTTTTTTCTTCATTACGTGTGTGGTAATTTTTGGTTAGCTAATGGGCATTGTGAATATTATATTACTGTGTCCTGGTTTTATAGTCTTTTTTACACAGAACATTAGTTTTGGCTGGCAGTTTTAAGTACTTTGTGGATTAGCTTGATGTTCTTCAGGCTGGTTTTTAAACTTTGTTAAGATTATTCTTGATTAGCCTTTAGTGTAGAGCTAATTTCATCTATTACTAAGATGTGACCCTTTTTCACGCTCTGTTGGATGTCATGTGTGATCAATGAGGTCTCTACTGTTTTGTTATAATCTTGAACATCTTCTAGGCCTACCTATTTTTTTGGGGTAGGCCTACCCCAAACCTACCTGTTTTAGGTTCTTGCTCTCATATTTGTTCGTCAGCCAGGGTCATGGGTATAGGGAGCTTTTTCTCTGTCTAGCTCCTTTCTCTTATGCACTATATCCTTACATATTCCACCTTTGGCTCCCTAAAACTCTGATAACTTGTTCACTCAGTTCATCTAAACCACCATGTACTTTTTATCTCTTTGCACTATGGTCAGTGGAGTGCCTCCAGGTAGAAAACGGGTAACCATAGGGCTCACCTTATTGTTTTCCCTTCAGGTTTCACAGTTCTGTACTGCTGTATTATTCAATGTCTGAAAACAGTTTTAAATGTTTTGTACAGTTTTCTGGTTGATTACAATGTGAAAGAAGTAGGTCTGGAGGTCTGGTACCAGTTATTCCATTATTGTTAGAATTAGGCCCTGTAACTCCCTTTTTTTAGTGTTGAAATTTAAGAAAAAGAAGTTTTTGTGTGCATCTAAGAAAAGATTTTTATTTATATGTAGCCTGCTGTTAACATGTAGTTGAACATTGTTCAGCTCCATTCTTGATGACTTTTCTTCTTTTAATTGTTGTGTGGACATCTGCAACCTTAGACTTTTGAAAATGCTCCCCTCCCAGTTTTCCTCATTTCTATTTTTCCTCTATTATTTTGTCTATACTGCGACCAGTTTCAGTTTTCAGTGACTCTCTTCTTCCTTGAACCTATATTTTCTTTGATTGTTCTTGTTACAAAAGAAAGTTTTAATATTTAACCCTGGCACTTCAGAGACTGTCTAGTTAGGCTTTAGTCTGTTTTTTTTCCCCCTACCCTTATTTTCCTTATTTTTTTATGCCCAACAAAAGTCTCCAACATCTTGGTCTATATTCCTATGCTCACTTATTTTTCTGTAATACTTTTTCCTTTGCTGAAAGCCCTTCTCCCTATCAAAATCCTAATCATTCTTCACAGTCTCATTTCTTTACGGTGGTGCTTTTCTTAGTAGGATGTTAACAGTTTTTTGAGTATTTGTCAAATCCTCCCTACAAAAATGTGTGTCATTGAATGATTTAATCATCTTTGATTCTCACATAGGTAGGGCCTGACACATAGTTGATGTTCTGTAAATATTTAGTAAATATTTACAGAAGTGCTCTTTAAAATAGCCCTTAGGGTATCTTGAAGTTGATCTCCAGTGTGGCTTGTTGAGTGGGTAAGCATGTGTGTAAGAGTGTACTACTAACTCCAGATATCATGCTGCCCTAAAGATAGATCTTTCTGTAGGGATGTGGTTCTAGAATAGGGAACAGATAAAAATAAAGGCTCCATTCATTAGATATATAGGTAGTGTTTGCCCAGTAAAAATGGGGGGTGGGAGGTAGGCTCTCTGCAGTCTGAAATGGTACACTACTTGTTCTCTGATATAATCAATACATTTTTTAAGTTTTATGAGAGCCCTCTAACTTGTATTGGTCAACATATATATATTTTTTTAATTGAGAGCAAGCACTGTTTATGGTGGCTTGGGCGAACACAAATAAGTAAGCCTTCAGTGACTTTTATACAAATGGGAGAGACAGATATTTTTTTGTATGCCATGAGTAAGTGTGGAGGTAGGTGATGTAGAACAGAGGAGAAGCACGTGGATGTTTGGTTGCCCTTTTATGTTCTCAAGATTCTCAGAGGCCTATATCTAGTTGTATAAATTAGGGAGGACCAAATGCGCTTTGCTTAGCACAACTTTCACTGACTGAGCAGACTATTTTCAGATAGTCCTTCAGTCAGTGAAAGTCTTTTGTCATTGCTTAATTTTATATACCCTTCCATTTATTTATACCTACTGTCATTTGCTGAGGTTATCCCTTCAAAAAACATTTTCTCGAGGACCCATTATGTGTTGGGTGCTTGTTCTGGCATTGAAAAGATAAAGACATGCCTCCTGAAAGAATGGTAATGACCTTCAGAAATCTTGATAAGCTGATTTGAGGCCACAATTTAAGGAACCAGGCATGTAATAATTATATTTGCTTCAAAAAATATGGACTAAATGTCAACCTGTGGTTTTTGGTGTCCATTCAACACCAGCAGGAATCCTTAGTTTGGGTTGTGGTGAACAAGGAAACTTTATTCTGTGCAAACAGTTCAATTGTGATACATAGCATGGAAGTGGAACAGAACTGCTATGGAATAGCTCAATAGTGTTACAGATCAGTTACAGACCAGCACAGCTGTGAGGCTACCTTTGGGCAAGGCAGCGCTGAGGTGAGGCCCTTCCTGGGCTAGACAACTCTGCTGCACTCTGGTTTGCTCCACCTGCTCTGCTCCGCTGTGGTCTAGTTCGCTCTGCTCTGGTCCAGTGAGTCATCTTCAGTGTTTCAGCTGTGTGTTTTAGTCTTGCATACTACAAGTCAGGGATGTCTGAATCTTTTATCAAGCCTTACGAGAAGAGTTTCAAACTGTGTGATATGTGTTCTGCAGTTGGGGTCATCAGAGACTCATGCCAGGGAAAGTTCAAGCATTCTGTGGTAGTAGGGCGGGGTCTGAGAAGTAATTGCACACCTGTCTTTCAGTACATCTAAGGTGTATGTATCCCAGAATGTGAATATCAATCTGGTATTATTTTAAAAGGGATCCTGCCCAAGAAAGATATTTTTTTTGGCAGAGCAAGAGGGTCCTAGCAGTAAGGATTTGTGGGGTATAGGGCCAGAGGTCAGAAACTGATGCAGGGGTGGTTTGGGGAGGTCCCTTTTAGCTGAGGGAGAGCACTGCCCCTGGCAGGAGTTTTGCAATTGGAGAATTGTACCCTTGGAACAATGCACATAAGCTGCCCAAGAGAGGAAATCTTAGTTTTAAACACCTGCCATAGCCATATAGCCCTAGGTCATTTTGATATAGTAGCAGTCAAATAAGGATTGTCCCATATGCCTGATCTCTTCTTACCTTCCTGACCTTGACCCTGGTGGGCTCAGAAAACTCAGGAAGATGGCAGAAGAGAAACTTCTTGGTAAGAAGAAAACAATCTTCTTGTTCCCTCCCTCACTGACAGTGGCCAGCTCTGGGCAGGCCCCTGCTGAATGGAAAGCATAAGATTTAATGTTAAATGTACTTTGGAGTTTTGATTATTATTTGGATCTATTCTTTTAATTTTGAAAAATTTCAAACCTTACAGACATGTTGAAATATAAATATAAGGAACACCTCATACCTTTTATCAGTTAGTAACATTTGGCTATGTGTATTTATTGTGTGTATACTTTTTGGACCATGGAATGGAGCTGAATCGTTTGAAAATGACACTTTACTCCTAAATACTTCAGTTTGTTTATCTTAAAAATTAAGATATTCTCCTATGTAATTACAATGTCGTTATCAAACCCAGGAATTCACCATTGATAAAATAATGTTCAATAATGTATAGTCCATATTAAAATTTCCCTCGTTGTCTATGTGAGGTTAGTTATTTAAATGATTGAACTGAGACTTACCATTTAAAGTGACCATATGATTTTCTGTTCCTTATGAGGGACAAGAAAAGTCATGAGGATTACTTGAGTTTTTTCTCAAGGGCAGAGGTTGGTTTATTTATGAACAGATTTAACAGACCACTAAGAGACAAAAATAAAGTTTTTTGCATGACACTCATCATTTCTTCATGGTCAACACATTGGGTACTTCTGCATTGCTCAAGAATAGATTTTTCCATAGATGAAACAAAATTGACAGAGTGATGATAATTGTTTAAGCTAGGTGATACGGTTCATTAAACTCTCCTCTCTAGACTGTTGTGTGTATTTGAGAATTTTCATAATAAGGTAAAGGACTTTTAGAGTCTTGCTTGTTAGCATTGATATCAGGAGAAGTCAATGTATGAAATGAAAGCATAGTAATAATAGTTCTGATTTTTTAGTATTTAGTAAATGTCAGGCATTAGGCTAAATCTTTTCCATTTTCAGACCTCTCCAAGGTAAATTTTATTTATTTCGTTAAAAAACAATCATTCTTTGGAATTCATTACTCAGTCTGAAGGCTTATCTTCATCTTTTTCTTAGTTTGTCATTTGTGTCTGAAGTGAAGTGAAGTGAAGTGAATGAGCCCAGGACTGGTGCCGATAATGGACTGAATGCCCTAGGTGAAAGTGGAGGTCTGGGTGAAAGTTCATGTTGAGTCCAAAATTAATGCTAAAGGTTATAAGGCACAGGGTGAAGTCTAAGAGATTTCACTGTGGTATAGTGCTGGCTGTAATTCAAATTCATCAGGTAATACGGAGTTCTGAACAAGATGGTAGTGGGTAATTTCACTCAAATAAAAGTGAAAATGAAATAGCCTTATACCTAGTGTTTAGCTTTGTTAGAATTTATTTGGAATTTCAAATATTTTATAGTGGCTAGTGATAAATTAGGTTTGGGTAGAATCTTTTTTGTACATCTTTAATAGAATTTTTTTTCCTCACTTACAATCTTGATACTTTTAAAAAAATATATTTTATTGATTATGCTATTACAGTTGTCCCAATCCTCCCCTTTATTCCCCTCTACCCTGCGCACCCCCTCCCACTTGCATTCCCCCCTTCAGTTCATGGCCATGAGTCATACATATAAGTTCTTTGGCTTTTACATTTCCTATACTATTTTTACCTTTCCCCTGTCTATTTTCTACCTACCATCTATGCTGCTTGTTCTCTTTTTCTTTTCCCCCTCTCTCCCTGTCCCACTCCCCACAATGATAACCATCCATGTGATCTCCATTTCTGTGATTCTGTTCCTGTTCTATTATTTGCTTAGCTTGTTTTTTTTTTTAGGTTTGGTTGTTAATAGCTGTGAGTTTGTTGTCATTTTAGTGTTCATATTTTTGATCTTCTTTTTCTTAGATAAGTCCCTTTAACATTTCATACAATAAGGGCTGGGTGATGATGAACTCCTTTAACTTGACCTTACCTAGGAAACACTTTATTTGCCCTTCCAGAGTAATCTTGGATGTTGGTCATTGCCTTTCATGACTTGAATGCTTTTTCCTAGCCTCTTCTTGCCTGTAAGGTTTCTTTTGAGAAATCAACTGATAGTCTAATGGGAACTCCTTTGTAGGTAACTCTCTCCTTTTCTCTGACTGCTTTTAAGATTCTCTCCTTATCTTTAATCTTGGGTAATGTAATTATGATGTACCTTGGTGTGTTCCTCTTGGGTCCAACTTCTTTGGGACTCTCTGAGCTTCCTGGACTTCCTGAAAGTCTATTTTCTTTGCCAGATTAGGGAAGTTCTCCTTCATTATTTGTTTAAATAAGTTTTCAATTTCTTGCTCTTCCTGTTCTCCTTCTGGTACTCCTATGATTTGGATGTTGGAACGTTGAAAGATGTCCTAAGGTTCTTGGAGGTTCCTAAGCCTCTCCTCATTTTTTTGAATTCTTGTTTCTTCATTCTTTTCTGATTGAATGTTTCTTTCTTCCTTGTGCTCCAAACCATTGATCTGAGTTCAAGTTTCTTTCCCTTCACTGTTGGTTCCCTGGAGATTTTTCTTTATTTCACATAATGTGACCTTCATTGCTGCCTGGGTCTTTTTTATGCTGTTGAAGTACCCAGTGAGTTTCTGGAGCATCCTGATAACCAGTGTTTTGAACTGTGCATCTGATAGGTTGGCTATCTCTTTGTTGCTTAATTGTATTTTTTCTAGAGCTTTGAACTGTTCTTTCATTTGGGCCATTTTTTTTTTTCTTTGGTCTTGGCTGTCTGTTACATAGTAAGGGGTGGATCAGGGCAACCCATGTGGCTGTGTTGTGACGCTGTATGTGGGGAAGGGGTCCGAGAGGGAACAGTGCCACTTGCTCTGCTCTCTGCTGGTTTTTAGTCACTTCCCTGCTACCTATAATCAAATTTGGCCCTTCTGGTCCTGATTTCTGGGTGGGTGGGTGGGCTTGTGTATGTTCTAGGACCCTGTGGGTCTCTCCAACAAACTATCCTGTGAAGCTGGGAGTTTCTCTTGTTGCCACCTCAACCCCCACAGGTGTTTTCAGTCAGAGGTTTGAGACTTCATTTCCCCCCGCACTGGAACTCTGGATTGGGAGGTCTGTCTCTCTCTCTCCCCAGTTGTTCCTCCTAGTTTATCAGCATGTGAATGTGGGACCACCTGCTCCGGCAGTCACTGTCTTGCCCGCCCTGGTCCTTCAGTTGCTGTCTTGCCATGCTTCCTCTGGGCCCCAGCTGCCCATCTCTGCCCCTCTTACTGGTCTGGATGAATGTTCCTTCTTTAACTCCTTGGTTGTTGGACTTCCATATGGTTTGATTTTCTGTCACTTCTGGTTGTTTTTTGTTTTTAAATTTGTTGTTGTCCTTGTTTTGGTTGTATGAGGAGGCACTGTGTATCTACCTACGCCTCCATCTTGGCTGGAAGTCTGAATGATACAATCTTGATACTTAAAGGTAGGATCTTGTAAATTTGTCCTTAAAAGCACTTTTGGTGGAAATGAATAAAATACCACTCTAAATATTCTTGTACACTTTAGATACATTAATTTCTGAGTGTTGAACACAATTTATGTCTTTCTTTTTGTTTAGGATATTTTGTAAAGGTTTTAAAAATGAATAATTATCAGAGAGATTTACACTGATAAATGAGATGATTGTAGTTGACCTTTCTAAGAGAGACAGTTTAGTCATTAATCTTCAGTGTTTCTTAGCAACACAAAGTATTCCTATCCTGGGAATTTTCATATCTTTCTTCAAACACACATTTGGAAATATTTTATATGATTTGATGGTTGTCCATCTGTCCTTAAGTTCTCTCATTGCTTCTTCATTACCTAAATGTCCTCATTAAACTTCACATTTATAGAATATATTCTTTCAGCTTAATAACCCACAGTTTGACTTGAGGATCATTTGACTTGTCAAAATCTTAAGTGTTTTGGGAAATGAATTTCATTTGTGTTTTGTGAAGCTAAAAGTTATTGAAAATGTGTTATATTTTCATAAGAAAAGAATTATAAAAACATTGCCTTGGGAGCTAGCTAACTATTTTCCTATTGTCCTTATCCTCTAGGGAGGTAGTTTAATCACTTGTGATAAAGAAATAGCTTGGTTATATTTCATCTGTTGACTTATATTCATTTAGGTTAAAATTTATGAAAATGCTAGGTTCATAGGGTATGTTGTATTCATTAGTCCATTCAACAAATATTTATTGAGTGCTCACGGAATGCCATGCTTTGTGGCAGGCCCCGGAGATACGGTGGTGCAAAACATGGCATCTCTACTCTCCAGAAAAGAATTGTGGTTGTTGGAGAAAATGTAATGAAAAAAACCTGATCTGGTCAGGTAGGAGTGGCTTCCCCTGAGGAAGTGTGCCTTAGCTGCTATCTTCAGAACATTCCAGTAGGAGCAGCATGTACAGTGGGGACCCTAAGGACACACTGAGAACCTGCGAGAAGGCAAGAGAAGCTGGGGTGCAGAGTGAATGCCTGTAAGATGAGTCTTGCTTTATAAAGAATATGAAATCAATAATCATCTTTCCATTGATTTCTGCCTATCTGTTTTTAAGATAATAAACTCTGCTTTCAGATACACACAGATTTGAAGATCCCTTAGTATTCATTTATCCCCTTTAGTGCTTTAATACCCAAAATAGTAATCCATTCTGATTGGTTGTTTCTAGCCCAGTGGCAGGGTCCTCTCTTTCTTCCTTGGAACCAGCTTCATTTTGAGACACATTAATAATTAGAGAGTTCTTTCTTAGATGAGCCAAAATTTTCGTTTCTGCTCACTGATCCTAGTTCTTTGAGGCAAAATGAGCAAATTCAGTTCATTTTTTAGACCCTCCCATATATGTGAAACTTACTGGTATATAGCTACAAATCTTTCTTTTCCAGGCTTCACTACCACCCCACCAATATTTGAAAATTTTCAAATATACACCAAAGAAGACAGTTCAGTAGAATGAAACACCCTTTCTCCTCTACTCTGAATGTACCCACTGCCCAGCTTCAATAATTATCAACCCATGCTTTTGCTTGATTGATGACTTAATACTTTCTTTGCACAAAGTGCTGTACTAGTTGCTGGAGCTATAGAAAGGGACCTGACATAGCTTCTGATCTTAAGGAGCTCACACTTCAGTGGAGAAGAAAATTTCAAAATTAGTTAAAATAGTACAGCATGATGCAAGAGAATTATGGAGTTATAAAGAAAAGGGCCCTGGCTGGTGTAGCTCAGTGGATTGAGCGCAGGCCTGCGAACCAGAGAATCGCGGTTCGATTCCCAGTCAGGGCACATGCCTGGGTTGCAGGCCAGTTCCCAGCAGGGGACGCATGAGAGGCAACCGTACATTGATGTTTCTCTCCCTCTCCCTCTCTCCTACCCTTCCCCTCTAAAGATAAATAAATAAATAAATAAATCTTTAAAAAAAAAAAAAAGAAAGAAAGAAAAGGTACTGGAGCCCTGGCTGTTGTAGCTCAATAGATTGAGCACAGGATGTGAACCAAAGGGTCACCAGTTTAATCTCCAGTCAGGGCACATGTCTGGGTTACAGGCCAGGTCCCCAGTGGGGGGCGCACGAGAGGCAACCACACATTGATGTTTCTCTCCCTCTCTCCTTCTCTTCCCTGTCTCTAAAAATAAATAAATCTTAAAAAAAAAAGAAAAAGAAAAAGAAAAGGTACTGGAAGGGTACTTTACCTTGTTGGTAAATGGTAGCACTGGAGGAAATTATACAAATTCAGGCTCTGGAAACACTTCTAGGGAGGCTTGGAGAAAGGATCGAGGTAAGTCAAAATTCATCAGGCTTTAGGAAACTTGTCTAAAATATGACCCTCTCTGCCCATGGGCATGCAGAATCTAACATCTGTATATACTAGAAGTATTTCTGTGTAAGAGGGCCCTTAGTTTTCATCAGACCAACAAACAGGTCTATGATTCAAAATAGGGCCCTTGAATAGTCCCTTATCAAGGAATTGGATTTTGTAATAGTTAAGTATTTCTTAATGGTCAAACACTTAGGAGGTTTTAAAAGTGGAAAGAAACTCAGAGACAGTTCAGCCAAGACAACTGCAGGTCATCTTCTTTGTTGCACATAAGTAGAAAAGTAAATACAGGGTTTACAGTTTGTATGGAAAGTAATACAATAATTAATAAATAATAATACAAGAATACTCTGTTTTGCATACTTACAACTGTAAGCCAACTTTTATCCTACCCTGTGTTTGTCCTCTTCTTATAGCTTGGAGATCTAATGTGTATGTATGCTTTGATTATGTATCTTAAAATATGAACTACTTGGTTTAATTACTATACCCAGAGGTCAGGAGATTTAATACCAGGAGAGATGATATCATACCCAAAGTGAAAATTCTACCTCTTTCTTCAGGCTGTGTTATGGTTCTCACCGATTTCAGTTTGAAAAGCATGCTATGTGAACGCAGGGAAAACACGAGGGTGTTGAGTTATGTTCAAGTCTGTTCTTACATGTCCAACCTTTTCAATGGTGCCAGGATGCAAGCATTATTTGTGCTCAAATACTCTAGTTGACTATTTGGTTTTCATACTTATCCAGATTTTCCATGACTGAATTTAGAGACCTATGGAACGTCTTCTAGTACAACTACATGAGAGCGTAAACATACATGTGCACACATCATAATGCAGTAGTTCAGTTTTCTCTTAGAACTTTTCCAGCCAAGAAAGCAGGTACTGTTTTCAGCATCTGATGAGGTCTGTCCACAAAAAGTCCAGCCATCATTAATATAACAAGAATGGTTTGTGTGCAACATCGATGTACCCTGACAGCTAATGAGAGTGGTCTGGAATATGCATGCGTGAACAATGATGACTTCACTGTACTAGTTAGTGGGGGTGGTAAACCCCCTTGAGTGAGCATGTGTACTGTGTGACCTTCACATTCAAAATGACAGAGTGAGTAGAGCAATGCATCTGCTTCAAATTTTGTGTTAAGCTTGAACATTCCTCAGCAGAAACTATTAGAATGATTCAGAAGGCTGCAGCTATGGGCAAATGGTGATTGGCACCTTCATCACAACAGTGTGCTGACTCATGCATGGTGTCTTGTGCAGAGTTTTTTGGCAACACATGAAATCACTCAGATGACTCAGGCCCCCTACAGCCCAGATTTGGTGCCCTCTGACTTCTGGCTTTTTCCAAAATTAAAAATCACTTTTGCAAAGGAAAAGTTTCAGATAGTCAATGAAATTTAGGAAAATACAGGGGGCAGCTGATGGTGACTGGTAGAACTGTGTGAAGTCCCACGTGCTTACTTTGAAGGGGACTTAGGTGGTGGTGTCCTATGTACATTGTTTCTTGTTTCTTGAATCTTTTTAATAACTGTCTCTGTTTTCCATATTACAGGCTGGATACTTTCTAGACAGACCTCCTGTCTTGGTCATATTGGAAGCAGGTGCTTCCCACTCTCTCTAATCTTTGCAGCTGTTCTTTCACTTTGTACTTGCTTATATCCGTATACCACATGTTTCTATAGTTTCTGGGTTTTTTTTTTTTAATATATATTCTAGAATAGGCATATGACAAAAATGCTGTAATCCATTCTTTTTTATTCATTTGGAATGTCACTTTGTGCTTGAATACTCTAGTTGACTATTTGATCACTCCTTTTATGTACTATTTGCTTGTTTATTTCTTTATAATTCAAGAATTACATATATCTGTAGTCTGGCAAAATGATCAACTCTGATGAATTTTTTGTAAAATACCTTGGAAGTTTATTGATGTGTAACTTTGTGTGACATTTTGATTATACATATGATCATTTATTATGTTTGAGTGTTTCTGAAATGGAGTTATTTGATAACTTGTGTGAATTATCTTTAAAAATGAAATAAATGACAAGCTTTATCCTTTGGAATTGATAGGCTTTAACTGTTAATAAAATCATAATATTTTCCACGAAGTTGACTTATTAAAGTATTATTTCTTTTTGTGTTTCAATTACATGTTCTATATAAGTCATATCTCTTTTTGGAAATGTCCCAGTTTATTGAACTTTTTAATTCAATTTCCATAGTGAGCATGTAGATAAGATAGGTGGCTACATACATTACTTAAGATAAATTTTATAAATAGTATTGGAAATCTCAGAATTCTAAGTGTCCTATTATTATTATTGCTTTTAATACTCTGTTTGTATTACAGGGTGCTGTTAAGTGTAGCAGATAAAACATATAGTCCTGGCCCTCAAAGAGTTTACATTCTAATAAAGAAGAAAGGCTGATGTATAAAACTTGAATGGAATAAATAAGAGAGGCGCAAGTAAAACACAGAGGAAAAAATCATTTTATATTAGACATTTTTTATATGATAGAATATTAGAGCCGGGTGGGCCTTAAGTTATTGATAGAAAATTGGCAGGGGAGATTTAGGAAAAGGACATTTCAGGCTGAGAACATAACGTGTAAAAGGTGGAGTCTCACACAGTGTGTCACTGAAGAGTCTTAAGGGATCCTGCATAGGAGCAGAGGGAACAGTGGCTATTGGACTAGAAAAATTGGGTTTGACTGTCCTGTAAGACTTTTTAGATCTTACTTGCTAGGCAGTGGATAACCCTTGAAGGTTGTAGAACATCTTTTATGTATCAGACTTGAATATGTCTTACGATTTATTTATAACAATTTTTGTTTAGTACATATTGGAACCCTCATTTTTATTTTAATTTTTTTAGGTAATTGCAATGATATTTATTAGAGTGTGTCTACTGAAATTTCATCTTTTTCAGTTGTAAAAAGTAGCTTTATATTCAATACTTTCACTTAGTCATACACACCTTTTTTGCCTTATGAAATTATATTTATTATTATTGTTTTTGTTTTTTCTTTTTTTATTACTGTTCAAGTACAGTTGTTTCCATTTTTGCCCCACCACTCCACCCCACCCCAATCCTCCTTCCCTTGGGCTTTGTTGGAACCCTCATTTTTAAAGATGAGAAATTCTCATCTAAGGCTCAGAGGAGTTTAGTGACTTACTTGAGGTCTCATGACAAGTAATTGTCAGAGCTAAGATTCAAAGCAAATGGTCTTTTGAGACTGCATGCTTTCTCTCAATTTTAAGCGGGAGAATGAGACAATCAAGCTACACTTCAGGAATGTTATCAAAGCAGTTGGTTTCTTGGATTAGAGCAGCAATTTTCAACCTTTTTCATCTCATGGCATACATAAACTAAAATTCTTTGTCACACCAAAAATGTATATTTTTTGCTGATCTGACAAAAAAATTGTATAATTTTGATTCATTCACACCAGATGGCTATTGTGCTGGCTGGTGTCGTTTTTTTCATTTGACAGTCAAGGGGAAAATATGTCAGTGCCCCTGGCTAAATAGTCAGGTATTACATATTGTAAAATTCTTGCAGCACATCCATTGTAAATCACTGGATTAGGGAGTAATAGTGCTGAGGTATGGTGACCAAGTTAACTGGGAGGCTGTCTTAGTGATTTAGATAAATGGTAGTATGCAACTTGAATCTGGGGTGGTAATAGGATTGAAAAAGAGTTTGTATGTGACATTAAAGTGGCAGAAGTGACAAGTCTGGGCAATTAAGAATGCATGCCATTAGGAGGTACATGGAGGAATGAGTTGCCTGAGAAAAATGAAAAATAAAAGTAGAGAGCTGGAAGAGTGTGTTATTTATTATGGAAGTCAAAACAATAAAGTTTCAAAGGTGGGATAATGAACACTATTAAATACTATGTAGATCTGAAGATATAATATGAGTACCAGGTAAAGTTCATTTGGTTTTTGGTGACCAAAAACCAAAATAGACTCTTTTGAGGGTGACTTTAGCAGAATGGTATGATTAGAAACCAAATAATAAAGTATTGAAGAGTGGATTTGAACACCAGGATATGGAGACAGTGATATGGACTCCTGAAAACTATTAGTTGAGAAAATTGAAATGGTAACTCAAGGATTAGGGCAAAGAATTTTAATGGTTAAGGCAAATGGAAAAATTCATGAATGGCAACAAAAGCATTGGTAGTAAGAAAGGGGTTGATGACTTTACAGAGAGAATAATTGGTCTTGCGTGCAGTCTTGAAGGAGGTGGGAGGGTTTAACGTAGGTGTGCATGCTGCACTTTGAGAGCAAAAGGAACCCTTCTTGTGAACTGGGAAGGAAAGAAAATACGTGGGATGAGTATCTACTTATAATTTATAGGAGGACCTTAGTGGCTCATGTTAAATGACCAGGAAAGTTTATTGAAGGAAAAGGGGTCATCTGCTAAGAGTTAGTAGGCAGAGGTGGTGTTGAGAACTTTCAAAAAGAGGAAAATATTTGGACCAACTGCTGTGGTCAAAGAATAACACAGAGGAAAAATTCCCGGTGCAAGAATTTCTGGCCAAGAATCTAAGTGTACATTTTTATTGGCACAAACTCTCACGTGCCTAGTTTCTTCATTGTTTCAATAGTCTGGGCGTCAGAAGGACATGTTAATGGTGAATTTGCTCAATATTAGGTATTAGCAGTTAGGCCAGGGAAGGTTAAGTGAATGAAAATTTCTTAGTGATGAGAACAAATCGACACTTTAAATTCTTCCTTCTTACCGTGGCATATAAAAACCTTCCACATTTGATACTATTGTATATTCTTAATGATGATTGAATATATGAAAGAGTATTGCTCCATCCAGCATTTAAACCTTTCTCTCCCCTTTTTACCTTATCTCTTTTACTTGGGTAACAATTAAATTGAAAAATGGAGGTGTCTTGGTGTAGTGGAGCTAGTCTTTCATTCAGCAAACACCTACTGGACAGGCATGTTGTCAAAATTAGCCCATCAAGAAAGTAGACAGATAACTCATCGAGTGGAAGAAAATATTTGCAAATCATCTGTCTAATAAGGGACTTGTATCCATAGCATATTAAAAACTCAACCATGAAATTACCACCCAATTTTTAAAAAACGGGCAAATTATCTGACTGTGTATTTTTCTGAAGAAATAAATAAATGGTCAATAACATCATGAAAAGATGCTCATTTTAGGGATAACAATATTAAGTCCTCTAGTCTGTGATCATGGGATGCCTTTCCATTTATTTCTTTAACATCTTTCAACAATATTTTGTAGTTCTGAGTGCAGGCTTTATACGATTTTAGTTAAATTCATTCCTAAGTATTTGATTCTTTTTGATGCTATTTAAAATGGAATTGTTTTCTTATTTTTGGATTCTTCATTGTTAGTGTATAGAAATACAATTGACTTTTGCATATTGATCTTGCATCTTCCAAGATACGAGAACTCATTTATTAGTTCTGATAGTTTTTAGTTGATTCCTTAGGAATTTTGTTATATAAGATTTTGCTCTCTGCAAAGAGGTGATTTTACTTTTTCCTTTTCATTCTAGATGCCTGTTTTATCTTTTTCTTGCCTGTCTTGACTACAGCCTCTAATTTAATATGCATGAATGTGGTAAGAATGGACATCCTTTTCTTATTCCTGTTATTAGAGGGAATGCTTTTAGTCTTTTACCATTATGTATGTGGTGTAGCTGCAATTTTTTTCTGGATTCTCTTTATCGGGTTGAGGAAATCCTTTCTGTTCTTACTTTCTTGAATGTTTAGTGTTTTGGTTATAAAAGCATGTTGGATTTTGTCAAATTCTTTTTGTTTGTTTTGATCTACTGAAATGATCCTGTGTTTTTTGCCTTTTATTCTGTTAATATGGTGTATCACATTGATTGAGCCAATAATTGATTTCATTGTTGAACCAACCTTGCATTCTAAGGATAAATCCCACTTAGTCTTGTCTCTTTTCATATATATTTTGACTTGGTTTGCTAGTATTTTGTTGAGAATTTTTGCATTCTACATACTCATATAAGATATTGGCCTATAGATTTCTTGAGATATTTTTTGTCTTTTTGTTGGTATCAGGTAATGTTAGTCTCATAGAATGAGTTGGGAAGTTTTTTGTTCTGTTTTTTTGTGAAGAGTTTGTGAAGGATTAGTGTTAATTCTTTTACTTTTTTAAGATTTTATTTCTTATTTTTAGAGAAAGAGAGGGAGAGAAACATCAATGTGTGGTTGCCTCTTGTGTGCCCCCAGTTGGGGACCTGGCCTGCATCCCAGGCATGTGCCCTGACTGGGAATTGAACTGGTGACACTTCGGTTCACAGGCTGGCACTCCATCCACTGAGCAACAGCAGCTATGGCTGGTGTTAATTTTTTAAACAGTGTAATTCACCTGTGAAGGTGAAGCCTAGGCTTTTATTGATGAGAAGTTTTATGATTAATATTTTAATGTCTTTATTTGTTATAGGTTCATTCAAGTTCTATTTCTTTTTGGGTTTTAGTAGTTTGTATCTTTTTTTGATTTGTTCATTTTATCTAGATTATCTAATTTGTTGGCATATATTTGTTTGCAGTATCCTGTTATATTCTCTTTATTTTTATTTTTGTAAGATCAATAATGATGTCCCCTGCTCTTTCCTTTTTTCTTTACCAATCTAATTAAAGATTTGTTAATTTCATTGATCTTTTGAGCAAACTTTTGGTTTTGTTAATTTCCTGTTTTTCAATTATCTTTTATTAGTTTCTATTCTATTATTCCACTTCTGCTTGCTTTAGATTTAGTTTGCTGTCATTCCTCTAGTTTATTAAGGTAGAATTTTAGATAATATGTTTAAGATCTATTTTGTTTCAGGCATTTATAGCTATAAATTTATCTGTGAGCATTTCCTTAGCTGTATATCGTAAGTTTCTGTGTGTTGTGTTTTTATTTTCATTCAAGTCAAAATATTTTATAATTTCCCCTTTCTTTTTTGACCTCTTGGTTATTTAGAAGCATGTTGTTTAATTTCTACATTTTTGTTAATTTCCCAAATTTCCTTTCGTTGTTAATTTCTAAATTAATTTAATTGTGGTTAGACATACACTCTGCATGGTTTCAGACCTTTAAAATTACTGAGGTTTGTTTTATGGCCCAGCATATGGTCTGACCTAGAGGATGTTCTATGTGTATGCTTGAGAAGAAGGTCTGTTCTGCTGTTGTTGGGTGTAGTGTTCTATTAATATTCGTTAGGTTCAGATGGTTCGTCGTACTGTTCAATCTTATTTTGTGGATAGACTGATCTTTTTATTCTTATAAAGTGTTCTTTGTCTCTGGTTACAAGTTTTCTCTTAATCTCTATTTTGTCTGATATTAGTATACTCAATCTAGATCTCTTGGTTATTTTTTGCCGTGGAATGAATATAGCTCCCTATCATTGTCATTATTTTTTCCATAGGATATCTGGAGAGAAAACTACTGGACCAAAGCATGTGAATATTTTTAAGCTTCTTGATATATGTGTTAAAAGTGCTTTTCAGAAAGTTTTGCCATTTTATGTCCCCACTAAGATGAGAGCAATGCAGATTGTTCATTTTTTATACACAGTTGGCTAATTTGATAGTTATAAAGTGTCATTTATACAGTTTTTGTTCTATACTTTGTTAAATTGAAGTTTTTTCTAATATTTAGTATTCATTTTTACCCCTCATTTGATTTGCCTAGGTTTTCTATATGTTAGAGATATAACCTTTTCATATTATTTTCTTCAGGTTTGGAGAAATTGTACCACTTGTTATATTTATTTTCATTAGTCTAAACAGCTTAAATTTTATTTTTACCATTTGATTGCAAAAGACATACTAGAGTCAAATTAACAAGGTACAGTTATAATTATTTCCAATGGATGATAGTTCTCATTTCTCATGTTCTTAAATTAAATAGTATCTTAGTTATTTTTAGAGTATGTTGTTTATTTAAAGTGGATTTATATCCACTTAATCTTTTTAATTGTGATTGTCAACTTCAAATAACTCTATATCTTGGTTATTGTGAAAGGATCTTTTAATAAGTAGAACTGTTCTTTCCACTGACAAATTTCTAATTTTGAATGGAATATTTTACTAGATTCTGGGTGATACTGAAGTTATTAACAGCTTCTTTTTTTCCCTTACAATTTTATCAGGTGTTTTAAATTTATAGAAAACTTCAAAAAGTACAAAGAGCAACACAGTATAAGCCTCTCCATGCTCTGTAAAATCTGAACCTTTTTGCTAAGTTTACTTCAATTTTTAATTTTTTATTTCTTCCAAAAAATAGAGCTTTATAGACAGAGGTGAGACTCTCTGTGGTGCTGATCTCTAATTCCGTTTTTCTTTCCCCAGCCTCAGAGGTAGCAAGTATTCTGATTCCAGGGTTTACATCGCCATGTTTGTTTTTATACTTCTATTTAATGCATCTGTATTCATAACAGAAACCTTATGTAAATATCAACATCTGTCCTTCTGCATGCTCTTTTTGCCCAATATTATGCTTTTTGAATTATCTAAGTTGATAGATGTTATAGCTCTGATTCTCAGAATGTGACCCTATCAGCAACTTCAGAATCACTTGGAACCTTGTTAGAAATACAGATTCTCAGGCCAGGATCAGATACATTTGTACGGCCCAGTGCAAAATGAAAATGCCCAGAACAAAACAAAAATGTGTAGAAACTATTAATAATTTCAGGAAGGCAACAGTAGAGCATTAAACTGGGAAGGGGCCCATGTGAACATGTTCACGTACCCTGGAAGCTAGATTCCAGACCTAGTGAACAGATACTTTGAATGTAGGGCTCAGCAATCTGTGTTAAACTGTGTTTATCTTCTAGATGATTCTTATGAATGTGTAAGTTTGAGACTATTTGTATTAATTTTCCAGGGTTGTCATAACAAAATACCACAGATTATGTGATTTAAACAACAGAAATTCATTTTTTTATAGTTCTGGAGGCTAGAAATCCAAGATCAAGGTATTGGCAGATTTGCTTTCATCTTCGGTCTCTCTCCTTGGTTTGCAGATGGCCACCTTCTGTCTGGTCACCCTGTCTGTATGCTTTGTCCTTGTGTGGTCTGTGGATATGTGTCTGTGGTGTCTCTCTGTGTATCCAAATTACCTCTTGTAAGGACACTAGTCCTACTAGATTTGAGCCTACCCTAAAAGGCCTCATTTTACTTGAATTACCTCTTTAAAGGCCTTATCTCCACATACAGTTACATTCTAAGGTGTTGGGAGTTAGGGCTTTAAGATACGAAGTTTTGAGGGACACAGTTCAGGCTATAGTACCACTGGTAGAGTTTAGTGATTTTTAGGGTTGTATTATATTCACTTGTATGATTGTGCTCTTATTTATCTTTTGTGCTGTTGATGGACATTTAGAATATTTTGTTTTTTTTCCACTATATCTGTTCCAATGTATCAGTTTCTTTTCTTTATAGTTGTCTTTTCAGTTTTTATTTACTTTTGATAGGAATCTTGGTAGACTCCAAGTGTCTTGATGTCAATTGAATTAAAACAAACAAAACCAAAATCATGCACTGCCTTTTTTTAATGGAAGGCTTTACTCTATAAGCTAAATTTTGCTAACATGTAATTTTAAATAGTGGTGTTTTTGCATTATGAGACTGGATTTTCTATGTTTCTAGCACGTGTGGTTTTGGACCATGTTTTGAGTTAACTACACAAGTTATTATTTCCATATATGGGTGTGTCTGTCATAATGATACTAAATAATGAAGTTTCTTCCTCTGTTTGTAAATAAAAGAGAACAGTGACTCCATCACAGTGTATGTACTGTTTTGGGTTTTCTTGATCTTTTGCAGCTCATTATTATCATTTGGGAATATACTGAATTCTTGTTGTTTTTAACTTTTTATGCTGTTAAGAGTAGCAATAATGTTTATTTGGGAAATATTTGTTAATGGTATTTTACTGAAAGTTAGGCCTATTTTTTATCAAGAAGTAAAGTTTTGTTGCAGCTATGGCAACATTTTTACTTTGTGCTGAGTTTCTACACATTAGTTATATAATTTATAATCTTATTCCCTTTATTCAAATTTTATTCTCTTCTCTCTACCCCAAAACCCCACCTCATAACTTCTAACAGATGCATATTACATGTGACATGGATAATTTCAAAAGTCTACTGTACCCAGTGATTATCTGGACATAGACTATGTACTCCTTCCTAGCTTCCACCCTGCCAAGCCTTTAAGCTGTGCTGTACCAAAGAGAAGATAAACACCATCTTCCTCATTACTTACACTTGGTGGACAAAAAGAAGTTTTAGGATGATAATAATTGAAACTAGCAGGGTTTGCTGGCAGTATCACCTGGGAGTTTGTTAGAGTGGCAGATTCTCAGGCCCTGCCTCAGACCTGCTTTGCAGGTGATTTCCTTGCTTTCATACAGTTCTCTGTATGAAACAGAGACAGGGTAGTATGTATAATTTTTAACGGTGTGCTAGGGTTGATAGAGCAAAGCATGGTACTTGTCTATAGCTTTTCTTTTCTTTGTGGTGGGGAGGTGATATGAGGGGAGGGCTAGGCTGGAAGAGTGGGTGGAAACAGGCTCTGATCCTTTCACTTTTACTTGCAAAGGTACATTGATCATCAGGGATGGACTCTTCATTATCATTTCTTTATGTCTTTTCACTCTGTGCCAACACTAGACTGTTGAATCTGTGTAACCTTTAGGTGTGCATTTGGTGTCCTTAATTTTAAAGTAAGATCGCTTATTTATTGAGTATTTACCTGTATACTGCCCATGTTTGCCTCTTTAGAAGATAAAAGGAAATAGAAGTTGTGGTTCCCACCCACTTGCTTTGGCATCATAAAGACTTGGGTTCAAATCTGGCTCTGAATTTGGCTTGCGGTGTAATCTCTGATAGAGTTTTTAATCTCTCTGAATCTCATTTTCTTCTGTTGTGAAATAAAGGTAACACCTACTGTGCATTTCTTCCTGGGATGTTCAGAAGATTTAATGAAGTAATGTATATGAAGCACTTTAAACATAATAGGCACTCAGTAAATGGTAGCTGGATGCTATCATCGTCGTCGTCATCATCATCATCATCATCATCATCATCATCATCATCATCTAGTTATTTCTGTATTTGAACATCACACTTGACTCTACAGGGCATACTATATTAATGGTGTAGGTGACACTTTTCAGGAATTGCTTTCCTGGTTCTCTCATGATTCCACCACGGTGGATAATTTAATTAGCCTTTGCCTGCTGAGCACTGCGGCTATGGCAATCAGTAAGAAAAATGTGGTAGAGAAAGAGCCAGGGCTTTGGAGTCAGACAGATCTTGATCTGTCATTACTCCAAAAGTCACTAGCTGTGTACCTTGGGCAAGTTGCTTGGCTTTCTTCCTCTGTTTTCTCATCAGTCACAAAAGGATTAAACACCTGCATTGAGTGTTATTGTAAATGGGTTTGGGTGAGTGTGGCTTTTGTGAGTATTAAATGAGGTTATGTGGCAAGCAGTTGGTTCACATGATCACATAGTAATTTTTGCCACACATATTGCCTTGTCTTCTTCTCCCCTCCACTTTGCCCACTACAGAGTTTTAGTGTCTGTGTTATCCCTAATATATATTGAGATTTCTTCCAAGAGGTTAGACCGAGAGGCTAAGTGACTTGCTTGCTTGATATTATTAGAAAAGGAGTAAGTTAACAAAATTAGGTTTACCTAAGAGTTCTTGATTCCTAGGCCTAAATATAGTTTTTTTAGTGTGTTTATGAAATTTTTTTACTGTGATAAAATACACATAACATAAAATTTATCATTTTAACCATTTTTAAGTACATGGTGGGGCAAAAGTAGGTTTACAGTTATTCATATGAAAATAATCCTATAATTATTCAATGATAATACAAGAATAAACTGTATCATGTATCACAACTAAACTTAGTTTAGTGTCATTAAATACATTCATATTGTTACGTAATAATAGGTCTATATTTTAAAGCTCAGCTTGAGTATTTATGAAAATTTACTTCATGTGTTCTGTTTGCTTGCCCATATTTTGGAAAGGGCTCTTAGTGGCAGATAACAGAATCATTACAGTTAAGCAGAAGGGGATTTATTAAGTTGTAATATTTTATGGGATCATTGAAGGAGCAGAAGGAAAGACTCTTGGCTGACCTTCTAGGAGTACCTCCTGGAACCACACTTTTTAGCTGGCTTGCTAAGGGGGCCACAGCTGTCTCTGCACAGAACCACACTGCCCAGCCCAAGGATGGAAGCTGCTGAATGAGGAGTCTTGGCTTTTGATGCTGGTCCCAGAAAAATCATCATCATCTTGTTTGCCACCATTGCCATATGAGCTGATCTGCCTGTGATTGGTTGCTCTCTCTCCTTGTTTTCCCTAGTCTCCTGGGAGTGCTCCTATTTTGTAAACCCAGGGCACACGCAGATCTCAAGTTGTGAGGGGGTCTAGCAAAAATACCCTTTTAGCTTTCTCACCACTTCTGTGTTGTTAAGACATACTAGAATGGAGTTGTGTGAGTGTTGAGAATAAACCTGCTATGTCTGCTGTAGCTCTTTCAAAACGAAATATTTGTGCTTGAACCAGCATCTCTGCCTCCTCTCTCCTACTTGCTGCTAAAAGCTGTTTAAAGGAGACTAGAATTCTTCATATTCCTTTTGTTCTTGGGCTGACTTATTAAAAGGAGTCTTGTCCCCAGAGGATTTATTAATTGAGGTTATGTTGAAATAACATTTTAGGGAGGGGTCCCCAGGAGAAGTTTCCTTGAAAAAACTGAGATGCATTTGTCTTGATCTAATTGATCATTTTTTTCTGTAATAGCAGTGCTTATAGGCTTTTCTTTTTAAACTTAAAAAAAAACTTTTCTTAATCATTTAATTTCAGCATTCCTGTTTTACAAGAACACTTTACATTTGATGAATTTACAGTAACTATAATTCAATGAAAGTGTTTTAGCTTCCTGAAGTAGAAAATCAGGCACATAAATACTGGTTTGTCAGTATAGTAGGTTTGTAAAATTTCTAATTGTTACTTCAATTTCCATTGTTTTCCTTTTCTTTTTGTTACCGTAATTATTACTAAGACTTTTGGCTGCCATTATTTCATACCAGTCAGATATTTGAATAAATCATAATAAAGATATAAAAGGTTGATGCTAGGCTTATGGTTTCTTGAATGTCATACTATTGTCTGATGCTGGAACCTCCTATATGTCTGTATTGATAAGGCATTTGAGCTTAAAAATCAAATACTGGAATTGTGGTGTTAGTGCAAGTTTCTGTGCTCCAAAATACATATGTATCTATGTACACATACACACACAGAGAGACATACATACATGGAATGTAGATTTCTATTTACCTCAGTCTTAAAATTTGCATTTGTAACAGTTCTGGTGCTGCAGTTTGCCTTGTGAAGAATCAAGAGGCCCGATACTATGTCAGTAAAACTGTCTCAAAGGTATGATTTAAACAGTTTTATTGGCAACATATGGGACATGAAGAAGCCACAGAGGGGAGTTTGGAGTGTGAGGGTGCTGGTCTGTCTTTTTTGGCATGTAATTATATCAGTCTTCATGCATGGTGTTATTTGTTGCTGCCTAGGGAATATAGAAAAATAACTTCTAATGTGGTGAAACAAAGAAATCAGAATAAATTATAATTGTTGGTTTTATAGGGAATTATTTGGATGAAAGGTGTATTTTTCTAACCTAAATTTTGTTTGGTATTTAAAATTTTGTTCAGTCTTTAAGAGTTTAAAAATCCAGTTTTTCAATAATTTGAATTTTTGGAAAAATATTACGTAATAGATGCTTCGCTGAGGTTTATAAATAGAGGGGAGACATTTGTTTGATTTTCCTCATTATAATGTACGGTTCTGTTTGATTAGTTTTACTAAATATTTATTAATTTTCTTTAGGGGTGTTTGCAACAGTTACATGATTACAGTATACCAATTACTTTCCTAGATACCACACAGGACAATATCAGACACAGCCTGTGGGCTTATGGAGTTTAATTCTACAATAACAATCAGTCGTGTGGAGATGATGTTTAAATAGTCATTGATGGGAATGATAGACACGCAAGTCAGCAAAGTGGTTTTCTCTGAGAAAGAAGAAGGGGAATGGGATCAAGGATGGGTACACAGAAGCTTCAATTTCAAGTTTTGTTTTTTTTTTTTTTAACTTCCCTTAGCTAAGATTTATTGATTCTCAGAGATTTTTAAACCAGAGAGTCAGGTTGAGGCACAAAGTTAGTGAAATAGTTTGTTTCATCTCCTTTCCTCTGGTTATTTCATGGCTTGCTCACTACAGTTTCTTGAAGGTAGCGGGGTGAACTGAAAGAGATTGAGGGAAAAGCTGGGAGGGGATGGCTTCTGGAAAAGCCCTGCAGGAGGTATTGAAGTGATTTTCAAAGGTCATCCCAGTTCTGCACGCAACTTCCAGCCTTAGGTTAAATGTAAGCATTTATGTTCTTGTCTACTCTGAAATATTTACTTTTTTCTAGGTGAGTTCTCAGTCTTGATGTAGAAAGTTACTGAGAGGCAAAATTTCTCTACTGTAAATTCAGATTTACAAATAGCTTTAAGACTTGTTTCAGAGAGACCCAAGTCTCTGAAATGGATAATTCCTACACTGATTAATTTCAAAATGGCTGGTCTGGTTGCTTCTGTATGCTGGTAAAATACAATTGGAGGCCAAGCTGTTCAATATTTAGATTGAAGTGATTAAGAAAGCAGCATGGATTATGTGTTTATTTCTAGAGTATGAGCAAATAGGGTCACACTTCAAGTGCTTTCCCAGTGCTTGTGATTGCTGCCACGTTTTTTTGACATGATGATTTTATCTAACAGCTATTGCTCTGCAGCTACTTTATTTTATTTGTGGAGCAGGAGATCAAACCTCTGCTTGAAAATGGAAGGAAAATCTTTACACTCACTTTCCCTTTGAAAATCAGGTTGAAAGTTTTGAATATCTTGTGGAGAAAAAGTATAGTCGAATAGTTTTGTTCTACCTTGAAAACACCATTTAATAAGAATTAGAGTTGTGTATGTAGTAGGGGTGATGTTTAGACATATAAGAAGAAAAAAATATTGACTACCTGAAACCTTTACTAAGAGAAAGTAAATTCTCTGAACTCTGCCAAATGAAATATAAATAGTAATAATCTTAAATCTGTCATTTACTTAAGTTTCTCTTTCCTATCACATCTTTAAAAGAGTAGCTAAGAAATATATTTTATCCAGTTTGAATTTAACTGCTATTATTTTTTCTTGGGTAAACAACCTTAGGTACATTGTAGAAATCTTAACTGGTTGAATAATCAAGATTTAACTATATTGTCATTTAAACTAAATATTTGCATTAAAGTTCAGACAATAATTGAAATGATGAAGTGGTATTATGATAATAAAATTTTGTTAAGCATAGAATAGTGTATGTGTTAATTAAAGTAATCCATCTGTACTATAAAATAATGATTAATGGGTTATTGCCTTGTATTTGTAATGCTCTGTGTGTATATGTGTATAGCTATAATTCTTCACAAATGTAATTATTTATATTTCTTACATATGCTGTTTCATTTTATCATCACAACAGTTTTGGAAGTAGGTGGGGTAGGTGAGATGTTTCTTTACTAAATGAGGAAATCTGCGTAGTGTAGTAATTCAATGATTTTTCATGGTTAGAGCTGCACTAAAACCAGGGCGTTTGACTTCTGCTTTAGTGCTCTTTTCTAGTGGGTCTTAGTCAAAATCAGGGAAATTTGGATTTTTCTGGTGTACCGATTTTTTTTTTTTTGTTATTTTGTTTTGGTGTGTTTCATTAGAATTCTTCTATTGCTTAGCAACCAAAAAAGAGCCAATCCTGTATGGTCAGTGTGTTGTAATTAGTACTTTTGACTGCAGATTTTGGGGTGAGAAGGATAAAACTTGACCCAGATGACATTTTCTATTATATCCACATTTATTAACTTGGTACTGTATTTTATTATGCAAAAACGTAAGAATTTAACTTAATATCATCCGCACTTTTGAAGTTAGGGCCAGGTCTTGGTGATTGAGATACAAACAGACCTGTCTCTCTCATCCTCTTCCTTTAAAAATTAAAACAAAATGTTTTTATTGACATGTTATTGACATACAACATTATATCAGTGTTAGGTATGTCACATAATGATTTGATATATGTGTGTATTATGAAATGATCACCATGATAAGTTGGTTAACATCATTACCACACATAGTTATAAAAAAAATTTTTCTTGTGATGAGAACTTTGAAGATTTACTCTCAGCAACTTTTGATATATGATACAGTATTATTAACTATAATGACATGCTGTACATTTCATCTTCATGACTTATTTATTTTATAACTGGCAGTGCCTTTTGACCATCTTTACCTGTTTTGTCCATACTCCACCCCCTAACCTCCTGCCTCTGGTAACCACCAATCTGTTTTCTATACCTATGAGATTTTTGTTTGTTTATTTTCCTTTTTTTCCACATTTTTAAAACTGTTGTTCAAGTACACTTGTCTCCATTTTCCCTGCATCACTCCCCCCACCCACCAGCCATCATCACTTCCCACCCTTGATCCTACCACCCTTTGGTTTTGTCCATGTGTCTTTTATTCATGTTCCTGACAACCCCGCCTCCTTTCCTTTCCATTATCCCTCTTCCCACTCCCCTCTGGTTATTGTCAGTTTGTTCTTCATTTCAATGTCTGTGGTTATATTTTGCTTGCTCATTTGTTTTGTTGATTAGGATCCACTTATAGGTGAGATCATGTGGTATTTGTCTTTCACCACCTGGCTTATTTCACTTAGCATAATGCTTTCCAGTTCCATCCATGCTGTTGCAAAGGGTAGGAGCTCCTCCTTTCTTTCTGCTGCATAGTATTCCATCACGTAAATGTACCACAGTTGTTTGATTCATTCATTTACTGATGGGCACTTAGGTTGCTTCTAGCACTTGGCTATTGTTTGTTTGTTTTTAGATTTCATGGATAAGTAAGATCATATGTTATTTGCCTTTATTTGTCTGAGTTATTTCCCTTAGCATAATCCCTGCGAGGTTCATTCATGTCGTTGCAAATGGCAGGATTTTCTTCCTTTTTATGGCTGAATTATATTTCATTATATACATGTACTTTATTATCTTTATTGATTCATCTGTTGATGGACATTTAGTTTATTTCCATTTCTTGGCTCTTATAAATAATGCTGCTATGAACAAGGGAGTACAGATATATTTTTGAGTTAGTGTTTTTGTTTCTTTCAGATAAATACCCCGAAGTGGATATTTTTAATTTTCTGATGAACTCCCAATACTGTTTTTCATTGTGACTACATCAGTTTACTTTCTCACCAACAGCACACAGGGGTTCCCTTTTTCTCTGCATCCTTGCCAACACTTGTTATCTTTTTGGTGATAGCTTTTTTAACAGGTATGACATGGTATCTCATTGTAGCTTTGACTTATATTTCCCTAGTGATTAGTGATGTTGAGCATCTTCCTACATCTTCTCTAGAAAAATGTATATTCATATCCTCTGCCTACTTTTTAAATTGGGTTTTTTAAAAAAATTGTTGTTAAGTTCTGTGAGTTCTTTATGTATTTTGGATATAGTGTCTTATCAGATATGTGATTTGCAAATCTTTTTTGTAGGTTTTCTTTTCATTATGTTGATGGTTTCCTTTGCCATGCAGAAGCATTTTACTTTGATGTGGTCCCACTTGTTTTTTTGTCCAGGAGCTTTTTCCTTGTTTTCTTTTAGGAGTCTTACAGTTTTAGGTCTTATATTCAAGTCTTTAATCTATTTTGAGTTAATTTTTGTGTATGGTATAAAACAGGGTCCAGTTTCATTTTTTGGATATGGCTGTCTAGTTTTCCCAACACCATGTATTGAAGAGACTATCCTTTCCCCAATGTATATTCTTGGCTTCTTTGTTCTAAATTAATTGACCATATAGGCATAGGTTTATTTCTGGGCTCTTTATTCTGTTCTGTTGATACATATGTTTCTATTCATGCCAGTAACATATGTTTTGATTACTCTAGCTTTGCAGTATACAAGGTGGGGCAAAATAAGAGTTTATTCTTGTGTTATTATTTATTAATTATTATATCATTTTCCATAGGAACAACTGTAAACCTACTTTTGCCCCTCCTGTAGTTTAAATTCAGGGAGCACAGTGCCTTCAGCTTTGTTTTTTCCCTCAAGTTTGCTTTAGCTGTTCGTGGTCTTTTGTGGTTACATACAAATTTTAGTATTATTTGTTCTTTTGTTTTTTTAAAAGCACTTTAGCTTTATGGAAAAAATGAGCAGAATGCACAGATAATTCTCATATGCCCCCATGACTCTACCCCCTATCAAGTTTTCCTTAATATTAACATCTTGCAAGGATGTGGTACATTTGTTATAACTGAAGATTCAATATTGACTAAAGTACATAGTTTACATTCTGGTTCATTCCTTGTGATGTACAGTTCTATGGCTATGTTTTTTTTTTTTATGATTTTAGATCATTAATTTATTTTCTTTCTTTCTTTTTTTATTGTTGTTCAAGTACAGTTGTTTCCATCCCACCCCGCACTCCTCCCCACCCCACCCATCCCTGCCTTCCACCATTGAACGTACCTTCCTTTGGCTTTTTCCATGTGTCCTTTTTACACGTTGCTTGTGGACCTTCCTCTATTTTCCCTCATTATCCTTCTCCTCCCTCCCCTCTGGATACTGTCAGTTTGTTCTTCATTTCAGTGTCTCTGGTTATAATTTGCTTGCTTGCTTGTTTTGTTGATTAGGTTCCACTTATCGGTGAGGTCATATGCTGTCTTTCACGGCCTGGTTTATTTCACTTAGCATAATGCTCTCCAGTTCCATCCATGCTGTCACGAAGGTTAGCAGTTCCTTTTTTATTTTTGCTGTGTACTATTCCATTGTGTAAATGTACCATAGTTTTCTGATCCACTCATTTACTGATGGGCACTTAGGTTGCTTCCAACACTGGGATATTGTAAATTGTGCTGCTATGAACATTGGGGTGCATATGTTCTTTTGAATTGGTGTTTCAGGATTTTAGGTTATAATCCCACCAGTAGAATTGCCAAGTCAAAAGGCAGTTAAATTTCTAGAGTTTTGAGGAAATTCTATACTGTTTTCTACAGTGGCTGCACAAATCTGCATTCCCATAGCAGTGCACTAGGGTTCCCTTTTCTCCACAACCTTGCCAGCACTTGTTGCTTGTTGATTTGTTTATGATGGCCAATCTGACCAGTGTGAAGTGGTATCTGACTGTGGTTTTAATTTGCATCTCTCTGATGGCTAGTGATGCTGAGCATCTTTTCATATGTCTTTGGGCCCTCTGTATGTCCTCCTTGGAGAACTGTCTGTTCAAGTCCTTTGCCCATTTTTAAAATGGGTTGTTTGTCTTCCTAGAGTGGAGTCATGTGGGTTCTTTATATATTTTAGAGATCAAACCCTTGTCCAAAGTATCATTTGCAAATATATTTTCCCATATGTTTGGTATCCTTTTCATTTTGCTGATGTATTCTTTAGCCATACAGAAGCTTTTCATTTTGATGAGATCCCATTTGTTTACTCTTTCCTTTATGTTCCTTGCTCTAGGGGACATATCAGTGAAAACTTTGCTGCGTGGAATATCTGAGATTTTTCTCCCTATATTCTCCTCTAGGACTTTTATGGTGTTGTGACTTACATTTAAATCTTTTATCCATGTCGAATTTATTTTTGTGTATGGTGTAAGTTGGTGGTTGAGTTTCATTCTTTTGCATGTAGTTGTCCAGATTTCCCAACAGCATTTGTTAAAGAGGCTATTTTTACTCCATTTTATGCTGCTGCCCCCTTTGTCAAATATTAATTGACCATAGAGACTTGGGTTTATTTTTGGGCTCTCTATTCTGTTTCTTTGATCTATGTGTCTGTTCTTATGCCAGTACCAGGCTGTTTTGATTATAGCGGCCTTGTAATATAATTTGATATCAGGTATTGTGATTCTTCCTTACTTTGTTCTTCTTTCTCTAAATTACTGCAGCTACACGGGGTCATTTATGGTTCCATATAAATTTCTGAGATGTTTGTTCTATATCTGTGAAATATGTCATTGGTACTTTAATAGGGATTGCATTGAATCTATAAATTGCTTTGGGTAGTATGGCCGTTTTGATGACGTCAATTCTTCCAATCCATGAACACAGTATATGCTTCCATTTGTTTGCATCTTCCTTAATTTCTTTTGTCAGTGTTGTGTAGTTTTCTGAGTATAGGTCTTTTACCCCCTTGGTTAGGTTTATTCATAGGTATTTTATTTTTCTTGTTGCTGTAGCAAATGAAATTTTTTTCCTGATTTCTATTTCTGATATTTCATTGTCAGTGTACAAAAATGCCTTTGATTTCTGGCTATTGACTTTGTATCCCTCTCTTTTGTCAAATTCACGTATTAGGTTGAGTAGTTTTTTGGTGGATTCTATAGGATTTTCTATGTACACTATCATGTCATTTGTCAACAGTGACAGTTTTGGTTTCTCCTTTCCAAATTGAATGCTTTTTATTTCTTTTTCTTGTCTGATTGCTGTGGCTAGGACTTCCAGTACTGTTTTGAATAGAAGTGGTGAAAAGTGGATATTCTTGTGTTGGTCCTGATCTTAGTGGAAAAATTTTTAGTTTTTGCCCATTGAGTAAGTTGTTGGCTGTGGGTTTCTATATATAGCTTATATATGTTGAGGTATGCTCCCTCTACTCCCACTTTGCTGGGTGTTTTTATCATAAATGGGTGCTTTGCCTTATCAAATACTTTTTCTGCATCTATTGATATGATGTTATTTTTGTCTTTTGTTTATGTGATGTATTATGTTTATTGATTTGCGAATATTGTACCATCCTTGCATCCCTGGGATGAATCCCGCTTGGTCATGATGTGTGATATTTTTAACGTGTTGCTGCATGTGGTCTGCCAGTTTTTTGCCGAGGATTTTTGTGTCTATGTTCATCATCGATATTGGCCTGTATTTTCTTTCTTCGTTGTGTCTTTATCTGGTTTTGGGATTAGTTTAATGCTGGCTTCATAAAAATAGTTTGGGAGACTACCCTCTTCTTAGACCTTTTGGAATAGTCTGTGAAGGATAGAGGTTAGCTTCTCCTTAAATGTTTTGTAAAATTCTCCTGTGAAACCTTCTGGTCCATGGCTTTTATATGCCTTGATGTAGGTCTTTTGTTCTGAGATGGGTCTCTTGTAGGTAACATATGTGTGGGTCATGTTTTCTTATCCATTCAGCTACTGTATATGTTTTGATTGGAGCATTTAATCCATTTACAATTGAATGTTTTTATTGATAGGTGCTTATTCACTGCCATTTTATTCCCTTCATACCTGTGTTCCTCATTCTTTGTCTTCCTCTTTTTAAAGAAGTCCCTTTAGCATCTCTTGTGGTGCTGGTTTGGTGGAAGTGTATTCTTTCAGCCTTCTTTTGTCTGGGAAGCTCCTTATTTGGCCTTCCATCTTAATTGTGAGCCTTGTTAGGTAGAGTAGTCTTGGTTGCAGGCCTTCGCTTTTCATTACTTGGGATATTCCTTGCTATTCCCTTCTGGCTTGTAGTGTTTCTCTTCAGAAGTTAGTGCTAGCCTTATTGGAGCCCTCTTGTATGTTATTTACCATTTCTCCCTTGCTGCCGTTAAGGTTTTTTGTTTGTTTTTGAATTTGCCATTTTAATTATGACGTGTCTTGACGTGGGCCTCTTTGGGTTCTTCTTGATTGGGACTCTGTGTTTCCTGGATTTGTGTGAGTTTTTCTCATCAGATTTGGGAAGTTTTCCATCGTTACTTTTTGAAACAGGTTTTCTATCCCTTGCTCTTCTCCTCCTTCTGGTATCTCTATTATACGGATATTGTTACATTTCATGTTGTCCTGCAGTTCCCTTATCACCTCTTTGTTCTTTCTGAGCCTCTTTCCCTTTTCCTGCTCTTTCTTAGAGTTTTTTTCCTCCTTGTCTTGCAGCTCACTGATTTAATCCTCTGCTTCATCTAGCCTGCTTTTGATTCCTTCTGCTCTGTTCTTCAGTTCAGAAATTGTATTTTTCATTCCTTCTTGGCTCTTGTTGATAATTTCTATGTCCTTTTTCATGCTGGTGTAATTCGCAATAAGTTCCTTGTAGCTTCCTTGTAGTTTTTGGTAATTCTCACTGAGCTCATTGAGTTTCCTTATAAGCATTGTTTTGAGCTCAGTATCTGATAGTTGACTTGTGTCTATTTTATTTAGTATGCTTTCTGAGAGTTCCTCCTTTCCTTTTGTTTAGGGGGTTGTTTCTTTGTCTTCTCATTATTGGTGAGACTCTTCTTGTTTACCTTTGTTTCTTAAATTGATCTGTTTTGACTCCCTGAGTTTATGGTGTGAACTTCTATGGTAGGAGACCTGTGAGATTCAGTGGTGCAGTCTTCCTTCATCTGCTGAACTTGATGCTCTTGGGAATGCCCTTTATGCCGTTTGTGTTGGTTCTCTGGATGTACTTGGATTTTGTTTGTTGTTGGGTTGTTCTTTGGTGGGTCCTTCCCTCCAGCTGGTTGGCTGAGGGTCACTCCGCCTACCATGTCTTCCATGCTGTTGTGCAGGTGCTGCCAGAACAAAACCACAAAGCCCAGGGAACAACCCACACCTGTAAAAACAACTGCCCCCTGCAATCCAGCTATCAACAGCAAATGAACCGGTACTGATAAGGGTATAAAGGGATTAAGACTGTTATAAGAAAGGAGAGAGATAAACTATAGTGTAAAATCTAGTGACTTAATATGGACAAACTTGATGGACAGGAAATGAATGTTAAAAAGCTATGCAGGAAAGAAAATATTGCTAATTATGGAGAAGACCACATTGGATTTCCTCTTGGTTGCCTCTAGTATTACCACTGGTTTTTCTTTCTGGATCCACCTCTGGTGATGTTAGCTATTGACAGTGTCTGACCTTAGACAGCCTGCTCCAAGACTGCCAGGGATCTACTCTCTGTGGCTATCTTCTTCAGTTGTTAATCTTGTTACTCCGCACTGAACAGTCAGGCTTAAGCATCACAGAGCTGGGGCAGAATCCCTCCTGGTGTTGGGGCTGTTGTTTCCCCTCAGGTTGCTGCTGCTTAGAGGGCGGTGGTCTGCCTGAGCAGGATGGCTGCTGCTGTATGGGGGGATGACTCAGCAGTGGGATCCTGGCATCTACTTTCTTAGCTCTCTCCCCAAAGCTTCTGTCCCCAGGCTCTCCTCAGGCGTCTCTAGCCCATTCTGCACCCGCCTTTGCCAGAGCCCTGGGTAAGTGGCTACAAATGAAAATTTGTGTGTTGGCCCTGTAAATGGCTCTTCGCCTCTCCAGGTGTTCATCTGTGGCAGAGAGCAACCCTGCCGCTTATCTCTTCCAGCAGTGGTTGTCTGTGTACTTTTTGGACTTTGGTGGTCTAGGCTGGGGATCCCAGCTGAGGGTTTAGACTCTACTCTTCTCAGGTGGATCCAACTGGTTGCTTAATTATCTCTCCAGTGCTGTCACCTGTGGGTGCCCAGCCAGCCCTCAGTATCCACCATACTCTTTATAAAGGTTATAAAGCTTCTCTCTTGCTATTGTTCAGTTGTTTGTTCCAGGTGATTTTTCCAGAATTTAGTCATCATTCCAGATTGGTCCTGAGAGGAGTTTAGTGTGGCTTCCATGCACTCCTCTGCCATCTCGCCTCTCCTGTTTGTTCTATTCTTTAACCTTTTGAAGATCTCCTTCAAGGTAGGTACTGGGAACCTTACTGTTCCTAAAAGAGTTTTACTCATCTTTTCTATTATGTTGTTTAGAATTCTTTGTGTGTATGTGTTAGATTATAATGGCCCTGGAGAAAAATAGGTGAGAGGGCATTTTTACATTCCACTGTAGCCCCTCAGCCTTTTCATGTGGACATTCTTCCATTCATTTTGCCATGAAATGTTTTCTTAAATTTATTTTATTGTATTGTATTTTTTCCGCCACCATTTATCCCCCCATACCCTCTTCCACCTCCACCCCCTCCCTTTCACAATCACCAGGTCCATGAGTTCTTTCTGGCTTTTTCCTTTTTTGATGCATTCCTCCATCCCCATCCCTAGAGCTGTCAGCCTGCTCTCTCCATCTATGAGCCTGTCTCTGTTTTGCTTGTTAGTTCAGTTCATTAGAGTCCACATATGAGTGAAATCCTATGGTACCTGTCTTTCTCTGACTGCCTTATCTCATTAGCATAATGCTCTCAGGTCTCCGTTACGTGGCAAAGGGTAAAATTTACTTCTTGAGATGTTTAACCCAAGTGAAAGATTTTTATTATGGTTATATTTGTTAATCTTTTGACTTAATTGCACTTCATTGAGCCAACGAAATAGCTATTGTTCTCTAAACAATGGCTCAGAACATTGAGATAGGTTTGCAGAGTTGGTGATATTGTTCTAAATGGGCACTAGAGGACATGTTTTGAGTTTACTATGGAATGATTTTTATTTTTAACTGATCTTTTTGAGTGTATTATACCTTTAAATGTAATCAAAAGTAACTGTAGTTACTAAAGTCAAATATCAGTTAGTGTACGTTATGAACAGAACCACAAAGAGTTATCTGTATGTCTTACTTAGATATACATAAGTATTAAGAACTGGCAATTTGGGGCA
Organism: Glossophaga mutica; assembly: GCA_039655065.1. Lineage (NCBI taxonomy): Eukaryota > Metazoa > Chordata > Mammalia > Chiroptera > Phyllostomidae > Glossophaga > Glossophaga mutica. The sequence goes on from CM077306.1 coordinate 76,212,197, forward strand.
TTAGAAAGCAATGTTTACTTATTACCTATAACATAGTATTGTTATTAACTACCCTTTTTAGTAATATGCAATTTATTCAGAGGATACTCTGACTTGCCTATAATAGCTAATATAACTTAGTTACTGACATTCCTTAGGGTGTGTGAATTAATTGTCACCAAAAGTTTAGGTCATTATTAGGGCTAAGTAACCTCTTTGTTTTGTCCTTCAGTTGCAGAAAAATCTAACTTTTATGTATTTTGCTGCTTATATATGTCTTTTGGGAGATTTTGGAAAACCAGAGTCCTCTTTCTCCTGTGGAACTGTTAAAAATCCTAAGAAGCTTTTTTGAGATAAAGTTTGTCCCCTTTCAATTATTAAATGTACTTTTCTCTTATCTGTGAATTTCACCTTCAGTTTACTGGCAAGTGCTTTTCGTATTAGATCATAGAATTATGATTAACTCCTTGCAATCTGGCTTTGGTCCCACCTTTGTACGGACTGCACTTTTGAAGGTCACTGGTGACCACATTCTAGGCAATTGTAGAGTTTCCCCCATCAGTTCTCAGTCTCTTTGACATGCTAATGCCACGTGACCTTGGCTTTTCAGTTACACCGACACTATACTTTGGATTTCTGCTTTGAACTCTGCTGCCTACACATTTTCCTGTATTACCTGTCTTCCCTTTGTGGGGTAAGTTTTGTTCTGGTCCTTTGCTAGGTATTTAATTACTGCATTTTGAATATTACAACTTTAGTTCTTCTTTCTTTGCATTTGTGTGATAGATAAATCATCATTTCTTGTATATGTCACTCTAATGGCTATTGCTGGCAATTCTCAGAGCTCCATTTTACATCATTACGCATCATCCAAACTTTAGTCCTGCTCTTGCATCTGCTTTTATTTAGATGAACTTTTCCCTCAGAGCAAATCTTTCCCAAATCATCTTTACTGTTTTCTCCTCTGAATTTCTGAGTTTCTTTTTAAGAAGTATTTCTCAATACCTTGACATTTTTTATTTGGATAAGGGTATCTCCAAATGTCTCTAATGTCCTTGAGTCTTTCTTGAAAATATTTCTTAAATTTGTCCTACCCTCTTCATTTCTTCCTGCTCTCCAAAGTACTGTATAGTGTATGAAACATTTTAAAATGTATTTTTTTTCTATTTAAAATAATCAACATAATTGATATACACAACAGGAAGGGTAGAGTTTATTATTGCAGTTTGCAGGTCAGTTAATATGTGCTGAAAGAAGTTGCTTGTCTGAGTTATCATTGCTGGTTAAGGGAAGAGATATTAGTAAAGCCAAAGTAATGTGACTTCAAGTCTATACCTGTGCTGAATCAAGTGACTGTTTTAATTTTCTATTAAGTGATCTTTCAGCTTCCAGTCCTCTCCTTTTATTCACTTCACTTACAGTTCTAGATTAATGTTTATATAACTAGGCACAGTAGCTGCTATTACAGATTGATGCCATATCTCAGTTACTGTGCTAGATAATATCATTTAATTTTCAAAACTGCACTGCAGGGTAGATACTATTGTTCCCATTTTATAAATAAGTAAATTAAGGCTTATAGGAGTTAAATAACTTGCTAGTCATTGTGTGTGACTGGGTGGGAGTTAGCTGGACATTCAAACTCTGGCCCCATATCTCTGGTTCTTTTTAGTTCTTTTTACAAACACATTCTCCTCTTTATTAAATTCTTGATGTTACTGTTTTATTTTTTTTCTAGGAACTTACTATAGTTTTCTTTTGCTTACTCAATGCCATTTATACCCCTTTATCAACCTTTCAGCATCCTCAATAATTTGTTCATAATTTTTCCCATTATTTTATAGTAATATTTGGTGAACCTTTTGCTCTCGACCTTGTTCTTTTCTCATACATACCTCGTCTAGTCTCACTTTCTCACCTTCTCAGCTCACGCTATTTTCTCCCTGTGTAGAATTATTTCACATCCATCTCTTTACCAGTATGTAGCTCTTTACCTTCTCGTTGCAACATTTAGTATGCACTTAAAGCATACATGATAGCTGTTAATATAGATCAGCAATTTTCAACCTTTTCCATCTTGTGGCACACATAAACTAATTACTAAAATTCTGTGGCACACCAAAAATGTTTTTTTTTGCTGATCTGATACAACTAGGGATAATTTTGATTCATTCACATTGGATGACTATTGTGTTGGCTGTTGTCATTTTTCAAAATTGATTGATTTTAGAAAGAGGAAGAGAGAGAGAGAGGGAGAACATGAGTGATTGAGATTTTGTTGTTCTACTTATTTGTGCTTTCATTGTTTGCTTCTTATATGTTCCTGACCAGAGACTGAACCCACAACCTTAGTGTATCAGGACGACGTTCTCCTCAACTGAACTACTTGGCTAGGGCTATATTGTCATTTTTTAATTTGACAATCCAAGGGAAAAGAGGTCAGGGCCCCTGATTAAATAGTCAGGTATTATTACATATTTAAAAATTCTTGTGGAACACTGGTTGAAAATCACTGATATAGATGAATGCATGTGCCTTGTTGGGGAGGTGAGCAGGTAATGGGAGGAGCTGGTCTGGATTCCCCACTCTGATTTGAGAGCACTGGCAGAGGGAAGTGTACACTGGTTGCTATGGCAGCACTCAAGAGGATGTGATTAATTTTACCTGAGTGCTCGGGAAGGTGTGACAGAAGCTGACATTTGAGCTATAGCTTTAAAGAAAGAGGAGGAGGAGGAGGAGGAGGAGGAGTTATTCTCCAGGTGGAGAAGTGGTGGGAGGAAGGCATTTTGAAAAAAGGAAATATTGTATAAATAGAGCAATGAAATCACAAATATGTATACCATATGTTATAGTGTGAACATTAAGGGCATTTGTTGCAGAGCTATACAAAGTTTCCAGTGGGCCCCCAGTGACTGACTGGCCTTGCCTTTGTGAAGTCATTGTCCAGGGCCTGGTGTTTGACCTTACATTTTCAGACACCTGACATGCTAGGCCCACTGAGAGTAGACATCCCTCCGGAGCAAGGTCACTTTATTCATGCTCTTAGAAATTGATATACAGATATCTTTCTCTCTCTTAACACACACACACACACACACACACACACACACACGTACGTTTGTCAGTTAGTTAATTTCCAATGAGAAATACAACTGTCAAGCAGATTGGATTGCTTGATTTGGCAGTTCAGTACATTGTGTCCCAGTAGGCGGGCTTCTTGGAAAGCCCAGTTGTTAATATGGAGGTCAATTGATGATTGAAAAATACAACTGCCAAATTGACCCAGCGTTTCTGACCAGTGCACTCTTTTTCTTCTGGCAAAATACATGGGAACCATGTTTCCACAGACCACCTGTTGAGCGTGGAGAGAGAACCCAAGGAATGCTTGTTTGAAGAAGTATCCTTCAACTGAATTATCCTGAGGCTATCTTACCCACTGAAGGCAGAGATTTGCCAAGGAAACCATATTATTTCAGTCAACTCAGGCAAGACTTTCTCTCCTGTGGCTTAGTTTAATCTTGTGAACATATTTGCCTACGTGGCTTCTTTGATTCCTTTACTGACCAGTTCTCCCATTCCTCCACCTTCTTTTTGATCAATTTTTCCTTTAGATATATTGAGACATTCTGTCAAGTTACACAGAAGTCTCCCCCCTCCCCAGAGGATAAGAGAATTTACTTTTTATTGTTTTGTTTTAAAGGTTTTATTTTTATTTATTTATTTTTATTGTTGTTCAAGTACAGTGTCTCCATTTTTCCCCCTTCACTCCCCCGCAACCCAGCCATCCCCACCACCCACCCTCGATCCTACCCCCGATTTGCCTTTGTCCATGGGTCCTTGACTGTCCTTCACACTTTCCCCCTTATTATCCCCTCCCACCTCCCTTCTGTTACTGTCAGTTTGTTCTTTATTTCAATGTCTCTGGTTATATTTTGCTTGCATGTTTGTTTTGTTGACTAGGTTCCACTTATAGGTGAGATCATGTGGTATTTGTCTTTCACCGCCTGATTTTCATATTTCTGTTTTGATCCATCCTGGTTTTATTTTAATTTTCATTTCTTTATTTTTAATCACTTGGGACCACAAATCAGGAATTGATGAATCACCCCTTTAAGCCAAGAGTGTAAGATTTATTGCTGGTGGGATGTTGCTAAAAGGGAAAGTTGGTACCAAATTGTGAAGGGTCTTAGATGCCATACAAATGAGTTTGAATTTTTTTTTAAGATTTTACTTAGTTTTAGACAGAGGGGATGGAAGGAGAAAGAGAGAGGGAAACATCAATGTGTGGTTACCTCACATGCACCTCCCTCTGGGGTCCTGGCCTGCAACTCAGGCATGTGCCCTGACTGGGAATCAAACCTGTGGCCCTTTGGTTTGCAGGCCAGCACTCAGTCCACTGAGCCACAGCAGCCAGGGCAAGAGTTTTAATTTTAAAGTCCTTCCAATTCATTTCTCTGTAAATTTTTTTATCTTTTTAATTTTTGTTATCTGTATCAAACTGTTAATATCTTACTACAGAACATATGATAATGGATCTTAAAAGATCTTATTTAGCTCCTTTATGTTTTGACAGATAGATATTAGGTGATACCATCTGCATTTTAAACACAAGTTGTTTGACAGCTTATGTTCTGCTTTTGTGAATCTCATCTTGCTTTTTAGTTCAGGCCGTTCTTGGAACTTCTTCCTTTATCCATCAATTTTTTTTTTAAAGACGGTATTTCTTTTTATATTGCTGTGTAATGTTTCTTTTTATATTTTCATGGTGCTTATTTATGTATATGAATAGCTTTCTTACTGATTATCACATATGTCACTTTTCTCTCTAGGCAGAGAGATGGTTCCTTATATTTGGGTGGACCTCATATTTATTCATTTTGCATCTTATAATACTTAGCCCAGTTGAGTATCAAGCAATACTTAGATGACAGAATACCATTTTAGAGCCAGAAGTTGTCTTAGGCTAGTTCAGTACTCTTATTTTCTACATGAGGAAACTGAGATTCAGGGCAGATGTAATTTACTAGAGCACATGAGTAGTGGAACCATGACCAGAACCCAGATGTACTCAGGCCAGGTCCAGCTGCCTTTGTACTGGACTACATCTGTTCCCCACTTGGCTGGGAGAGGTATTCCATAGAGATGAAAGGGATTCTCGAAGAACACTTGTATCAATGTACAGTCTCCAAAACTACTGTATTAAAACTTAAATTAACTGTTTTTCTTGTTATTGCTTGGAAGAGTATAGTTTTGAATGTTTCAGATGTTACTGTGTTTGGTAGAAAACCAAGTTAGAGGGACATAGGGAAAGAAGCTCACATACTGAACTTACTGTGTTTCTGCCAAGCAGTGTATAGGTGTTTTACATGCATTGCCTCAACTATTTATTGTGACAGTACTGTGAACTGGTTGTAGTTATACACATTTTGCTGGTAAGCAAACTGAGACTCACAGGGCTGAAGCAATCTTGCAAGTAGAACTAAAAAGATGTAGGTTGTAAGCCCAGGTCCGTGTGACTACAAAGACCATGCTCTTGCAATTATGCTTCATTGTTATGGCCTTTGGCCAAAGCCAAGTACAGCAACTCCAGCAGCAGTCACTACACCTGACCTGGTCAATGCAGGAGCCATGTACCATTCTCTGTAGCAGTAGTGATGAATGCTGGTGCTCCAGCTGGGTGGCAGTGCCTGACTCACTAAGTAATCTCACATTTTCTAAGCATGGTTTTTTGCCTCATGTTGTGACCTTTTATATATATGTGTCTTGTGTCATTGTTCCCATTTCCATTCTGTGGGAGACCAGCACCATGTTATAAGCCCACATGTCTCATTTTTGCTTTTAACTACAACTTTACTTTCCATCTTGTTAATGCTTCTTTCTTCCTTTTCTCTCTCCACTCTTTACTCTTGGTATGGAGAGAAAATTAGATGTGCCTTATCATAGGCACTTGAATGGCTCAGCTTCATTCCCCCCACCTCCCAAAGAATTCTTCTATGTTCTTGGGACAAAAAAAAAGTCAAAACAAAACAGAAAGAAGGTGATGCATAATCACATTATTTGTCTTCCAGCAAAACACTTCTCCAAAATTGCAAGATGTATGCAATTCATAACTTATATAAAGTTCATCATTCATATTTATAAAATCTGTGTTTTTGGTGCTAGATGCACTTACTTCAAATTTCAAAGAATGATTTTAAAATACTTTTGAATCGTCTCCCTAAGAGCTTTCAACACTGTATAAATAACACACTTTTTAGCATTTCCTTTTGCATACCTGCAGTTTGCATCATCTTTAAGATTGTTTACCACTGTTTTGCAAGTCATATGTGGAGACTCAGCCAACAAATGTCATTATATATGTGAGTTTCAAAAAGCAACTGGGGGAAGTTATGTTTAACCTTTTCAGAGAGTTATCTGGGCTTTCCCCCATTTCAGAGCAAAAACAGATGTAAACCAAGGATGTGAATCAATATACATATTTTTGAATATATATCTTCTTTTGGGTTTTGCCAGTGATCTTTTTGTTAAAGTTACTCCACCCTCCTCAAAATTTAGGATGTTTCTAGTAAATAGCATACTATAATCTGGTGATTTCCATTGCTTTGCTTGTTCAGTTAAATTTTTATGGATTGTTTCTTAAAAAGAACAACACAGTTGTAAGATGAAGAATTAGAGCTGTGGCATTTGATTAAATGTGTTCATAGGGGAAAATATGCTCAAAAGGCATTAGAATGTCCTCTTTATGCCAAAAAGTCCATTAGCCTGGGCGGCTGTACAGAGGGAGGTAACTCAAGGGGCTATCCTAAGGTGGAAGGTATTGGATAACAAGAAAAGAATCAGAAAATAGTTTTTGTTTTTGTTTGGTTGTTTGTTTTTAGGATAGGAGTACAGTCCTTTTTCTGAGTAGAACGTTTCAAACCTTATTACCACTATGTTGAGATGTCATTTTTAGTTAGATTTTGCTTTTTGTTTAATTGAAGTTTGGAATAAGATGACCTGTATGTGTTAGTGTGTTTTAAAATCCTACATCTGTTATGTTACAAAAAAAAATATCATTAAGAATGAACTAAGGTGTTTGTGTTGTGTTTATTCCTTCATGTTTTAAATGTTATGTGATCAGTGCCTTTTATGCTTTATAATTATCTAGTACATACCTTCTCTTATTAAGTATGTGATGACATTTAAAACCTTTAGACAGTTTAAAGTCTTCTATTTTTTCTACATAGTGGGTACAAGACAGTTACTGGTTGAAAAATGAGTGAATAAGTGACAATAAATACAGAAATATCTGAAGCACATATGATTTTCTATTCTGAGTCAGATTCATGATTACTATGATTTTGCCCTACCAAGCTCTTAAAATACAGATTTGCATCAAATGATTATTATATACTTACTATATAAAAACTCACTATAAAAACAAAACAGGATGAAGAAATTTAAAAAACTGATTCTACTATAATAATTATTATAATGTAGAACATCATTTCACACATTTTTTTCCTTTCCATGCCGTGCATACCTATGCCCATAGACACACATGCCCATCTACATACATATATTTATGGATGAAGAAATAAGAGAAAAACTATAAGGATAGGATTACTCTATATGCAATTTTTGTTTAAATGCAAGTAATATTGATTTTAACAGAAGTAAAAGAAAGTAAAACCAAAGAACTTGCAGTGAATAAGGAAATGATTCTTTATAATAAGAAATTCCTAAGTAATTTCATTAAGTTGAAAAAGTTATGAAAATATTAAGACATTAAGATCATTATATACATATTTTAAAGATTTTATCTATTTTTAGAGAGAGGGCAAAGGAGAGAAGAAGAGAGGGAGCAAATCATCGATGTGAGAAAGAAGCATTGATTGGTTGCTTGTCACCCTGCCCCCCATCGGACAGAACCTGCAACTCAGGCATATGCCCTGACCAGGAATTGAACCTGCAGACTTTTGCCATGTGGGGGGATGATGGCCAGCCAGCTGAACTACACCAGTCAGGGCGAGATCATTGTATTTTTAAAAATTAACTAGATATATTATTGTATCAGTGTATTTCCTGCAATGAAAAATAAGAAATTAACATATTTTGTTTTATCTCCTAATTTTTGTTAGTTATATAAAATTTGTACCTTGTCAAGTTATGTAACACTTGTATTCTATTTCGTTACTAGTTTCAGTTATTTAGTCTTAGTTTTATATCTAAAAGCATTCAGTGCTTCTTGCTTTTTTTTTTTTTTTTTTTTTAATTCAAATTGTCTTGGGAAGTAGTTCCTGAGAAAATGCCATTTTGAGGGACTGATGTCCCCCCCCCCCCAAATACTACAGTTTTTTAGGAGAATCAATTTCTTTGGTCAGTAGATTGAGTAACTGGTTCTATAGAATAAAATCAAGTCTTAGCTTATATAACTTTATTATAAAATAATTGTTTGCTAATTTAGTTAAGTGTAGTGCTTCAAATCTAAGCGTGTTATTTTCTTTCAGTTGTGTATTTTAAAAAGATTGGTGGATTGTTTGTGCCTGAATAGCAGAACCCTGGAATGCCTGGTCAGTCTCAAAAAGCATTAGTACTAACTCCAGTTGGTTCCATAAAAGCTGAGGTCCAGTGGCCATCTCCTGGGGCATTCGGAGCTATTGCACCTGCTGAGATTGGCTGACTTCAGCCCTATTTCTGGAAGACAGAAATGGAAAGACCCTATTTCTTTGGAGGGCCTGTGGGAACAATTTTTCCTATTAGAATATCTTGTACCTTATTATTATTGTTTTCTTTCACTTCATAGTGGGAGATGGCATTGCAGCAGTCTTGTGTTTTCATCATACTCTGTGAATATGGCTTCTCTCTGTAAAGACCCATTCATTTGGAGGACTAGGACCTGTTCTATTTCCATCCTGTGAAAATAAATCTGGTTCTTGTTTATAGCAACACATATCTCCATTCTTTAATTTATTTTGATTCATTCCTTAGCTGGCTGGATTTGTCAGGTTTGTGTGTGTGTGTGTGTGTGTGTGTGTGTGTGTGTGTGATATCAAAATTGATTGTATTTATATCTGCTTATGTATCTACATGTGTGTATACTCTTTTTTGTTTTCAAGAACAGCTCATATTTGTTAGGGTGGTCGGTGACGTGGGCTGTGAAAGAATTCACAAACAGAAGAAAGTGTAGAGAATAAAGTTTGTGTTCATTCTTCAGGAAAGGAGAGGGGCATGGTGTGGAGGGATACACAGAATTGAGGGGTGGGGGCTTTGAGCTTTTGTTGGATTATAATTGGACTAAAAAAGGGTGGAGCGGTTGCTGTTGTGTGGCTCCTGGGCTGTTGGGGCACTGTAACAAGAGGCTGCAGTTCATTCCTATGTTTTCTTCTGCCTGTGGCTGCAGGGAACAGTTAGTTCTGTTCTTGCTTTCCAGTACTTTCCAGTCCTGGGGACAAGCTCAGAAGAGTAAAATGGCAGTCATGTTTTACAGTGTCATAGGCCTTCTAGGGAAATGGGGCCACAATAGCAAATGGAGCTGGCTATGTCCTTGTATTAGTTGCTGTATTTCTTGAGTAATCAAATGCTTGGAAGTGTTTGTAGGTGGCTTTTACGCTTTATGGACAATTTGCTTGGGCATCACATAATTGGATGTCATATCTTTTCTTTAAAACTCTGAAAGCATCATCCTGTCATCTCCAGGTATTAGTAAATGGCTGTTATAGAAATCTCTAAGGCCAGTCTTGATTTTTGTGCCTTTAATCCACAAAATTTATACATTCTCTCTTTTAGATTCTATAATTTTATAAGAATATATTTTAGCATCATTGTTCTGAATATAATTTTTTTCTGAAATATTTTAAAGTATTTAATCCCCTCCCAATTCCCCAATAAAAAGTTTTCTTCTAAGATATTGCTTTTCTCTTTCATTTGTTCTGTTTTCTTTTGCAAGAATGTCAAGCAAATGCATTGGTTAGACCTATTTTACCTTTTATATTGAGCATCTCATCTCATCTCTTATATATATCTTTATTATAAAAATTTATTTTGGGTTTCTTTCATTCCTGTCTCTCTTTCCCTATTTTTGTACTATTTTGGTTTTTGTTACTGTTGTTGCTTTAATCTATTTTTTAAAAAATTTCAGCTTTTTCTTTAGCCTGCCAATATGCTTTTTTATCACTTTTGAAAAGTGTCTTATTTTTTCTTAGATATTTTATTCTTTTCTTTGAAATAGCTCATATTTTATGTAATTTCTTTAAGATCATGGAAGATTATTTGTGAGTTCTTCTTTTTCCTAAGACAGCACCTTTTCTTCATCTGGCATTTGCCTGTATCCCTCCCAATTTTTGGTTGTTTTGCCTAAATTCTTTGCTGATTCTTTTCTGGTTCTTACTCATTTTTGAATGGGTTCAGTTCTTTTAAGAACAGGTATTGCCTGAAAAAAGTTTGAAGTCAGATGCAAGTATCAAGTAGTTGGGAGAGGGGATAAACGATACTGGTTTGTACTTCCATTTGGATTTTGTTTTTAAATCTTAAAATGCTCCTTCACGCAAGACATTGCCTTTGCTCTGGGACTATATCTCACCTTAGCTTGCAGTGCTGTGAAGGTCACTGTAACTTTGAGATCTTCTGGGTCATAAGAGTCTATGTAATAAGTGGTTTGGTGGTAACTGTTTCCCTTCTCTTTTACTTCATTTGGCAGTGTCTCTGAGTTAGGAAACTAGGTCATTGATAATAGAAATGTTGTGTTGGTTTTTCCTGTCCTTTTGTGGTATAGATATGATGTTCTAGAGAAGCCTTTCTTATTCTCTCAGGTAGATGCTTAAATATCATTTCTCTAATCAGAGTTTCCTTGAATAGGCTTTAGAACTGTTCCAACTTTAGGAAAATCTTTTTCCTGTTGAGAGGGTGTGGTTTGGCTCTTAGCATCACTCCACATTTAGATTCCAGGTATCACATAATTTGGTGGAGATTTATATATATATATATATATATATATATATATATATATATATATATATATATATATATATGTATGTATATATATATAAACTATATATATATATACATATATATAGTTCGTGGTTTGTGGTTGTGGCTGTCTTTGTTTCATTGATAAGAGGTATTCATTATGTTTTTTTAGTTTCAGGACTGAACACTGGGATACAAGTATCTTCCTACTGTCATGTTTTTTAGTTTAGTTCTTATTTTTTTTAATGTTTCTGCTGGCTCCTTTTTTTGCTCACTCTCCCTCATTCCTCCCTTCTCTCTACCCTCCGCTACTCTTTAGCTACCTACCCCTTAGATTAGGAGCTTTTTTTAAGCCCTGTTTTCAGTCCATTTTCTCTGGCTTAGTTTTCTATTTTGAATGACTTTATCAAATTCTATCTCTTTCATCTTCACCTCTATTCTAATGATGTTTTTGTTTTCTACTTCAGTTTTATTGAGGTATAGTTGACGTACAACACTGTAGAAGTTTGAAGTTTAAAGTATTCAGTATAATGACTCGACTTATATGTGTGATGAAATGATTACCACAATGAGTTTAGTTAACATTTGCATGTATTCTATTGATTTTTATTTATTTTATTTTTTCAATTATATTTTATTGATTTTGCTATTACAGTTGTCCCAATTTTCCCCCTTGCCCCCTCCACCCAGCATCCCTATTCCATCAAGCAATTCCCTCTACCATTGTTCATGTCCATGGGTCATGTATATAAGTTCTTTGGCTTCTCTGTTTTCTATATTGTACTTTACATCCCCATAGCTCTTCTGTAACTACATATTTATACTTCTTAATTCCCTCACTTCTTCACGCATTCCTTCCATCTGGCAACCATCAAATCAATCTCCGTATCCATGATATCCATGATTCTGCCTCTGTTCTTGTTTGCTTTGTTTTTTTGTTTTTTTTTTTTAGATTGAGTTGTTGATAGATTTGTATTTTTTGCCATTTATTGTTTATAGTTTTGATCTTCTTTTACTTAAATAAGTCCCTTTAACAGTTCATAGAATATTGGGTTGGTAATGATGAACTCCTTTAGTTTTACCTTATCTGGGAAGCTCTTTATCTGTCCTTGGATTCTAAATGATAGCTTTGCTGGGTAGAGCAATCTTGGCTGTAGGTCCCTGCTTTTCATGACTTTGAATATTTCCTGATAATCCCTTCCAGCTTATAAAGTTTCTTTTGAGAAGTCAGATGACAGTCTTATGGGAACTCCCCTGTAGGTAACTAACTTCTTTTCTCTTGCTACTCTTAAGATTCTCTCTTTATCTTTAACCCTCAACATTTTAATTATGATGTGGCTTAGTGTGGGCCCTTTTGCATCCATCTTGCTATGGACTCTGTGCTTCCTGGACTTGAATGTCCATTTCCTTCACCAAATCAGGGAAGTTTTCTTTCACTATTTTTTCAAACAGATTTCCAATTTCTTGTCCTTTCTCCTCCTCTGGTACCCCTATGATGCAAATATTGGACTTCTTGAAGTTGTCCCAGAGGCTGATTATACTATGCTCACTTTTTTGGATTTTTTTATCTTCTTATTGTTCTGATTGGTTGTTTTTTACTTCCCTATATTCTACATTATTGATTTGATTCTCAGCTTCATCCACTCTACCATTGTTTCCCTGTAAATTGTTCTTTATTTCAACTAGTGTATCCTTTGTTTCTGACTGGATCTTTTCTATGCTGTTGATGTCCTCTCTAAGATCTTTGAGGATTCTTATAACCAGTGTTTAGAACTCTGCATCTGATAGATTGCTTATCTCCATTTTTGTTTATATCTTTTTCTGCAGTTTTGATCTATTCTTTCAGGCATATGTCTTTGTCTCTTCGTTTTTGCAGCCTTCCTGCATTTGTTTCTATCTATTAGGTAGAACTTCTTTGACTCTGTGTCTTGGTAGTGGGGCCTAATGTAGTAGGTGTCCTGCAGGGTCCAGTGGCACAGCCTCTCCTTATCTCCTTTCACACAAGCTGGTACTGGAGGTGCACCCTTTGTGTGGGCTGAGTTACCCTCCTCTTGTAGGTGAGCCCTGGTTGTTGTTGGCAGATCAGTGGGAGGGGTTCACCCAGGTCAGTCAGTTGCAAGGACTGGCTGTGACCACTTATCACCAACCTCCACCTTTAATGGAGGATCAGCTGTACAGGGGCAGGGTGGTGGTGCTCTGACATAATCTGTAGCTGTCCACAGGGTCACTGGCCCTGGGGTTTCGCAGATGGTGCATGCCAAGGTCAGCCCCCACCTGTTTTTTCCCCAAGCTGCTGTCTGCCTGAGCTATAAAGCAATCTGAGATGGCTGCTACTTGTGCTGGCTTAGAGATTCCCAGGTGAATCCAAGCTGTGAATCTAGGCTGGTTGATGCTAGTGCCAGGCCTGGGACTCACTGAGGCCCACTGTTGCTTGTTTGATAGTATATAGGAAGTTGTGAAGCATGAGCCAAGACCAGGCCTCATATGGAAAACCAGCTTGGGCGGGCCAGTAAATTGGGTGACGCAGAGTCTCTGGTGATCTCCAAGGTGGGACAAACGGTGTTAGGTTGATGGAGTCTCAGATAGGGTACCAGATTGCAGGCTCTGTTGGGGGAAGGTTTAGAAAAGGGACAATGGCCTCTGCTTGCCTTGATTCCAGATACTTCAGTTTCTCCCAGTATGCCACTGGTGCCTTTCAAGCTGCTACCCCAGTGCTGGAGCTCAGACAGAGCGAATCTGAGTAGGTGAGTCTGTGTGTGTGTTCTTTAAGAGGAACTGCTTGGGGTTCCAGCAGTTTCTTCTACCAGCTCAATCTCCACTGGTTTTTGCAGCCAGAAGTTACGAGGACTTACCTTTCTGTCACTGGAATTGTGGGCTGGAGGGCCTGGTGTGGGGCTGGGACTCCTTGCTCCCAAGATACCCCTCCCAAATATTTATCCACCACACGTGGGTGAGGGACTAGCCCCTTCTGTGTTTATGCCTGTCCATCCAGTATGGATAGATGTGGTTTCTTTAATTCCGTAGTTGTCAGACTTCCATTCAACTTGATTTCTGATGGCTCTGAGTAATGGATGTTCTGTAATTTAGTTGTAATTTTTTTTAAATTAATTTTATTGTTGTTCAATTACAGTTGTCCGCATTTACCTCCCACCACTCCCCACTCCTGCACCCCAGACTAATCCACCTCCCTCCCTTGCTTTCACCTCTCCTTGATTTTGTCCATGTGTCCTTTACAGTTGTTTCTGAAAACCCTTCCCCTCTTCCCCACATTATTCCCTCCCACCTCCTCTCTGGTTAGTGTTAGATTGCTCTTAATTTCAACATTTCTGGTTTTATTTTTCTTACTTTTTTCTTTTGTTGATTAGATTCCAGTTAAAGGTGAGATCATATGGTATTTGTCCATCACCGTCTGGCTTATCTCCCTTAGCATAATGCTCTCCAGTTCCATCCATGCTGTTGAAAAGGGTAGAGCTCATTCTTTCTGTCTGTTGAGTAGTATTCCATTGTGTAAATGTATCATAGTTTTTTGATCCACTCATTTACTGATGGGCACTTAGGTTGCTTCCAGCACTTGGCTATTGTAGATTGTACTGCTATGAACGTTGGGGAGCATAGGTTCTTTTGGATTGGTGTTTCAGGGCTCTTAGGGTATAATTCCAGCACTGGAATTGCCTGGTAAAAAGGCAGTTCCATTTTTAGTTTTCTGAGGAAATTCCATACTGTTTTCCACAGTGGCTGCACCAGTCTACATTCCCATGAACAGTGCACTAGGGTTCCCTTTTCTCCACAACCTCTCTAACACTTGTTGTTTGTTGCTTTGTTTATGATGACCATTCTGACTAGTGTAAAGTAGTATCTCATTGTGGTTTTAATTTGCATCTCTCTGATAGCTAGCAATACTGAGCATTTTTTTCATATGTCTCTGGATCCTCTGTATGTCCTCCTTGGTGAAGTATCTTGTTCAAGTCCTTTGCCCATTTTTTAACTGGGTTGTTTGTTGTCTTAGAGTGGAGTCCTATGAGTTCTTTCTATATTTTGGAGTAAAACCCTTGTCCAAGTTATCATTGGCAAATATATTTTCCCATATAGTTGGTTCTCTTTTCATTTTAATGCTGTTTTCTTTAGCCGTGCAGAAGCTTTTAAAATTGATGGTGTCCCATTTGTTTAGTATCTCCTTTATGTTCCTTGCTTTAGGGGACATACTGGTGAAGATATTTCTACCTGGAATGCCTGAGATTTTCCTGCTGATGTTTTATTCTGCACTTTTATGGTGTCATGACTTATATTTAAGTCTTTTATCCACCTTGAATTTATTTTTGTGTATGGTGTAAGTTGGTGATCGAGTTTCATTTTTTTGCATGTAGCTGTCCAGGTCTCCCAACACCATTTGTTGAAGAGGCTACTTTTACTCCATTTTATGCTGCTGTTCCCTTTGTCAAATATTAATTGACCATAGAGACTTGGGTTTATTTCTGGACTGTCTGTTCTGTTGCATTGGTCCATGTGTCTGTTCTTATGCCAGTACCAGGCTGTTTTGATTACAGTGGCCTTGTAATACAGTTTGATATCAGGTATTGTGATCCCTTCTACTTTGTTGTTCTTTCTCAAAATTACTGCAGCTATTTGGGGTCGTTTATGCTCCATATAAATTTCTGAAATATTTGTTCTATATCTGTGAAACATGTCATTGGTACTTCAGTAGGGATTGCATTGAATCTATAAATTGCTTTGGGTAGTATGGCCATTTTGATGATAATTGTTCCAGTCCATGAACATAGTATATGCTTCTATTTGTTTGTGTCTTCCTTAATTTCTTTTGTCAGTGTTGTGTAGTTTTCTGAGTACAGGTCTTTTACCTCCTTGGTTAGGTTTATTCATAGGTATTTTATTTTTCTTGTTGCTATATTGGATGGGATTTTTTTCCTGATTTCTGTTCTGATATTTCATTGTCAGTGTACAAAAATGCCTTTGATTTTTGGCTATTGACTTTGTATTCCTCTCTTTTGTCAAATTCACGTATTAGGTTGAGTAGTTTTTTGGTGGATTCTATAGGATTTTCTGTGTACACTGTCATGTCATCTGCAAAGACAGTTTTGCTTCTTCCTTTCCAATTTGTATGTCTTTTATTTCTTTTTCTTGTCTGATTGCTATGTCTAGGACTTCCAGTACAGTGTTGCATAGGTTTGGTATAAGTGGACATCCTTGTCTTGTTCCTTAGTTGTAATTTTGATGTGGTTGTATAAAGAGGGGAGCCATATCTGCATATGCCACCATCTTAACTTGGAAGTATTCTCTGTTGATTTTTAGATTAGCAGTTTGGTGTTGACTTCTCCTGAGCTCCAGCTGTTTACTAGATACCAGTGAAACCTCAAAATTCACATCCTAAATGAAATTGTTTATCTTCCTTGGAAAATGTGGTTAATTTACTAAATTATTTAATGGAATCTTTGTTCTCCTGAATTATTAAGGCTAAAGATATTTCAGTCAACCATAATTTTTTCTGTGCCATGCTTCTCTTAACTAATCATTTATTACTTCTGATATCCATTTCTCTTGTGTCAATTGTGTTATTGAGATTGTACGTCCATGGGTGTCAGGGAACTGTCATAATGCTTCACATAAAATATACAGTTAACTAAAAATGATTTGAATCCTTTGAAAGCTAATTTCAACTTTAATAAAAATCTATTGCAAAGATAGTTTTAATGACCTACCCTAAAATCTGTTGGTAATTTAACATATTTTGTTAATTTAACTTACTTTGCCCGTAGAAATACATGTAAGAGAGAAGCATCAATTTTTTGCCTTCTTGTATGCAACCCCCGAATCCAACCTACCACCTGGGTATGTGTTCAGACCAGAAACAGAACTTGCAGGCCTTTTGGTCTATGAGATGATGCTCCAACCGACTGAGCTACACTGGCCGGGGCTATCCAGTTACTTTTTGAAGGATATCTTATTTGCTTCCAAGTTTTGGCAATTCTGAATAAAACTGCTACAAACGTTTGTGTTTAATGTTTTGTGCGGACATACATTTTCAGATAATTTAAATAAATAACAAGGAACATGATTTCTGGATCATGTGGTAAGGGTATGTTTTAATTTTGTAACATAGCCAAACTGTCTTCTAAAGTGACTGTATCATTTTGCAGTCCCACTGAAAACGAATGAGAATTACTGTTGCTTCGTATTCTCTTCAGTGTTGTGTTTTGGATTTTAGTCATTCCAATAGGTGTGTAGTGCTATCTAATTGTTTTAATTTACTGTTCCCTGATGACATATGATGATGAACATTTACATATGCTTATTTGTCATCTGTATATCATCCTTGGTAAGATACCTGTTCAGACCTTTTGCTCATTTTTAAATTGGGTTATTTCCTTATTGTTGAGTTTTAAGAGTTCTTTGTATGCTTTGGATGAGTACTTTGCCATATATATCTCTTGTAAATATTTATCCTAGTGAGTATTTTCTTCTTATTTTCTTGACAATGTCGTTTTACAGAGCAGTAGCTTTTAATTTTAATGATGTCCAACTTATCAACTTTTATTTCAGGATTGTGCCTTTAGTGTTGTATCTAAAAGTCATGACCAAATGAATGTCAGCTACATTTTCTGATACATCATCTTCTAGGTGTTTTATAGTTTTGCATTTTACATTTAGGTCTGTGATCCATTTTGAGTTATTTTTTTTTTGAAGGCTCTAAGGTTTATGTTTTAGATTCAGATTTTTGCATGTAGATGTCTATCACCATCTGTTAAATAAGAAAAAAATTCTTCATCGAATTGCCTTTATTCCTTTGTGAAAGATCAGTTGACTATATTTGTATATGTCAATCATCAATCTCTGGGCTTTCTCTTCTGTTTCTTTGATCTATTTGTTTGTTCTTTTGCCAGTACCACACTGTCCTGATTACTGTGTAATTAATTTTTAAAACAATAATTAGTAAACTGTTCAAATGTTTTTTGTTAAATTTGTAAAGCATCTCAAACCAATTCCTATCAAGTGTGAAAATGTCATGTTATTTTTAGAAATTGATACATTACTGTAATTATAATAAAATTTGTATAACTTGTATATAATGGTGACACTGTAACTATGGAAAGAAATAAAATTGTAATATTTCCACTTTAAAAAATGATACTTTCATACAGTGGCTTTTTTGAAAGTTCATATTGGTTCTATAATACCCACTGAAGTTTTACTTTTATAAATATGAAATAATTCTTTAAATATGATTATGGAAAATTTCTGTTACTCTTCCACAGTAACATTGCCCAGTATGAGAAATCATGATGCCTATTCTTATACATTTTTCAAAAATTGTTGCTTGTTTACTATGAAGAAATAATTACTTGTCTGAAATATTTTATGGTGGAAATCACTGTATATAAACACTTCAGTTTGTGAAGTGAATTGAGCTGGATTTGGGAGGATGCTAATAAATACATTGCACATATTTATTTATTTTTTATTTTATTTGCTTATTTTTTTACCTAAAGCCTGATTCAGGAGAAAAATTTAACCAGTAATATAAAGTAATATGTGGTAAGTACAATGAGGGCAGCAGTGCATAATAATAACTAATCAGTTATTATGACTGGTGACTGTTAACTAATGCTAGCACTCTGCTGGTTTTTACTCATGGTATCTTTAACCTTTTGTGTCAGAAACACAATAAATTTGCAATAAAAGTCTTTAGGTAATTGGAATGATTGTCAGCCATGATCAATTGTTATGACTATTTTTATATCAATTTTATTCAGGTATAATTTACTGATAGTAAACTGTACCCATGTTAAGTAAACAGTGTGATGAACTTTGACAAAAGCTTACTGCTGTGTAACTATGACCACAATTATGATTCAGAGCATTTCTGTCACTCCAGAAAGTTCCCTTGTGCCCTCTTGAAGTCAGCCTCTCCCCTCCCCATACCTCAGGTCTCGGACACTTAATGATCTGCTTTCTGTATTGTTGATTGGCTTGCATTTTCTAGAATTCTTAGTAGTGTATTTTTCTTAATGCAGAAGATACAGTATTAAAAATTGATGATAAATTGATATATTGTAAAATAAACAATGTTTTATTGCAGTAAAAGTTTTGAGATACTCAAATAAAGTTAAGTTGGAATTATTCCTAATATTTTTGGTTTAAAAATTTTTTGCCTTGTTTCCTCTGTGTAATATAACTTAAATCTATTGTATGGAACTTAATATATAAATCAACTCATCACACATTATGTAGTAAGTAAATTATTTCTTATCCTTTGTAGTTTTATCTACTTGTTTGTTTTTAAAAGTGGATAAACAATTTAAGAAATAAAAATCTACAGATCTTACTCCATTAGAATTTAATTTCTTCCTGTTTCACAGTTGTCACTCAATAGATGGTTTAATCTTGCTCTGTAAAAAGCCACTTGCCTTGTCTTTATGCCCTCCTGCTCAGGCCTCTGGAGGGGAGAGTGAGGGTGGATAAAATAACTCTTTACTTCATAACATTCTGTTCTTTGTGACTCCTCTTACTCATACATGCTATGTTCTAAAAGCATGCTATAAAGTAGAGGTTGATATCATGGAGAAAATAGCTCCACCAAGATGAACTATTAGAATCCTTTTCTGACTTTTAATCAAACGGACTGAACTTTGATTCTTTTATATAGGAAAGAGTTAAGAATTCTTTGCATATTACAATGAGTGGAGTTTTCTGTTTTTGCCCAGAAAAGTTCTGTTTCTGGAATTGTGCTGCTTCATTTATCAGTCATTTTGAAGCTAGTTCTAAATAAAAGCCAAACATTATGAAACATTTTTTTCATATTTCGTCCACTAAACATATTTGAATTTCTATTTAATTTGGAAATCCTACACTCACATAAAGATCAATAATCTTGATTTTAACTTATTTATAGTAACACTTTGGGTAACTGTTCAACTAACCAAATCTTTAAGTAACTGGCATTTTGGAGTGATACATGTGAGTCTATTAAGAAATCTTGAAGATCTTGAGACCCGGACTTCCGGCCAAGATGGAGGCGTAGGTGGACACACTGTGCCTCCTCTCACAACCAAAATTAAGGACAACAAATATTTAGAAACAAGAAAACAACCAGAGCTAGTAGAAAATTGAACTGTAAGGAAGTTCAACAACCATTCATCCAGACTGGTAAGAGGGGCGGAGTCGCAGCAGGAAAAAGTGGAGGTGTGGACCCGGGAACACAGGCTGCAGTGGCTGGCAGTTCCCAAGTGTGCAGGCGGCTGGCAGGCCCACAGGCGGTGGCTGTCGCACAGGGTGGCAACTGTGCAGAACCAGTGAGGCCACACAAGGTGGCTGGCTGACCAGGTGGTCCCACATTCACGCGCGCAGATAATCCAGGTAAAGGGGAAGCGGCGGAGGGGGCGGGAACTTGAGAGAGTGGAGCAGGCGCCATTGTTCCCTCTCAGACCCCACCCCCACGGACAGAGTCACGACCCAGCGACTGGGCTGCCCTGCACTGGGGAACACCTAAGGCTCCACCCCTTATTACGTAACAGCCGGGACCAAACCAAAACCAAAACAAAACAAAACGAAACAAAAAAACACCAAAAAATGGCTCAAACCAGAGAACAAATCAGAGCCCCAGAGACAATTCCTCTAAGCGAACAAGAGATAGCCAACCTATCAGATGCACAGTTCAAAGCACTGGTCATCAGGATGCTCACAGAATTGGTTGATTTTGCTCACAAATTAGATGAAAAAATGCAGGCGACAATACGTGAAATGAAGGAAGATGCATGGGGAACCAACAGAGATGGGAGGAAAGCTGGGACTCAGATCAATGGAGTAGACAGAAGGAAGAAACCAACAACCAAACAGAAAACAAGAAAGAAACAAGAATTCAAAACAATGAGGAGAGGCTTAGGAACCTCCGGGATATCTTTAAATGTCCCAACATCTGAATTATAGGGGTACCAGAAGGGGAAGAAGAAGAGCAACAAGTGGAAAACTTATTTGAACAAATAATAAAGGAGAACTTCCCCAATCTGGCAAAGGAAATAGACTACCAGGACGTCCAGGAAGCTCAGAGAGTCCCAAAGAAGTTGGACCCAAGGAGGAACACCCCAAGGCACATCGTAATTCCATTAGCCAAGATTAAAATGAAGGAGAGAATTCTAGAAGCAGTGAGGGATAAGGGGACAGTCACCTACAAAGGAGTTCCCATCAGACTGTCAGCTGATTTCTCAAAAGAGACCTTCCAGGCAAGAAGGGGCTGGAAAGAAGTATCTGAAGTCTTGAAAGGCAGGGACCTACATCCAAAATTGCTCTATCCTGCAAAGCTGTTACTTAGAATGGAAGGACAGATAAAGTGCTTCTCAGATAAGGTCAAGTTGAAGGAGTTCATCATCACCAAGCCCTTATTATATGAAATGTTAAAGGGACTTATCTAAGAAAAAGAAGATCAAAAATATGACAGTGAAAAGACAGCAAACTTACAGATAGTAACAACCACACCTAAAACAAAAGCAAACAACTAGAACAGGAACAGAGCCCCAGAAATGGAGATTATATGGAGGGTTAGCAACAGGGGAGTGGGAGGAGGAGAGAGGGGGAAAGGTACAGAAAATAAGTAGCATAAATGGTGGGTAGAAACTAGACGGGGAGGGCACGATTAGTGTGGGTAATGTAGAAGCTAAAGAACTTATGACACATGGACATGAACTAAAGGGGGGGAATGTGGGTGGGAGGGGGTGTGCAGGGTGGAGGGGAATGATGGGGGAAATGGGACAATTGTAATAGCATAATCAATAAAATATATTAAAAAATATTGAGAAAAAAAAAAGAAATCTTGAAGATCTTGACTTCCGGCCAAGATGGAGGTGTAGGTAAATGCACTTTGCCTCCTTGCACAAGCAAAAGGAGGACAGCAACATATTTAAAAACAAAAAAGAACCAGAATTACCAGAAAATCTAGCTGTATGGAAGTCAGTCAATCAAGGAGTTGAAGAAACGTTTATCTAGACTGGTAGGAGAGCTAGAGATGGGCAGCCAGAGTGGAGAAGACTTGTGTCAGGGTGGCAGCTGGTGGAGCTAGCAGTCCTACATTTGTGTGCTGATAAACTGGAAGGAACACATGGGGAGCCAGACAGACCCCACAACCCAGGGTTCTAGTGTGGGGAAATAAATCCTCAAAACCTCTGACCAACCAAATCTGTGGGGGTTGAGGTGGGAGGAGAAACTCCCAGTCTCACAGAGGAGTTCGTGGAAAGACCCACTGGGTCCTAGAACATACTCTAAACCCCCTACCTGGGAATCAGCACCAGAAGGGCCCAATTTATTGTGGGTAGTGGAGGAAGTCACTGAAAGCAGAGAGCTGAGCAAGTGGCATGGTTCCCTCTGGGGCCCCTCCCCCACATATAGCACCACAACACAGCAATGGGGGTTGCCATGCTCTGCTGAATACCTAAGGCTTTACCTCTTACTATGTACTATGTCTCAGGTATGCTGAGACAAAAGAAAAATATGGTTTAAATGAAAGAACAGATCAAAGCACAGAAAAAATAAAACTGATCAGGATGTTCACAGAGATTTTGGTCACAAAATAGAGGAAAAAGTGAAGGTTATGCAAAGTGAAATAAAGGGAACAAACAGGGAAGGGAAGGAAATTGAGGCTCAAATCAATTTAAGTCTTGGCTTAGGAACCTCTGGGACAACTTTAAACGTTCCAACATCTGAATCATAGGGGTGCCAGAAGGAGAACAGGAAGAACAATAAATTGAAAACTTATTCGCTAACATAATAAAAGAGAACTTCCCTAATCTGACAAAGAAAATAGACTTTCAGGAAGTCCAGGAAGCTCAGGGTTCCAAAAAAGTTAGGCCCAAGTGTGGGGTGGCTCTGCCCGCAGGGCTCCCCCAGCTGCCACGGATGAGAATAAGTCTACAAAGACATAATCTGTGGGCAGGAAAGGTGGCCGATCTCTCAAATGAGAAGGATCAAGAGCCTCTTCCTCAATGGGCTTTTATTAGGTCGTTTTGTATAGGAATACAGGCTTATGAATCATTATCAGGCAGTAAGGATCAAACAATAGATAACTGCAAAGAACTCTGAGGGCCTATTTTGAGTCAGGGTCAGATAGCTAAATGGCCATAAAACTTTGAGGAACAAACTCACTTCTTGCTTGGACCCTTATCATTTAATTGAGAGCATTCTAAACAAAACAGGTTTCACAGGATTTTACATATTCTTTCTTAGGCCTGATCGCCCTCAGGAACCTGCCCTTTCCACCACAGGGCGGTACCCACCAACAGCATTGTTACAGGCTTAAGGCATTGTCTCAGGCTTAAATCAGGCAGGCTGAGCAAGGCAGCCAGGAGATTAGGAGACAGGATGAGGACTCAGGCCATGTCATAGCTAAGGGTCCATCACCCCCTTTTGCCATAGCTCCCCAAGTCCTTCCTTGGGGCCTCTACATGATCGTGCCTGGCTTAGGTCCTTCCCCGCTTGGGGAATCTTACCCATCATTGGTTAACCAATCAAGCATTGGGGGCCAGTTATGGATGAAGTAAAAGGTGTAGAAGCAGCGATCCTACCAGGGAGATAAGCTTTGTCTCCTTAGTGGCTTATGATCTGAAGGTCGCTCACCCAGCCTTAGCCATGGCGGGAGTTACAGCTCCTTAAACCAGACAGGGAGGTTCCCAACACCAAAGGAAGCACACATCAAGGCACATTGTAATTACATTAGCCAAGATTAAAGAGAAGGAGAGAATTTTAAAAGCAGCAAGAGGAAAGGAGAGAGTTACCTACAAAAGAGTTCCATAAGGCTATCAGCTGATTCCTCAAAAGAAACCTTGCAGGCAAGAAGGGGCCGGAAAGAAGTATTCCAAGTCATGAAAGGCAAGGACCTACATCCAAGATTACTCTATGTAGCAAAACTATCATTTAGAATGGAAAGACAGATAAAGTGCATCCCAGATAAGGTCAAGTTAAAGGAGTTCATCATCACCAAGCCCTTATTATGTGAAATATTAAAGGAACTTTTCTAAGAAAATGAAGATAAAAAATATGAACAGCAAAATGACAACAAACTCACAACTATCAACAACCGAATCTAAAAAAAAAACAAACGAACTAAGGAAACAATTAGAACAGGAACAGAATCACAGAAATGGAGATCACATAGAGGGTTACCAGCGGGGTGGGGAAGAGGGAAGCATGGAAGAAAAGATACGGGGGATAAGAATCATAACTGGTAGGTTCAAAATAGAAAGGGGGAGGTTAAGAATAGTATGGGAAATGGAGAAGCCAAAGAACTTAATATATATCACCCATGGACATGAACTAAGGTGGGGGAATGCTGGTGTAAGGGAGGTGCAGGGCAGAGGGGAATAAAGGGGAGAAAAAATATGGGACAAGTGTAATAGCATAATCAAGAAAATATACTTTAAAAAAAAGAAAGACATCTTGAAGATCTTCACTAAATGACTCACTGAAGCCTTCAGACAAAAGAAAAAAATGTTTGGAAGTCAATTTGCAAGACAATATATGTGACTGTACAGCAATATGATGAGAGCAATTCACCTGAGAACTGATATTTTATATACTTTATATTGTTCTCAAAACTAATGATTCTATACATTATTTTAAGCTGATGCTCAGACCATTTTAAGGATATTTTCATTTGGAGGGATTGTCTTCAGAAGGTCAGGCATATTCCATTCCGCCTGTACTGTGATGGCTTACAGATGGCTCTCTCTTCAGCAGGTTAAATCCAGTGGGAGAACAGACATGAACAATTACCTGTGTTACTGAGCAGGTTGTAATAATACTCTAATGGTGACACATACAAAGTATGGTGGGAAGGGAAAAATTCATTCTGGCTTGGATATTAGGGAAGGCTTCATAAAGCTATACTATTTAAGTAGATTAATGAGTTGCATTAAATTTGTATTTGTTTTTCCATTTACAGTGTTATTCTTTAGAAAATTTGGAAAATCAGAAGCATTGAGAAAAAATATATAAAATTGCTATTAATATTTTTGTGGGTATTCTATTTTTTTGTTGTGAAATGAAAGGACTTGTCCTTTTTCATTTCATAATATGAATATTTCTCCATGTCAGTAAATATTTTTCTGCAACATTATTTTAAGTGACTATATAACTATTTACAGTATAGATAAAATGTAAATATTTTTAATCAGTTCACCTAGTATTGAAGATTTAGATTGTTTTGCTTTTTACTGTTATGAAAAACACCACCAACAATATCCTTATGAATGTAAAACTCAACTAGTTTCTCCACAAAATTTTAGTATTAAAATTAACATATTTTCATCAAGATGAATGATTTTTCAGAAAAAGTCAAGAATTAGTTAAGTGTTTGTGTATTTTTTGATTGACTGCTCAGAAGCCAGGCTCCACATTTTTATTTGAAAACATGTATCTGCCTTGGCCAGTGTGGCTCAGTTGGTTGGAAGTAGTCCTGTATTGCTAAGGTTTGTAGATTGGATTTCCTGTCAGTGCACATATCCGGGGTTCGGGTTCTGTCCCCTGCTGGGACATGTACAAGAAGGCAACTGAAAAACGTTTCTGTCTCACATCGATGTTTCTCCCTTTCTCCTTCCCTTCCCCTCTTTCTGAAATCAATAAGCATGTCCTCCGGTGAGGATTAAACGAAATATGCACCTATAACAAAGTTCCGAATAACACACCACCGATGAATCAGTACTTTTAAAGATGTTTTTTGATTGCTTTCTGCTCTACCTAGAACAAGAGACTAATGTATTTTTGAAATTTTCATAATGTTAATTACAATTTATTAAGCACTCCACTGTATGGTGTCACTGGCCCAAATAGTTCAAGGACACTGTCTTACTATAAAACACCACTGATGAGGTGGGGCTTGTTTATCATTAGGTGAGGAAATTGAAGCACAGAAAGGTTAAATTTCTCACCCAAGATCATGCAGGTAGCAAGTGGGGGAATGGGGGATATTTGTTTCTGGTTTGTGTGTCTCTTCATTATTTAGCATACTTCTTTCCACGTATTATGGGGAAGATTTAAGGAATGTTAATCCTGCAAATGTCATCATATGTGAATGGAATATATACCTCCCCTGTAATCAGATGACTGTTTTGTTTGCTGATTTCCCATAGTGGGTAATTTCTCAAAACAATTTTTTTTTTTTTTTTTTAGAATTGTATACCCAGCACTGGCCACTGTCTTTCATGAGTGAAAAAAGATGGATTGACATGAGATTATTATTTACTTAATTTTTTCTTTTTTGTTTAGAAAGTAAGAGTATTTTCTTTGGAAAACTTTTTGTACTCATTCAGGCAACATTGGCATCCTTGTTTAACGTGTGTGATTGATAGATGAAATTTTATATTTGTTATTTTTTATACTGTCTTATAGTATTCTATCACAAACCATTTAAAACCTTTCCGGCTGCTGTTTCTCCAAAGCGGTATCTTTAAGAAGATGTCACACAACATGTTTCTTCCTCAGCATCCAACAGTCTGGTATTCTATCAGATGTTTTGCAAGGTTTCAGTAAGTCCTTGCACTGAATGTCTTCAGGAGGCAATGCAGTAGGCAGAGCACTGCAGCTGAGACACCTGTAGAGATCATCACACCTGCCCTCAAGCAAAAGACAGTAATTAGTTGCTCATATTCCCTTGCAAGCTTCCCTAGTTTTGCTGTGCATGAAACACAAAGATCACAGCAATGCTGTCATGAGCTCCGCTCTGTTGGAGTTGTTTATGCCCATTCAATTTTTAATGTTCCTATAAGACATTTTGATGGGAACCCTGAGCCCATCGGGATTTGCATGCTTAATCAAACCTGTGATGATTTAAATATAGAAATAAAGAGAAATCTTTGGATTACATTGACTGTTAACTTTTAGGACAGCGTCAGTGGAAAACATTAACATGATACTTGAGACAAAGTTGTGTTTGATCAACCTTCACAACTTTTTTTGTTTCTTGACAGCAGGTGTAGATTCAGTAAATCTAAATAAGTTCTTTATGTGTGTAGATCCAAGCGCATGTGGATATCTAGATGGCATTGTCTGAAATATTTTAAAAGATGATTTTATACCAACCACTTTTTATTGAAATTGAACTAAAAGATTGAAATTAACTATCAATCTTTTAGTCTTATATTATTATATACGGTTTATATTTTGAAAGGATGAGATGAAATTTAGTAAAATATAGTAGTGTACATGAACCAGATATATTGTGACCAAGGAAATTTGTTATGCAAGTACTTGGAAGTCTTTTATACCATTGTTTTAGTTTTAACACTGTATGTGTCCTAGATACTATGTGGGTCAAAGGCTAGTGTTTTACTAGATGAGCTTTCAAGTAGTTTTTAACTCTTGGATTCAGTTTTCTTATTATATTTGTATAAGTCATTAATAAGTAACCTTACTAAAGATATATTACTGATTCTTAAATATATTTAGTTTGACAAGTGCTGTAATTTCTAATATCAAATTCAGTTCATATTTATTCTGAGAAAAAAATAACCCTAGCCCTTCATCATTTAAGCATAGTATGGTGTATATTCATGCTTCTTAAATTAGCTCTTAGAGACAGAGTGGAATTGTGAAATCATAGTTACAACTAAAGAAGGTATTTTACAGCATTAGACAATCATGGACAGAGCTGGGAACTTGAAGTGCTAGTGAATTCAGTCTGTTCATTGTTCCTCACATTTTCTTTCATTAAACACAGGTAGAATCTTCTGGTGGGTTTCTGAGCAGTTATTCATTAGGCCTTCAGTGAAAAATGAAATGAATGATACGAATGTTGAAAAGCTTACCTCTAGATTTTATGTTTGCCTGCCTTTCTTAGCGGTAAGTCTAAGTGAAGACCGAGCTGAATTGCTGCACTTTCGAGCTGTTGAGAGTGACCAGGGTAGCATCAACAGAGTACTCGTGTGTTATAGGTAGGACATTTTGGCTGCCTTATGCCTCATTGACTTTTAGAAATTTCTCAAAAGTCATTTCTAAGAATTGGTCTATCTGTAGAAGCCTTCTGAATTCCTAATAACTTTATGGCAGTCAGCTTCTTACGTAAATGCTCTTATTCATCTTTTTTCCTTGGTGCCTAACTCAATGCGATAAGTCAATGTTGGTTGAATTAGTAAATGATTGAAAGTACTGTACCATGCATATAAATTGCCCCTAAAAACCCTATAGTAGAGTGGATCGTAACACTTCTAGTAATAGAAATGACTTTTTTCTCCTGCTTTTTTTTTTTCCTCACTATAATCCTAGGTTGATTTGTTTTCGAGAATAGGTATCTATGATCAATTGTAACTTTACCTTTGTACTATTATTAGTGCCTGGAAATACTCTGAAAAAAACATATTTTTGCTGCAGTAAAGTTAAATTCTTCTTACTCTAATTCATAGTCTGGACACATTTGGCTTACTTAGCTTTGTTTTCTACGTTTTGTAACCCTTGTTTCTCCCCTGGTGCAGGACAGACTTTTCACCCTGTTCCAGGATATAAGCCATTATTCGTTCTGGCATCACGCTTGGTCTCTGAGCTCCAATCTCAGAAACTCTTGGGTTACTTCTGTTTTTGACTCACCAGTTTAGAACTAAATCATATGTGTTGCAAAATGTGTGTCTACATCTAGCTTCATTACTATGATTTATAAATTTAAAAAAGTTTAAACCTTTTCTTTCTGGCATATGGCAGAATGCTAAGCACTTTGCAGTCACTCAGTAAATACTGCAATATATGTTGGTTAATCTCTTACTCTATTGTAGGAAAGTAAGCTTTCTCCCAAAGAAAATGAGAAAGACAGAGATAGATAGGCATGAAGGAAGAAGGGAAGGAAAGAGGAAGGAAGGAAGGGAGGGAAGAAGGCAGGGATGGACGGATGGAGGGGTGGAGTGAGGGCAGACCAGCAAACATGTTTTGTGGAATAGGGAAAGAGCTTTGATTTTGGAATTTGAAAACTTGGATTTAAATTCTGATTCTGTTTACTCGCTTTTTGGTATTGGATGAGTTCCATAATCTTTGGGTAGAAATGACAGTACTATCTACTCGGTAAGCTTGTTGTTAAATCATATAATGTATGTGAAGTTCTTATTACCACATTCTTTGGTACATAATACATGTTAGAACAACAGTTAGCCAACTCTAATCTAGCATTTTGCATGTAAGGAAAGTGAGTTTTAGAGAGCTGAATAAAGGTCATATAACCAGTAGACTGTAAAGGCAGGATTGAAAATCCAGTTTTGTTTTGTTTTTCACTTGAAAGCAGTGATTTTTTCAATTGCTTCTCAGCCTTTTGGCTAAAATCAAGTGTAAAGCAATGCTTTTCAAACACTGAATATCAGAATCCCCTGAAGGGTTTCTCAAAATACAGATTGCTAGGTCCCATCCCAAAGTTTCCTTTCAGAAGGTCTAGAATGGGGCCTGCCTGGAAATTTGCATTTCTAAGAAGTTCCCAACTGCTGCTGGTCCAGGAACCACACTTCGAGACCCAGTGCTTTATAGTAGATTTCTCAGCCCCAGCTGGATGTCACAATCACAATCCCGGGGGGGGGGGGGGGGGGGGGGGGGGGTTACTGCTGAAATCTCTGGTTTGGGGCGTGTATGTATTAGCTTTTTTCCCTTTCTTTCTTTTCTTTCTCTTTCTTTTTCTTTTCTTTCTTTCTTTCTTTCTTTTCTTTTCTTTTTTTTTTAAGTCCTTCAGGTGATTGTAATGTGCAGCGGAGTAGGAAACACCATTCTGCCTAAAGCTGAAGTTAAACTCTGCAGCTTTACGTTGGAACTGGGTACCAAGCAAAGTGCTGGCCTTGAACACCTCCCGGGTGCTTAGTGAAGCAAGGCCACAGTGGTGTGTGGTTTTGCCCTGTGATATTTTAAAATGATAGCTGAAGCTTAGAATTATTTTATTATTTTACCTGTCCTAATTATTGGGTTGGCCAAAAATTTTTGGTTTTTTTTCATACAATGGCTCTAGTAGTGCTTAGTTTTCTAATTTCATCTGAAATGATTTTGTTAGAATGTATTGTGACAGCTGTCAAAATGGTGAATTTTTGCACAGCCATTTTAATATTGAAAATGGAAGAAGATACACAAGATTTTTAGTGTGTTACGTTTTACTGTTTCAAGAATGGTAAAAATGCAACTGAAACACAAAAATTTGTGCAGTGAATGGAGAAGGTAGTGTGACTGATCGAATGTGTCAAAAGTGGTTTGTGAAGTTTGTCTTGGTACTATTGATATTTTGGCCAAATAACTCTTTGCTGTGGGGCTGTCTTATGCATCAGAAGATGTTTAGCAGCACCCTGGGCTTCTACCCACTAGATGCCAATAGCGGGAGATAGCTGACATACTCAAAATGTCCAAATCAATAAAGCTATTGGTGAAAGTGAAAAGCGTGTCTTTTATTTTACAGAAAAAAACATACAGACTTTTTGGCCAACCCAATATTTGTGTTTATATTCCTTTTTAAGTAATGTCTTGAATACCTTCATCAATCTTTTGGGTGGATTATATGTTGATGGTTGGCAAAAATCACTATTTCCCAATAGCTGACTTGAACTATAAAGTAGATAAAGGAATATATCTAATTTTTTAAAAAGCAGACATCTTTGCAACTTACTGTACATTTAAAGTTCCGGTTATGAGTTTGTTCTTTTTTTCCTGAGATGCTATTGGAAACCTTATGTTTTTTGTCTTAGGGCACCAGTTGCTGGTTAGAACAGGTAATGATAGTTGTGCACCCAGGAGTACAAGTGAAAATGCGGTAGATTAATTGTAAAAAGAGTTATTTCTTTTGTTATGTGATTCAGCTGATAAATACATACAACTAAGACATGAAATCGTTTGCTGGATATAAGAGTGGGCAAAATACCACATAATTTCATTAACCTTTAAGCAATGAAATTATAAATCCCTATGCAAATATTAAGGTTATCATTGCCTATCACCCCCTTTTGATACCTACAGACTGTTAATTCTTCTCTGTCCTGCTGAGTCTTATTAAAACTTCTGACTGATGTACTTTTATTAAAAGGTTTAGAATTTACCAACTTAAAACACTTGCTTCACACTATCACCTCTAATTTAACTAGGCCATTAAACGCAGTATTTTGCAAAGGGAAAAAGTCAATAGCTGTTTCTTTAAAAAATTAATAAATTGAAATGAATTTTAAACTCTGCTTAGAGGTGAGCAACTGCTATATTTTACTAGGTCTTTTGATAGTTGATTTGTTCCTTTAGTATGCAAATTTCAGGTTTACAAAGATCTATTGCTTTTATTTAAGAAATGTGCCTGGAGGCTAGATTGGTAAGCTTTAGGGAGATAACTAGTTTGGTGTGAAATAAATAGTTGTTAAAGGATCACATGGATTGGGTCCCAGAAGATGAATGGTAGAGCTGGGGTAGACAGAAAAACTGACTATATTTCACTTTATTTGGCTAAAAATACCACTAAATTAGAAATGAAGACATTGAATGATGGTGATACAAACAAAATTAATGCTAATAAACCATTTGTGTGTCTGTGTAGATTTTGTCAGAAATAGAGTAGATAAGTCAGAAAAGTTTTGACTTATGAGAAGTTTTAATAGAAGGGTTTAGTATGTCCCTGACCTGAGAAGCTTGGCTCATCATTCTGGAAAGCCAGTCTCTTGAGAGAGAGCTCTATAGTAAAACTATAGAGGGAGGGAAGACTCTTCCAAGCAGGAAGGAATGGGTCACTCCCCTGGCCAGTCAGCAGCATCACTTCTGTTCAATGAGAAGATAGAGGTCAAAGAACATCTTCATGTTCAAGAGAACTCAAGGTTGCTGTGTTAGGTTGGAGACTATCGGTAATCTGGTTTGCAAGTGTTAGGCAAATAGTGTAATAGACTTCCAACTTTGGAGAAGCTTTATATCACGGATCTTTTGGACACTCTGACTTCCAAACAGATTTTTTTCCTTAATAATTTAAAAACTATGAAATATATTTATATTGATAGCTTATAGAATTCTCTCTCTCTCTCTTTTTTTTTTTTTTTTAGGTACTTTGTCTTTCTGGATGTTTTTAAGCACTTAAGCTCTTAAAGATAAATATTTGAACAACATCATCTAGCAGTTGAAATGACCACTGTGTATGCATGTGTATTGTGTATCTCTGGTGGTGGACAGTGAGGTACAGAGGGCAATGGTGAGACCGGAAGTCTCTCACCCCTTGCCATCAAGGATACCCTCTATGCAGGTATATATGTATGAATAGATAGATTTACAAGCCCTTTTCTATTCAGCATCACTTTATTTTTATTTTTGGACTTGAAGATTATTTTTAAAACTTTTGAGTAGTTACTATGTTCACTTGGTTCAAATTCAAAAAGTTCAAGAGCTATAAAATCTCTCTCGTACATATTCTAGTCCCTTAATACTCACTTTTCAAGTATACATGTAACCAGTTAACCATTTTCGTATGTCCTATAGATACGTATATATATGTAATCAATGTATTTATTTTTCCCCATGCATTGATTTATATATCTACATTGTGAGTATTATATTTCAGAATCTCTAAAAAATGCCAGATTACATTTAAAAATATAGAATGTGAAGCCTTATTCAGATATGAAGTATTTCTGTAATTTTTTTAAAACATTGAAGTTCAAGAACTAACATCTCCTACCTTTGCTTGCAACTTTGTGAAGCAGAATTACATGCAAATCTTCGGAAGGTCCCAGGGTTATGAAGCAAGGTCTGACTTGCCCTTGTGGCCTTAATAGATTGCCATGTTTCTGTGGCCCATATAGTTTTCATGGGCCTCAATAATGTTTTCTTGTCCTTGAGGAATTCTCACTTGGACATGTAGGGTTTAGAGCAGATTTCTGTATTTCATTATTTCATGTGCATGGTATCTAGTTTTGCTTCTAAATTTCTATTTTCTGTGTGCTCTTATATTTGTATTTATACTTGGCTTTATTTAATTTGATGTTTTCTGATCTTAGTTGGGTGTATAAGTTCAAGAATACTGGGAAGCATCTGAGAATGTTTTTTGTTCTTTTAAACTTTACTTTTATTGAGTCAGTAAAAAGTAGTGATTGAGAGTATGGGATCTAGAGCTAGATTGCCTGGGTTTGAGGCCTAAGAACATGACCTTGGGCAAGTTACATAACCTCTTTCTGTCTTAGGTTTTTTAACTGTGTGAAGTAACAATATTATGTACTTCAGAGATGTGATAATTAAATTATGTGATATAATTGTATAGTGAATATCAAATCTTAGGTATTTGTATTTTTGTGGTATAGTTGTATTTATATTTGATTTTTATACAATTTAGTATTTCTTACATTACCATTTTGAGATTTAGGTAACCTTGTAAGTCTTGATTCCAGAACTAAAATGTGAGGATGACTTGAGGGAAAAAAACCCAATTTTTTTTGTTTCTTTTCCTTTTAGTTGAGAATATGGTATATATATATTTTTTCATGTTCTTTTTGGGTGTGTAGAGCAGCACTGTTCAATCCAATTATACTGCAATAATTTTTAATTGTTTAATGGCCACATTAAATAAGTAAAAAGGAATAAGTTTAACTAATTTTGCTAGTATACTTTATTTAACCCAATATATCAAAATTGTTATCAGTTCAACATGTAATCAATATAAAATTATCGATGTATTTTACATTCTTATTTTTGCATTAAGTCTTTAAAAATCTATTCTGTATATTATGTTTATAGTACATCTCAGTTTGGACCAGCCACATTTCAACTGCCCAGTAAGCACATGTGACTAGTGATTATAGTACTGGACACACAGTTATAAAGTACTTTTGAAATGACTTCTAAATTTGTTCTTTTACATTAGGGAGGATTTTTAAAAAATATTTTATAACAAATGATAAAACTAGATGTATCTCATAGGTGGATAGAAATTACAAGTTTGTAGTGTGAAAAGAGAGGTCAGGGAAAGGTTTGGGTTTGGGAATGATCAGTGAATATATAGATGCTAGTTGAAATCTTGAAGTCAGGGATAGAATGAAATTGTAATATCCCTAAGGATAAAACCCTAGGGAATTTCTAGAAAATGAGCCATGGGTAAAATAGAGAAAATCAGTAGGACAGAGGAGATTAGCAAGGTGGGCGTGCCCTGAAAACCAGTGGAAGTGAATTTCAGAAAGGCTGGTGGGGAGAAGTGCCAAATGCCACAGTTTAGCAGTGTGAGGAATAAAAATAGGCAATTATTTGGTTATTGCAGATCTTAGCAATGACTATTTTAGTAGAGTGATGACTAAGGAAGCCATGTTGTGGTAGTTTCAGTTGAAGTGAAGCCAATAAGTCTATATTACTGTTTTATGAAGTTTGACAGATATAGTTGGTAGAGTTGAAAGAAGCGTATTATTTGTGAAGGAGAAGGAGCCAGTGGAGAGGAAAAGATTGAAAGAGGGGGAAAAGGAGAAAACTGATGAAGTGAGTTTTTAGAAAAGGCATGATGACTAGTATTGAGTGTATACATGGAGGGATTAGCAGTGGAATAGAAGAGGGTCAGCTATGAAATTGGAGTAAAAGTGGTATGGGATAGGAGAATTTGTGTGTGATAGAGTGGGTTCCTAGTTAAGTTGCAGTTAGCTAGTTTAAGCAAAAAGGGAGATATTATACACAACTAATTTCTAGAGCTACCAAGGAACCTAACCTGACTCTTAATAAGCAAAGAAAACACAAGTCAAGAGAAACACCCAGTTATACTATTCTAGTAGAAAAATCCATTGTCACTTCCTACTTGGAACATACGATACTAGGGATCATTAATTAGAATATCTGTGTGATTGTTAGAAGAATAAAATGTCTTCACAAGATTTGATCTCATTGTATAGGTAGTTACTGCCTTTATTCGCTCACTTCTTTCTAGGTCTTGTATGGATTTGTCTGATTAGTTGAATCTGGGTCCCCTGTAGAAGGCCTGATGCAAATGCATCTGGGAAATGTAGCTTTTAGCTTTGGAGGCTATGTACTACAGGAAGTTAGAGTGCATGCCAGAAAGTTAGAGTACAGGCTGGGTGGTTCTGGTCCTTGATCTGTCTCATGAGTTGCAGTCAAGATGTTACCCAGGTCAACAGTCACCTGAATATTTGAGCAGCCTGGATGATCCACTTAAAAATTGAACAAAAAGGAAAAAGGACTCATGGAGATGGACAACAATGTGATGATTGCTGGCAGGGAAGAGGATATAAGGGGACTAAATGGTAATGAAAAAAAACAAAATAAAGATTAACTTAGTTCTTGTCAAGATGGAAGTGTAGGTAGGCTTGCTTTGCCTCCTTGCACAACCATAAGAAGGATAACAACGAATCTAAAAACAAAACATCTAGAACTTCCAGAAGATTGAACTGTATGGAAGTCTGACAACCAGGGATTTAAAGTATTCATCTAGACGGGTAGGAGGGGCAGAGGGATGCGGTATGGTGTGGTGAGGTGGTGGCTGCGAGGCAGTGACAGCGAGGCAGTAGCTGTGATGGCTGGGGGCAGTCCCACATTCACGTGTGGTAGATAAAAACTGGGAGGGATAACTGGGGAGCAAATGATCCCAGCCCCAGGCCAAACCGTGCAGCCCAGGGTTCTAGCACCTGGAAAATAAAACCTCATAACCTCTGACTGTAAAAACCAGTGGGGGTTGGGGTGGTGGAAGAAACTGCCAGTCTCTTAAGAGAGTCCATTTAAAGGGCCCACAGCATCCTAGAACATACACAAACTCACCAGAGCAGCAGCTAGGTGGGCACCAGTCACTTTTAAGAAGTGGGGGAAGTACCTGGAAATGGAGTGAGAGAGCTATGCAAGCCTCATTGTTCCTGCTCTGACCCCTCCCCCACATACAGTGCCACAAAGCGATGAAGTAGGTTGCACCATCCTGAAGAATATCTAACCCCTTACAATATCACAGGTGCATTGACACAATCCAAGCAACTCTATCTAATACACAGAAACACAGGGAGGCTGCAAAATTGAAGAGACAAATATGGCCCAAATGAAAGAACAGACCAAAACTCCAGAAAAAGAACTAAGTGACATGGAGAGAGCCAGCCTATCAGATGCAGAGTTCAAAACGCTGGTAATCAGGATGCTCACAGAACTGGTTGAGTGTGGTCACAAAATAAATGAAGAAGTGAAGGCTATACAAAGTGAAATAAAGAAAATATACAGAGAATCAACAGTTGAAGGGAAGGAGACTAGGACTCAAATGAATGATTTGGAACAAAAGAAAGAAATAAGCATTCAACTGGAACAGAAGGAAGAAGGAAGAATTTAAAAAAATGAAAGGATTAGTAACCTTTGTCCAACTTTAAACATACCAACAGCTGAATCATAGGGGTGCCAGAAGGAGAAGTGGAAGATCAAGAAATTGAAAACTTACTTGAAAAAATAATGAAAGAAAACATCCCAAATTTGATGAAGGAAATAGACATACAAGTCCAGGAAGCTCAGAGAATCCCCAACAAGTTGGACCCAAAGAGGGCTATACCAAGACATACCGTAATTAAAATGCCAAAGGTTAAGGATAAACAGAATCTTAAAAGCAGCAAGAGAAAAGGAGACAGTTAGCTACAAAGGAGTTCCCATAAGACTATCAGCTGATTTCTCAAAAGAAACTTTGCAGGCAAGAATGGATTGGCAAGAAGTCTTCAAAGATGAAAAGCAAGGACCTACATCCAAGATTACTCTATCCAGCAAAGTTATCATTAAAAAATTGAAGGGCGGATAAAGTGCTTCCCAGACCAGGTAAAACTAAAGGAGTTAATAGTCACCAAACCCTTATTTGAAGTGTTAAAGGGACTTATTTAAGAAAAAGAAGATCAAAACTATGAACAGTAAAATGACAACAAACTCGCAATTATCAATAATTGAACCTAAAAACAAAACCCAAAAAGGAAACAAGTAGAATAGGAACAGAACCACAGAAGTGGAGATCACCTGGAAGGTTATCAGTGGGGAGGGGAAGGGGGGAAATGGGGGGAAAGGTACAAGGAGTAAGAAGCATAATTGGTTGGTACAAAATAGACACAGGTTGTTAAGAATAGTATGGGAAACGGAGAAGCCAAAGAACTTATATGTACAACCCATGGACATGAACTAAGGAAGGGATTGCTGGAGGAAATGTGGGTACCAGGCAGAGCAGGGCAAAGGGGAAAAATGGGACAACTATAATAGCATGATCAATAAAATATACTTAATAAAAAGATTAAATTAAGAATGGCTCATGTATTATGCTGTTAAATCGATTCTTGCTATTTGGCAAGAGGTCACATGGACCAATCCATAGGGCTGTTTGTGTTAACATCTCCTGATGTAACAACTGGCTTCATCCAGAGCAAGTTATCTAAAAGAAAAGGGCAAGGGGTAGGTGCAGTATCTCTTAGGACCTAGCGTCGGCAGTCAGACACCATCACTTCCTCTGATACAGTGAGGAAGGGGACTGCACAAAAGCATGAATATCACAAGATGAAGATTTGGGGGCCTTCTTGGAGGCTGGTTACTGTGCCTCCCCCTATGCCCCACCTTTCTTTGACAGCAGAAATTGGTCACTTGTCTGTAGAAGCAAAAACCAAAATCCTTTTAATAGAATGGAACTGAACAGGAATTTGGTTTGAATGTGGTTCTTTGTTAAATATTAAAGGTACAGAGTACGCATTATCCTGTCAGTTTTTTGAGAGGTCCAGAAATGCCGTTCTGTTACTTGTTCAGGCTTCTCTTCTAAAGTCAGAGCATGTATCATAAAAATCATAACTCAATCTAGGTGTGTGCGTTTTGATGTTTGGGAATAATGAGGTTGTGATACTTTGTCTTCCAGAATAGCTCTCCTGTCCTCATCTATGAAATTAGGAGGTCTGACTAGCTCTCCCTGTGGTCCTTTCTCAGTCTCAGTTCTCTACGATCCTGACTAACTTTGAGAATTGGAGAGAACATCACTGTGACGTACTAGATAGATGTAGGTCATTCTCCCATGCCTTGGTCACATCATCTTGTTTACTTCTTTCATATCATGTATCACAATTGAAATGATATTGCTGATATACTAATCTGCCTGTGTCCTTTCTCCCCTCCCCAAAATTAAGCTCCAGAAGGGCAAACTTTGTCTTGTCCTCTGCAGAATTCCCAGCACCGACTGCTGTGCCTGCTAGATGCTCAGGAGGTTAATTATTTTTTGAGAGAATATACTTCATGATTATTATTTCAAGCAGGCCGTCTCAAAAGCCCCCCCCCCCCCCATACTTGGATTATGTCTTCTTAGGTTTTCAATCTTAACCTTTTTGGAGGGGGAGGGGAGTGACACAAGATTCTCTCTTGCTGTGAATGCTTTCCTGTCTCATTCAGAGTTGGTGCCTGGAAGGTTCTCTGACCTGGTTTCTTTCTGATACAGGTTATTCTGAGTCTGTGATTACTATTTAAAATAATTCTTTTAAAAGATGTGTTGGGTCATCCTGTGATTTTGTGCTATGTAAACTAGGAGCCACATTTCTTTTTTGCTTTGCTGGCTTCCCCTTTTTGCTTGTCACAAAGGATCCTTTTTGGATGAGTTACTTTGTTAGTTTTGACCTTGTCTGCATCCATGTACCTGAGGATTTTGACTTTAATATATACAGAACAGGAAAGTTACAATATCCACTCTTGGGTATATGCTAACATCTTTTTCTCTTCACTGTGCCTGGCTTGCAGAGAATATAGGGCTGTGTAAATTAGCAACAGTTTAAAGCTGAGGTAATGCTCTGCCAGAAAGTAGTGCTTTTAGGATACTTATCCAAGATCTGCCAGAGTCTGTATACCTCCCTTGTTTCCTTAGTGTGAACATCCCAGTTCTGGACTGATTATGCATATGCATTCCACCCTGCCTCTGAGATTTTAGACTGTCTTCAGCAAAGGTTCTTTACAGTTTTTTGAATTGTGGACCTTTTTGTGAACCTGACAAACTATTGACCTTCTCTACAGAGAGATATCCGTTAATATAAACCCACAAATTTTACATCAGTGGTGTCCAACCTGTGGCCCAGGATGGCTATGAATGTGGCCCAATACAAAGTCGTAAATTTATGTAAAACATTATTTGATTTTCAACGTGAGGCATTTCCAACTTAGAACATTATGGATGTTCAACTTAAAGAAAAACTTGATCATGTCTTTTTACTGGACTTTCATAGGTCCTGTTTTCCTAGGAACAAATATCCCTTGCTTCACAATCATGCCTCATTCATGCCATCACTATTTGGCAGCAACTACATTTTCGAGCAACTATTTCCAAGAATGAAACACATTAAGAGTAAAATTAGAACCAAAATAGGTGATGAGCACCTTGAGAACTCACTGAGAACTGCAACTACTTCTATCACACCAGATATTGATGCACTAGTTTCTCAAATACAGTGTCAAACATCCCACTGGTTTTATGTTGCCCTCTTTTATAATAAAAAATATTTTAAAAATTAGTGACATTTTACTACTTAGATATGTACATTTTCTATATTAGTGATCACAAACTTGGGACCTGCTTGAGGACTTTAAAAGATTATCAAAAGGGCTGCAGCAAAATTAGGGTAATTACATGAGGGCTTTTTTTCATATCTGTGGTGCTGGATGTCATGAAAATCATGCAGGGACCTTTTTTTTGGCTCATCAGTTTTCGTTAGTGTTTGTCTATTTAATGTATGACCCAAGACAGCTCTTCTTCTAGTGTGGCCCAGAGATGCCAAAAGGTTGGACACCCCTGTTTTACATATATCATTCAAGACTGTATAGATTCCTGAAGGCCATCCATGTATCAAGGTTAAAGACCTCTAATTTGAATTATTATTATTTTTTAATATTTTAATTGCTGTGGAAAATCCTTGGAAAGACTGAAAAAAGGCTCTTATTAGCTAAGACTCAGAACATTACTGATTTTGGAGGTTCTTCTCCCATCTTGAAATATCCAAGAATCAGACTGTTAGATCATTCAAGTAAACTCTTGTCCGGGTCAGGATTCAGAATTCAGGCTGGGTTAATTCGAAGACGACAACTTAACTATGCCCTTTGTGATCTTGCAGGTACCTCTGCATTAGCCAGATTGGATGTATGTAAAAAGAGACATAAGTATATCTGGATCATGAGGTAAGCAAATGGCACGTCATTTTTGTCTCTCCATCTCAATTCAGTCCTCTGGCAGTATGTGGGTATTTCCTATCATCCACGCTTTATTGCATCGTGGGTCAGTAAGGTGATAGCTGTTTCTAAAGAGAAGGAAGCAGCCTTTCTTAAATTTTACCAGATTACTTCCTGTGCTGCTTGAAGTCAGATTTCTTTATTTTTATTTTATCTCATTTTTATTTCATATATTCACACTTCCATAGTAGATAAAAATTCCCCACTCTTCTTTTTATGTATATATTTTGGAGAGTTGTGGACAGCTCTCATATTGTTCCTTGGTTGTCAGCCAAGTTACACACATTTAACTCCTTTAATCTTTCTTTGTAATCCTGTCAGCTTGGCTGCTTTTTCTAGATTCCGCCCCCCCCCCCATTTCATTTGCATCAATAAT
Organism: Glossophaga mutica; assembly: GCA_039655065.1. Lineage (NCBI taxonomy): Eukaryota > Metazoa > Chordata > Mammalia > Chiroptera > Phyllostomidae > Glossophaga > Glossophaga mutica. Next base: position 76,252,632 of record CM077306.1, read on the forward strand.
AAACAGGAAAAATCAGGCTACTGGCTAGCTTCTTCTATACCTTTCATTCTTTTTGCTTCCTTGTTTTGCCTCATATTCCTTGTTGAACTAAAGCCAGCCAGACATCATTCTCTGGACCACTTTGGCAATGCATGAATGCCTTGCCTACAACTATCAGTGGCCCACGTGGTAATAGCATCAGCAGTATATCCTAGAGGAAAGAAAGGAAATGTAAAAGGAGAACAGTGAGGAGCAAAATAATGCATTCTTTGATTATATGGCAGACTTACTCTTGCCACCCAGAGTAAATCATTGTACCTGAAACCTTTACCACAGGTTTTGTATTCCCAAAGTGCTGTGCGGGGGCATTAATTTGCATAATAAAGAAAGTCTGTATATTGTTTGAAGTTCAGCCACAGTTCTTACTGGATTTCTTCCCCATGTTCTCTCTCCCCGCATCGCCTTTCCCAACGCTGATGTGATTGCTATCAGAATTCGTGGCCATGAACAAAACTGGGCAGGGGACCATTTTGTCAGAAATTAGATAGGCTCAGGTGGTAAATGCTCCACGCCTCCACGTGGAACATCTGAGACAAGTCCTTTAGTTCTTGCTATTTCTGTAACAGCTGTTGGTCCTCTCTTAACAGCTGATTCAGTGGGGATGTGCTGGAGGAAGAGTCTGTGTACCAGGGGTGTCCAAACTTTTGGCGTCTCTGGGCCACACCGGAAGAAGAAGAGCTGTCTTGGGCCACACATTAGATACATAAACACTAATGAAAATGGATGAGCAAAAAAATGGTTTTAAGTAAATTTATGATTTTGTGTTAGGCCTCATTCATAGCCATCCTGGGCTGCATGTGGCTCACGGGCCGTGGGTTAGACACCCCTGCATGGTGCTTTTCATCAGTGCTGTATTAGTTTCACAACTATCCCTCCTCACCCCTGCCCTGAGTGTCAGGGAGAGAAGCATACTGCTTCTGTGTGATGCGGAGCTTAGTGTAAAGTATGCCAGCATGGGATCTGGGCTTGTCACAGTATATTCTTCCTTTTCATTTCGTTTGTAGAAAATGGACCTCTACCTCTTCTTATCTTGTGCGTTAGAGAGAAAAAGTGCACACCTCCAGGAGTTAATGGCTTCTTGGTGTTTTAGTCACCAGATTCAGGTAGTGTATGTAGTTGAAGTTTGCAATAGCACACACTTGGCTTTCTCATTTGTGTTAGTTATGCTTCTAGTACAGAATTGAATAGGATGGAAGAGACGGTTTTCCTGTTTGTGTCTGTGGCAACACTGTAGATGATTTGTGGTTTAGTCCTTTAAACATTTTTGATAATTTATTATCCCCTTCCCTGTAAAGGCATAAAACATTCAAATTCTAATGTTATAGTTTTTTAGTCAGATTATTTAATTTTGGAGAAATCAAGGTTAGAAAATCAGTTGACATAGTTAGTTGTCTTTGAATAGTGACGTAAAATTTTGATACTTATATTAGTTCTTCTTTTTTGCTAGATTTTATGGTCTTCCTTTATACTATTAGAATTTAAATAAGAGTCTGTGATTATGAATCATGTATTTCTTGGTCTCTGGGCTCTTAAACAGGTATGTATATGACTTGGATCCCTTTTAGTCTGATTTTTTAAAATGTTAATCTCTCACATGTCTTTTAAACTGTCGACAATATTGTGCTCGCACTAATTTCTTTAGGCAGTTGATTCTTTCTTCAGCATAACTTTTGTTTCTTGGGTCTTGAAAAGACCCGTCAAAGAAAACAAAATGCTAACCTGACTTTAAAGGGGCCAAAAAAATTCCCCACCCCCCCGTGCTATATTATTCTTTGTTCTCTGTGTGCATCAAAGTGACAATCCCACACTGTCTCAATTGAGGGAGTCTCACGCAAAAATAAAAAACAGCCTGGCACTGTTCTAGGATGGCAGCCAAAATGTTTTGTGTAGCTTGGTTCTGGCGGAGGTTTTCATAAGGCAGAGGGTCCACCCTCCCCGCATCACCAAAGGAAGACATGCAGTCTTAGTCTTCACTGCTTATACTATTTCTTTTCCCGCGTCTTCCTCTTTCTTCACAAAGCCCACCATCATGAAAAAAATATTTTTTCTTAAATAGAAACATCATTTTTCTCACAACTTCCACATTTAGTGAATGGCATTGTTTGTTATAGAAGCTTGTGCTGAATTTGCCTTTTCCAGCTCTCGTAGAGATTTCCTTCACAGTTGCATTTTTGCCACACTTTTCAGAAAACCCTTCTGAACATTGCTAACTTTGGTCATTTTGACATAGTGATTTTGATTGGTTGGAATCTTGCTTGATAGGTTACTATTTGAACAGAAACTTTTGTATAATAGTTGCTGGTATTGTATGGATTTTTATGCCAATATATCTCTTGCTGAGACCAAAAAAGTCTGCCATTGTTTTCTATTTTTGTCTAGAATTCAAGGTCAGTTCATATCTTTTACAAACTGAATATTCATCTTTAGAATGTCCGATAACAGTTGCTAGCTAACCTGATGAACTTCCATTAAATAGAAGGATGTACATTAAAAAAGTTTTTTGAAATCAAAATGCAAGATAAGACATGGAAGTGTATTTAGCTTTCTCGATACCACTAAATTATAGTTAGTTACCTACTATTACAAGGTGTGTGGAAATGTAGCATAATGATTTTTAAGTGATGATTTGAGCAGGAGACTAAATTTTCTCTGTGAGCAAACATTCTATGATAGAATGTTCCTCAAAATGTAAATATTTTCTGTTGTGTTAAGCAAAAACAAATAATTTATTTTGAAGTGATCTATTTTAAAAATTAGTGTTTTGCAGTCAAGATAATAATAATTAAATAGACAGAATATGTTTTCTTAGGAGATTGATATTATTTTGACTGACTTATATTTTTAAAATATTGTCAGTTATTTTTGGCAGTAAGAAATTACTTTGGGAGGAAAAACTTACATATTTTTGAAACAACAAAGCATATGTGACTGAAAAGTATGTGGTACTTCATGTTAGAATTATTAACGTAAAACATTTTATATGCCATGTATACTGGGAAATATTATATCTATATAGTACATGAAGATAAACTTGTGCGATTTAACAGTTGTTTTTTCCCAGGGATTTATTTTTAATTTAGAAAATGCTTTAAAGTCATTAAAAGGATTTGTATAATGGGTATGTCAGAAGTATGCATTAAATAAACTCACCTGTTATTTTCCCTCATTCTCAAGACAGATTCAGCAACATATTGGCTCATTACTTTAACAAAACAAACAAATATTCAAATTGCTTTGTATATAATGCACCTGTAATAAATATTGTGATTCTCCATTCCCAATGCTGTTTTTCTAACTTGTATTTAAGTAGCTTTTTTCTGTAGAGCTGCTGAAGTCAGTCTGGGTGAGATACCTTTAAGTTATATCAATTAAATCTTTAGGTCAGCATTTTAAGTTTCAGAATTATGACATTTTGAGAATGAATGCCAGTGAAACTTGTTTTTTTTTTTTTTTTTCTCTTGGTCCCATTAAGTGCATGACTGTCTGTCTTGAATCCTCTGTACCAAGGCCTGATGATACCAGAATAGGTGGTTAAAGACAATACAGACCAAAAACTCTCATTCTGTATGTTCACATATGTAGAATAGTGTTTATTATATACTAATACTATTTATTGACTTGAAATACATTTTCTGCAGTGGTATAATTTTTATTTGCAATTCAGCCCTTACCTTTTCTGTGGTAGGAATATATCTTTCAGTGACTTAGGAATTGCAGTGTGAATTGTCGTATTTATTTGTTTATTCTAACTATGCACAGAGGTGTAATAGAAATATATTTAAGACCTGTAATATTTGAGCAGGGGTTTTTTTTGTTTGTTTTTTTGTAAATGCTATTGAGTTTCTCATTTTTGTATGTAATAAATCATACAGTTTTGTTTAATTTGGAACACATATCAAAGCTATTTATGTTATGGTTTGATGTTAAACAATTTTTAGGAATTATGATTTAGTAATATTTGTAGAAACATGGAAAAATAAAGTTATTAAGGGTTGACAAAGCAAAGTTGGATAAACACTAAATATCATTGTATTAACTAGGATTTTATTTTATTATATTGAATATCATGTATATAATTATAGCTAATATTTTATTTCATTTTAATATCAGTATGTATTTTAAACATAACCCCTGGGTAGGTGATTTGACTGTCTTGTTTGATATCAAATATTGGTAATATACAATAACAAATAGTGATGTCTAAGTTTATCTGGTCAAAACTTTTAGTAATACCCCCTGAAGCATATGGTACATACTATAGTGTTAAAATATGAAGGAGAGGGTATTGCATGAAAGGATATGTGTTAATTCAGTTGTTTGGTTCTCTCCTCCCTCATTTTTGATAATTTTAATTTCCCCTGCCTGACATCTTATATTATCATTCTGTGGAATACTTTTGCAAGTATTTCATATGTTTTCTGTGGCATCTCACACTGCTCACTTTTTATCCAGAGTACCATATGAGTTCCCCCCTTTTTAGGTTTACGCTGCATATTTTAAGCTGCTGATAGTGTAAGTCGATTGCAAGGTAAAGTGACATTTAGCTTTTTGAGCTAGTCTCATTTTTTAACATGAAAGCAGGTTTTTTTCTTCCCTGTCCTAAATCTTCTCATATTTCCCAGTGAAACAGTCTTACTAACACCAAACAAAGACATTCAGAGATTTGGCTACAGCAGCAATTGAAATGCATCAAAAAGTGGCTACTACAATACAATTTTATTAATGAATGATCTACATTGGTTCCAGCTGTGTCCATGTGATTAGGCCTTCACGAGGCAACAATGGGTGTTTCCCTACTGCTTTTATTTGATTTCCAAGAATGTGTCATCTGTTACATCAGCCCCTGCCAATGTGCCCCTTGTAAAAGTATTTTGTTTTTTTTTCCTCCCAAATTTCTGAAGCATAAGTTGAATACCCACACACATCCCTGCTGAAATATTGTTTTTAATGAATAGTGGCCTAGGTTTGTATGCCTGGTGTTGCATACCAGCATTTCTGAATATAAATTCAAGTAAACATTTATTGAGTTTATCAGTAAATTTTTGGAAGTGTAGTTGTCTGGTAATGCTAAAGATAGACTATTTTCACTTCTACGTTTTCATCTTAATATTTTATTACAGTGGTATAATGTGTTATAGAGGTGGACAAGCTTGCAGATTGAAATGGGGATCGTCCAGATTGTTCCCTTCCCTGGACCATATGGTATAGTTCTAAAAGCTTTTTGTATGCTGTCTGTTCAGTTTATTGTAAACTCAATCTTTAGTGCACCTAAAAAGATAACCAAATAAAAATGGGCCTGAGAAAAAGGACTTTATATCACGTAAGGGCCTTAGAAATACTTGTTTTAAAGCAGATAACTGTAGATGAAGTTGAAGTTGAGATGATGTGGAGACCTGTCATTCTCTGAATATTCTTTTGAATTCATGTGGATTGTTGTAGATTGCCTTTGAATACTGGTTTTAAAAATGAAGAAATTTATGTTATATAACTATACTTACTACCCTTATTTATCCCATTCTGCAAGCCTCATGAGTAAAAGAATGTAGCCTTTGTCTAGTTTACAGAAAAGCTTCTACCTGTGAACAATGCCAAGGGATATGTAAACGCCAGGTTTTATGAGTATACCGGGTCTTATTTATTTATTTATTTTTCAGATTTCAGTGAGAATGTAGGGCTAGGACTTTCAATAATTTTACCCTGTTAGCCTCTGCACTTAAGAGATTGTTGAAAATTTTCTAATTCTGCTCCCTCCACACCCGGCCTATTATGGTTCCATAATTCTATTTAGGAAAATAAGAAAAGAAAGTGCTTATTCTGTATGCTCATTCTCTTTAAAAGCTGAGAATGGAGTGATTTCTTCTGCCTCTCACTCCCCTTCTCTCCAAAGTAAGACACAGTTAGATGGAGCATTAGACATTACCCACTGCTTCTTGGCACAAGAGATTTGAAGCTGAAATTCTACCCCATGCAAAAAGCCTGCGAAGAACACACTTTTTCTACTCTATCATTACCCTGAACCACTGAAAGTGTGACTGAGAGGAACTCAATGTTACTGGAATGTGTGATTGTGCTCTGAGTGGTCACAGTGAAATACATTTGAACCAAAAAAGGCAAAAAAGGTATGTGTGGCATATGGAGTTGATACTGATTGATATTAATGAATATTTTCAACACTGTACTATAGAAAATATCCCAAGTATTCTACACATTTAAAATATGTCCAGTGGAAACATATATGGAAAAATGATAAGTTTAGGGAATTTACTAGAGATAGATGAGATATTACAATAATATAATAATGCTAGTGGTAAATTGGACACAGAATACTTGTTGGATATACAGTTTTCAAGGTTGAAAATTTGTCATAAACAAAACTGTTAATTTCAAGTTGGGGAGTCTTTTCTATTTAAAACTACTGGTATCTTACGATCTTTCATCTATTAAAAAGCTGTTTTACAGAGTGCTCACAAAACTGAAAACATAGTTTATACCTGCAAACAAGCTAGGTTCTTCCTTTTCTCTCTCCATTCTATTTCCTTACCCCTTTCTTCCTAACTTGAGCTATTCGTTTGTATGTATATAGTACATATATGAATTATATATGCCATACTATAAAAATGTTATTTTATAGGTTTTGGAAATTGAAGATTTCAGTTAGGAAAAGAAATAAAAATCTTGTAATGACTATACAATGAATGGGTTTCCGCAGAGAAATTGGAACACAATTATTAAAGCAATCTAGATTACTGAAAATGGTAGGATAATTGTGGACCTGCAAACTCAAAATTGTTTCAGTTTCTTCTAGCTACAAAGGACTAAATCATAGCCAAAATCAAAGAAAGAAGAGCCATAGGTAATGTAACTCAAATATCTTCTCTTTTTTTTTTATAGCTTTCCTTTAACAGTAAAAATACCTTTGGCTCTGGGTAGTAGAAAATCTTACTATGACTGATGTAACTAAGGGTTTTATGTTCTCATGTCAGAAGAAGTCTGCAGGCTGTTAGTTTACAGGTAAATGATGCCATCGGAGATCCAGGTAACAACTTCCTTTTCCACTATCCTTAGCATATAACTTTTGCTTCTTATTTCACAGATGACTTTTTTTTGTACCTATAGAAACTCTGTTTTTGAAGCGGGATGAAAAGTGAAGAGATCTCAGAAACCTTCTCTTCATGAGGAGCTGTATCTTTTTCTTTAGAAAGGGATGCCTGCTCATGGGGACATCTATCTACATCTCATTATGTGTCACATAATTTCCTCTGGAGTAACATAAAATCATTTTAGCTTTTCCGCCTCTTCGAGAGAAAGGCAAGGAGAAGGAGAATTGGAATGAGTGAATTTGTGAAGGGCTGTGTACTAAATTTTTATAGAATTGTTATTATTAAGGGGCATCAATGTGAAGATGTCAGAGTTGCTTTGGGAGGGAAATGCTGTTCAGTTATCAGAGTTATAGGAAAATCCTCAAAATGATTTAGTACCAGTGCTTTCGTTTGAGCACATTATTCCATGAGTAAATAAAAATATAATTTCTTTTGAATTCTGTGTATAGACAGTTGTTTAAACAACGACAATGTGCTTGCACATTTAGATTACAGTTTTCTAAGATATAAGCAAACGGGTCATTTGATAATTTATATTATTGGTGTTGATTTACAAGAAGAACTTATTAGATCCCTACAAACCTTAGGACCAAGGGTGCAGTAAGTCATATTTTATCTTACATGGCATTTTGAGTATGTTACACCTTTTAAACTCCTAGAGTGACAGTTTTGTATTTTTCAGCACACATGCAAATGGTACATACAATAGAAAACATCTCCGAAAGAAGCCGTAAGAATTCATCTTTACACCTGGTTGCTTTGCACTACACTGTCTTAGAAGAAAGCAGGGTAACTCTTCTTTCAAAATCTGCAGAAGAAATGGATCAGAGTGTAACTTGGTAGTGTGAGTCAGTGCCTCACAACTCCTCCAGTGATGAACCTGAACTCCTCTTGTATTTCCATTCTGTTTATGTTACTTTGACCTCAGAGGACAAAGCAAACAACTATCCACTAAAATCCATACAACATCCCTTATATAGCATCATTTTAATAAATTCCTCCCTTTTCATTCATGATGGCAGAGTTGTTGGTACCTTAATTACTAAAACAACCTGTGCATGGACAGAACTTATCTCAGAGCATGGAACGTATTCAATTATCTGGAACTCAAATTTTCTATCTGAGCAGTTTATAGTCACTGAAAATAAAGGAGGCCCTTTTAACATTCAGAGCAGTCGTGGGAGAGAGTTCCTAATAATCACAATTTAGGCAAGATAGCTTCCTAGATTTGGATTGAGAGTTGGGTATCAATGGTCAGTTCCTTTTGGCCCTTAAACTATTCTTTTGGTCATACTTTAGGGAGTAGTAATTTATAGGGCAGCACTTTGCACTTAAAAATACTGCATGTGAAGGATCAGCCATTTCTCACTGTTTTCACCTTTGTGTTCTCAGTGATCAGTATAGTATCTGGCACTTAGTAAATATTCTTTGAATGAATTGTTTCAGTATCCCATGGAAATGCTCGTAATAAAGGTACCTTTAGGCTTTGCCTTTCCCCACTCCTCTTTAATTTTTTTATGTTGCCCAATAAGCACTCATAGTTTGTTTTTTGCTGTCTTTATCTTCTCATTGAATGATATCTGCAGTGATTTAGAACTTATTGAATAGGTGAATGCAGTAATAATACTTGGACAATTCGCTTTTTGATGCTGCTATAATTTTCAATCCAGGAATACCTCTTTTTCTTCCTCTTCATAAAGTGAGGGTTTACTGTAGCCTATTGATGAAAATTCCCAGTACATTCACTGAATGTCTTTTTTGTGTAAGGTACTCCTTTGCTCATTATGAAGAGATATAAACATGAATTGTACACAGAACTTGCTGCCACAGAATTGAAATCTGGTTGGGATATGCATATGTACTACATAACTATAGTATAGGTTGAGATTGTGGTGTCTGCTGTAGTTGAGGCAAAGGCCAAATTCGGTGGTACTTCAGAGGAAGGAGTAATTAATTCCGATTGACTGTCTATGGCTGAGCATTCGATGTGAGCCTTCATGCATGAGATGGAAGTTGGAGTCTTGAACTATATGTAGAAATTTGACAGGTGGTAAAGGTGCAAGGATTCGAGGAAGAATGACCAGCACAAGCTGCCTGGTGGTGGGAATGTGTATGGACTCTGAAAAAATGGCAGGGAATCTATTGTGTGGGGAAATGTTGAATCTGTGAGAGTGATAGGAACTGAGTTAAAAGAAGAGCTTGGAACCACATTGTGAGGGGTCTTGTTTCTTATTAAGTAATTCTGTTTCTTCTGCAGAAATAATCATAGCTTTTTGAGTAGGCCACTGACAGTAAGATTATCTGTTAAGTTTCAGAGAAAGAATGGAAGACATTAAATGCAGTTGAGATTGAAGATGAGGAGGAAGGCTGGGAGCTCTAGGGCTTGGAAGGAGGGCCTGATACAGAGGCCTGGGGTAGGTCCACTTAAAGGCCTGCAGGTTGTTGATGTGTTCAGAGTGGTGCAGCAGTGTCTTGGCTCCCAAGACAGGGCGCGGTGCGATTTTGAGCCTTCTTTCCACCTACATCATTTTGGAAGACTGGAACATGCCTCCCCTTCCTATACCTGGGAAATAAATTATTTTAGCCTGAATTCTAGAAGAAAGCAAAAAGAGAAAAGGGTTGATTGATTGTTGAGTGAGTCCAGGATCTCTGCACATTTCTTCCACTCCCCTTTGTAGTTGGGATTTTGGTTTTCTGTTCTTTGTGGACTCTCAGTTCATCTCTTTGAAGTAGAACTCGCTAGTGCCCTCTCTTTGAGACTCAGGTTAAATGTTTTGTAACATTTGTCACTCTGTATTGTAATTTTATCCAGGCTGTAGGCCAGAAACCATTTGGGTCATCTTAATATCACAAAACACTCAGCATAATTTTTAGAATAATCATTCAACAAATGCTTGCTGTATGAAGGAAATTTGTTTATGCTTTGCAGTCACACAGACCTTCCTACTCTCTGCACACGCAAGGCATATTTCATCTCGGGGTCTTGCTGTGCCTGCTGCCTGGAAAACTTTAGCTCCAGATCTGCACAGCCCTTGCCTCTCTGCCTCTGCTTTTTGTGTAGATGCCCTCTCATTATCGGCTAGGTGTTCTCTGACAACCATATTTAGAATACTACCCTTCCCCAATCCCAGTTCTCAGCAACCCTTAGCCTTTATTACCCTGTTACTTTTCTTTATAGCACCTGCTGTCATCTGATGCACAATTACTATATTTTGCCATATAATGTGCAGTTTTCACCCAAATATTTGAGGGAAAAATAAGGATGCGCATTATACATGGGGATAATGATCACATATCATGGGTATAATAATGGGTGCAATAATCCCATGTGTGATGTGCACAAAAACATGGGTGCACATTATACACGGCAAAATATGGGTATCGATGATTGTCTTTTTACTCCATGTAGAAAGGCATTCCTATGATAACATTTGTTTTGTTCCCTAATTTATCTGCGAGCACTTGGAACAATGATGGGCACAGTCGGCGTAAGAAATATTTACTAAATGAATGAATGGTAAAAACCAGACTAAAAAGAATAATAAACATTCATCTGCAGGTTTGTTTATAGGTTTATGTAAGGATTGGCATTGTTGTAACTTTTATAATATTTATATCAAATTATTAGTATTGCTTACAGAAAAATAAAAACAAATTCTATTTTCTATAGATTGTGCTATGAAATCTAATTATGGATTAGTATTTGTTTTAAAAATATTTGAATGCCAAGCATATCCTGCAAAAAAAAACCCAGTTTTATTATCCATGCCAGCTTAATTTTTAAGGCAGTGAAATGGAAGAGTGTTATTTCAGCAAGCAACTTATTTTCATTTGTGAGAATGGAATATTTTGAATATTCTAATTGATTTTTGAGGATGATTTTTATAAAAAAAATAATGCTTCTTTCTGTACAGTGTATATTTGCCTTTAAAACAGTTGGAAACTAGGAACAGGCTTGGAAAATATTTGTTGAGAAAGGTGGTAGCTAATAATTGACTTGATAAATGTTTGGAGGAGGGTCATTCAATCCCAATGTAAAAGGTAAATCTTGGGATATGCAAAACTTTAAAGAAGACCTATTTTAAAAATCATTTTATAGGTATATTTAAAGTTTGCAAAGGGATTGTAGACTGTTTATCATAAGCTCAGGGTTCTCTTTTGTACTGCAAATTCGCTTGGATATTTTTCCAGAAATCTTAAGTCTGTAATTTGACAGTAAAAAAGTTGGTTATCAAATCAATATTATTATATGTCTTTTAGTGTCATAAGAATTCCCTTTTGGAAACCCATAAAAACCCATTTTTCTCACCAGAAACTTTATCTGCATTTTCCATAAGGTCCAAGTACTAATGGTGGAGGCGATCTGCTCTGGGACAGGGAGTCGACGAAGTGGTAACAAAGCTAAAAAGGCCACAGGGAGCTTTCTGAAGATTAGGGTTCTTTTCATATCAACTTAGTGAAAATTTTAAAATATGTTAAGGTGTATATTGATAAATGTATTCATCGTATTTCTTTAAGCACAGATGAAATGATATGCTTGTCTGTAATTTTTGTGTTTACATATTTCACATTTCTATTAGTATTTTTATTTTTTCTGGAAGTGAATTCTTAATTACTAGTATGCTTTCCCTGTAGGTTGTTTTCTTTTTAGAGTTGTAAGTTAAGTTTTTCAGCATAGATGATTTTTAAAAAAAAATTTTTCAATATAGTTTATTGATTATGCTATTATAGTTGTCTCATTTTCCCCTCTTCACTCCCCTCCACCCTGCACACCCCCTCCCACCCACATTACCCCCAGTTCATGTCCATGTGTCATACTTACAAGTTAGCACAGATGATGTTAAAAATGAAATGATTGCATTGGAAAACAATGCCAGAAATAATAGTTTGTTTTTATTACTTGAAAATGAAACGTGGTGTTTAAATTGTAAAAAGTACTAGAGTCTGGAGGTTCCATTTAAAACTATTTCACTACCAAGTAGAGTTGCTACTGGGTTAATATTTATTAATTATCCATTTACCTATTGCATGCATGTAAACACAAGAAAAAACTCGGTGGTTATGAGAGGAGACAGTTTTTTTTTAAACTGCAAGACTGTGTTTCTAGTAGTTGAATATCCAGTCATTCCCTTTCTATTTTTTTAACATGTGTAACACATATGGATGATTATGCAATAACCTTTTTCTGCTTTCTTAATATAGACACTTAGGAAATTAAGTGTGAAACTAGAAGTTCTTTTCAATTGTATTCACCTTAATTAAATATTTTCTCTTATTTCAAGAGCCGTAACTAATTATTTAAGGCCCAAATTAATTTTGACATTTTACTTGAACTTTAAAACTTTGAGTTTGCACTATGCTTGCCCATGTTTCTATTCAAAACTATAAGTACCAGGATAGTATCTTAGTTTCTAAAACACTTGGTCAAAGTACAGCTCTGGAGCTATATATATCTCTCATATATAAATAAAGGTCTTGACCTGTTTGCAATTATATAATAACTCAAGTACATTTTAAAAAATTAATTATTTTATTTTATACTTTAGACAGGCTATTTACAAAACCAAATTATAGTGTTTGTGACTAGCTATCGCCCTATTAATTTAACTCTTGCTGATTAGCTTTTTAATAAATTTCTTTATAGCAGTAGTAGTTAGAATAAATTGAAAACTGCATGCAAGCTCCTGGAGGGGAGTAAGCCTTCAATAATTGGTGTATTTCAACCAATTTGGCCTCCTTCCCTAAAGTTAAGAAAAATTTAGATGTTCTTTTAATTACAAGTTGAAACATATTCCATGATGTAATTTGAAGAATAAAATGAAGCACAAGGAGAAAACGAAAATCACTCAAAATTCTCCCATACATGATTATGTATACCTGTGTGCACGTGTGCTGTCTTATAGTTATATATGTTCATTTCATCGTATGTTTTTATACATGCCTCTCATGCATCTGTGCAATAGTGAAACATATTCCATGCCAGTAAATATTCTTCATTATGATTTTTTATTATAGTTATTTAGTCACAAGGGATCCTTTTTGTTGGATATTTTGATTTTAATTTTGGGCAAAGACTTCAGTAAAGATTCTGATAATTTCCAGGGTTATTTATTAGACGTGGTATTGTTGAATCAAAAAATACACAGAGTGTAGTACATAGCAGCTTCTTTTCAGGGTATGACAAGGGTCCTTTTAATTCACAAACTATTCTCTTCCACTTTGTAGATGGCTGAAATTTTATCACTTGTTGCTCCTGGGAGAGGTAACTGATTGCGCCCAGCAGACATTTCCTCTGAACAATGTGAAGGAATTTATTTTTCATTTAGTTCTTACAAGTAAAGTTTCAAAGTAACATGGGGCAAGGGACAAGTGGAATGAATGATAAAGGGAAACAAAATATTCCTTTACAATTCTACTAAGATCAATTGAACAACTGTTATATAAAATCCAGGATTTTATGTACCTAGTTTTGGGAGTTTAGTTATAATCTCTCTCTACAATGATTCAGGCTGTTTGTTAACTGTGAATGCTAATTAATCCAGTAGAGAGAATTCTGGTCCCAGATATGGTGCATATATATGCCGGATAGAGATGCAAGAGGGAATTAATTAACTCCTAAGCAACCTTACTGTGTTTGAACACTCTGTTTGCAAAGTGTGAAATTACTTCCTTAAGAGATGATGAGGATGCAAAGTGTGGTTTGGGGTAGGTTGCAAAGAATACCTTTTATTATAGCGTCTCTGCTTCATTAGACAAAATATTTTATCTTTGGACTGTTTCCTTGAAAAAACAGGTTGATAAAGAGATAATAGTGACAGACAAGGCTGCTAAGTAGATAAAAGTCACAGTGCTTGCTCCAACCAGAAAACTTTGAGCAACTGCTACTTATCTTTCATCCAGTGGGGACTTGTGTGTCGGATGATATGGGCAAGTCCGTGCTTCCTTTGCAGATACCATGGAAAATAATAGATCTTCTTGAAATTATATACTGTTGTCTTCGTATGACTTTTTTTTTTACTCAACAGTCTTAATCCTGAATATCTACAGGATTTTAAAATCCCAGTCTATTATTATCAGACTTACTCTTTTTCTTATAATAGTGGGTAGCTAATAATATGCCCCTTGTGATATTTAAAAATAGCGACACAGCTCTCATTACCACATCTATTAGCCCCAGATTTACTTAGCACCAGTCTAAACTGGGCTTCTAGGCTTTTTAAAATTTATCATTATCATCCTCTAGAGTCTGTCTATCCAGTTTTTCTAGTTTTGGCTTCTTACACCGTAAGCAAATCTCTTAAGACCATTGACAAATCAGAACGTTCTTGAAAAATCTATGGCAATTGGAAAAGACCTGCTGCAAAAAATAAATAGAAGAAATATATCTTTAACTAATCCTACTTCTAATAATTTAGTATATTCATGTGGAACTTTGGAGATGAGAGAAGTGTCACTAAATATTTTAATTGGTATACAGCTTTAAACGTGGTTTTATTGATTTGGATCTTAAATAACAGATTTTTACACTGCTTCATCTCATACTTCTTTACATCACTTAAAAGCTTTGTTACTGCAGGGTGACTTTCATTTATATAAAATGACTTTAAAAATATTAAAGGCATCTAACGTTGGTACTAAGCATGTATATTTGTTGCCTTTAATCCTGTATGGAGATTTCTCTTTCTTCTCCCAAGTGTTTACTGATACATATATATATATATTTTTGCTTCCTAAGCTGCTAGGATTTTGCATTGCTTTTAAGTGGATTTCCCCTTACTGATAAATAGATTCAGTTGTGAGATTATGTCCTTTTCATTCTTCAATGGTAGTGAATAAATCCAGAACTTCATACTTGGTGACATTTATTTTAACTCATCAAGGGAATGCCACCCATGTTTGCTTGGGTTGCTGTACTTCAAATAGGTCTGTTTGTGTGTTAGACTAACCCTGCTATTTCTGTTTCAAAATTAACTGAAAATGTGATAGGTGCCTCCCACTTGGAGAGGGCAACTTCTTGACAACTTTTTATTTAGTTAATACGGATTAAGTTCTTAAAAGATGTTAGTGAGACTCGCTAGTGCCAGGATATTTAAGAACATTTGTCATTTTATTTTAAATTTATTTGATATGTATATTTATAATTAGCTTGCACAAACCAAGCTGGAGTTACATTTTGACAGAGAAGCCAATGTAGGGTAGCATGATTAATGCTTCTGTCCAATAAAAGACACCAGTCTAATGATTAAACCAGCTGAATTCTCCCAGGTGGTAGACTAGACCGTCATCGTGTTAAATATCCTTGTAGCATCCACTCAGTCAGAGAAGATGGTTGTCCATGGTGTAAAACATAGCTTCTAAACCCCTCAGCAGGGCTGTTGGCAGAACATTTTCCTTAGAGTGAGTTGTGACCTTTCAAATACACTAAGTTGCTGGGGTGTCAAGGATAGGGTTGTGACGTCAGGGGAGGGATGATTATGCAGGATTCTGGAAGGAATCACAAGAGATTAGAACAAAAGTTTTGATTGCTTACCACCCTAACTATGTGGTATTCAGTTTTGTGTGACTTATACCACTGATGTTCTAGATTTAAAAATGATTAGGAATTATGTATTGTACTATATATAAATAATATAATATGTAATAAATACATTTATCATTTTATAGTAGCATTCATATTTCACATGCTTATAAATATATGCTGCAATGTATATCATTTACATAATAACAGTTACTAAACATTAATATTTAATCCCCAAACTTCAAAGAGTAGAAAATAGAGGAGGCACCCATTACTCACGTCGTATCACATGCCTGCAGTGAAGCATAATGGAAAGATGTATGAATAAGGGGTCAGGAGACCCTTGCTCTCCCTCATTTTGTGATGCCAACATTCTCCATTTCTTCCTCTATAAAAGAAAGGTGGTGGAACAGCCGCGGCAGCACTCCCCCCCGACCTATGATTTGGTGATATACTCAGGCTTCTCTACTCAGGTGTCTGTCCAAATGTGTCAGGTTGCCTGATTTTCTCCCACTGAGCTGATTTGCAACCCCTTTCAGGAAGGTGGGAGCCTTGGAGAAATGCCATCTCAAGAAAGCAAATACGTCATTCATCTTGTCAAACATTTAGAAAATGAATAATTATTGGCAGAAAATATTTTAAAATGTCTTTTTTCTTCCTTGTTAAATAAAAGCCTAATTACTAACCGTAGAGTGGGATCTCGAGATTAATGGTGAGGTAACTGGCTTCTCATTCTGCTTTACTTTAGTATTAAACTCCAGTGATGACAGATCAAACACATTAAAAAACTGCAGGTGATTTTCAAAATTCATGGATCTCACAGATATCAAACTTCCTTTGACCTGGGATTGAATCGTTTATGGTGTTTCAATTCTTTTATCATCGTTACTTCTATTGTATTTAGTACATTAGGATAAACACACATCTACATGCAAAATTTATTATTTGCAATAAATTCTGATTTCTGTGAACAATAAGCAAAAGGATCATTATTTGAAAGGGAATACAAGGGGGTCCCAAGGAAAACCTGGAATTACCTTCTGGAGGGCGAACCCCTTGTAGTACAGACTTCCCCCACTAGGTGTGTGTTCTAGGAGCCCATCTGTATCAGTGTACCAGCTGGTAGTGTTGTGAGAGGCTGCGTTTGGCTTCAGTGAATTTTTTAAAAGGTTCTTTGAACACACTTGCCCATGTCATGATGGGGGATTTACAAGCACACCTGCCCACACAGCACTGAGTGTCCAGCAGTTTTTGACCAAAAACAGCCTGACCCCTGTTCCCCATCCTCCCTATTTACCTGATGTCTCCCCGAGCAACATTTTTTTGTTTCCACCAATGAAAATATTCCTCTAAGGAAAACATTTTGCCAATGTGGAAGGTGAAACAGAGAATGACAGAAACACTAAAAGGAATCAAAATCGACAAGCTCAGAAACTGTTTTGAGCAGTGAAAAAAGTATCTTGATAGGAGTATTGCATCAAATGGAGAGTACTTTGCAGTGACTGATATTTAAACATGTAAGAATAAATACACAACTTTTTATAAATAAATTCCATTTTTTGGTTCCCCCCTCATATAATAAAAATATGTTTGGATTTGTTGGCTGCTGATTTAGTTTAGACTTCAGGAACAATAGGAAATCACTAGGAACAAATACAGTGCTGTCTTGGGACCTGCGCCAAGTGAAAGCAATGCTACTTTCCCCCTGATTTTCAGTTCAGCTCTACAAAAACTTAGTGACATTCACTATATGCCAGATCATGGAATAGCCCCCAGGAAAATAAGATGGTCCCCATCTTCCAGATACTTGCAGTGTCATAGGCAATGGAAGGACATGGAAATAGAGTGAGGCAAGTATAATGATACTGTTATACAAAGTAGAAAGGAAGTTGTGCTTAAGAGAAGTTCAGGGAGAGGCTTCGTAGAATTGATGATTCATGAGCAGAAATTTTAAGAAAAGTTCATTAGGTGAACACGAAGAGAAGGCTAACGGAAAAGAGATAAAGGTTTGAAGTCATAGAAGTGTAGCACAGCTGCATGAGTGTAAGTGCTTGGTATTGCTGCAGTGAAGAGTCAGCGGAAGTGAGGGCAGAGGGATTGAAGTGGGAGAAGGGGAAGCCAGGCTGCATGTAGTGCAGAGAAAGGAAGGAAGGAAGGAGCCGGAAAAGGAGGGCGTTAACTGCATCATGTAGGACCTTGGGTTCTTATCTTTATGTGATATGGAGAGACATTGAAGATGTTTGAGCATGCCACTTTAAAATCAGATTTACATTTTGGGAGATTATTTGTGGCTTCTGGTGAATGGTGTGATGGGAACCGGATTGTATGGTAGCGTGGAGATGTAGTTAAAAAGCATAATGCAATTAGGGTAGTTCAAATGAGAGAATGAGATGATTTTCTGGTATAAAATTTTCTGTGGATTCATACATGTACTGCTGCATTTTAAAATGCCAGCACATAGAAAATATGTTTAGTATTCAGTAGAACTAATTATTGCTACTTTTATAGTTTGAAGTTCTTTATGAAATTAATAGCAGTGGCAAATTGAAAGAGGGTTAGTATTTTGTCACTGAAATTAAACCAGTAAACTCACAAAAATGTTCATAGTTATAATTTTGCTATGTAACATGGAATGTAACTTTACAAAAATGTAAGGTAATAAATTGTGGAAATTATGTATATTTGAAACCAAGTGGATGATGTCTTAGTGCAGGTACATGAAATTGTTTGTTGAATTTGCATTTGTTACTGACAGTCATTACCCAGACTTTGTATTAATTCAAGTCATAGAATAAATGACTGATATTTTTAAGCAGAATGTTAAATTCCAAATTGAGAAGGAATGAAAATATTTGCTAAGGAAAATTAAATAGCCATATATGCAGATCAAATTGTGATTTTGAAAAGAGCGTGTAAATTGTGTAATTAGAAAAGTACACTTTAAAATAGCACATTTGTTGAACACTTTCTGTTTGCTAAGTGTTAGGGATAGGCATTGCTTTGACTGAGCAAGGTGAGGTACAGTTTTATTGGTGAAGAGCATTACTGAGTTGTTGCGACTAATAATTTTGTGGAAAAACATTTTTAAGAAAAGCAATATGCCATCTACGAATATCAGATTGAAATTTTGGAAGGAGCTTGCAAATCATATAATTGGAAAAGTACATTTTAAAGTAGTTTTAAAGTGTCTCACAAAGAATATGGCTCTACGTCTTCTTACTAAATCTTACGTAAATCCCTAGTTTTTAGTTACCACAGCAGGAAACTAATGTCGGAGTTGAAGAAATATGAACATCCATGACATTGTGGGGGAATAAAATATTAGAGAGCTACATCTTTTTCATTATGAACTCAACTTTTTAATACTGCTATTTAAGTACCCATAGTGGTGTACAAGTTATCATACACCTTAGGTTGTATGTCCTGTAATCAAATAGTAATATAATAGTAAGTTCCCATGATACATTTTCTTCAACAGTGCTCAGGAATCTGATTCATTCCCTACTATTAGCCAAACTTTAATTATATAGAGTACTATCAGTGCCTGTAGTTTTGGGATTGCAAGGTTATTACTCTGAATTTGAAGCCAGATTATATTTCAGTCTTCAGAGGTTACATCGAGGTTTCAGGAATTAGGATGAATTTGCCATGCCTGATTTTTAGAAGTTTTTAAAAAATAACTTTGTCATAGCATTTATCTTTGTCTCCCCCCCATATAATAATTAAATGTAGTATAATACTTTGAGGAAACTTTTTTTTAGCTAAATGTATTTTTACTACATATTCATCTTTCATAGGTTCTAGTAGGGGAGTCAGTGGTGACATATTTCAAGACAAAAGTCTTTTCATGCTTATTTTTTACTGTTTAATGAGATTTCAGGTATATTTTAACAACTGGGGTTTCCCTGATGAATCATTGAAGTAAGTGAGTGGGCTGGAAGGTAACACTAACTTTTCTCAGTACTGCCCTATTTTATTCTACTGGGTTATTAGCTGCTTTTTTAAAATAGAACCTGGTGTGTTGGGGTTGGTGGGTGGAGGTGCAGAAGGAAAGGGGTCAGTGAGAAAATACCAGGTAAACCTCTGATGACCTATTGGGAAATCCTACTCAAATTTTACTTTCCCCAGCTTAAAGCATTTAGTGTTTAAGCTCACTGTTTTTTCTCTCTGCCAAGCTTAACTTTCCAAATATCGTATATAGGGAAATAGAAAATATATTTTTAGCCATTGATAGAAATTTAAGGTATCAAGCCATGTATATATTAACCTGTGGAATCAATTTCTCATGTGTGTGGGATTAAAACTGTTAAAACCATCATCACTGAAACTATACCTTCCTACAACCAGTAGCAGTAAGGTGTCTGTGGAATATATTAATACAAAAATTCCTCTGATTTAAAAATTTTACTTGGTATCTGGTTGGAAAATTATTTAAATAATAGAGGTAACAGAATTGACATCATATATGAGGGCTAACTGCAGGTTTCTAATGTGAGTTAGGATCAGTTTGTAAAAGTCCACATGATTTATTTATACTTAGCACATCTTTTTCAATAAATCAGTGACATATTGCAATTTTCCTTTATCTATACTGTTAAAAAAGACTCAACTACCACAGCAGTTGTAACTACTAGAGGAGGTAGACAAAAAATGTAGTTCACCTTGAAAATGATCATGGCTCAGGGAATAAAGAAATTGGGTCAAGCTGAAAATAAATGCAGGTACAGTGACAAAAAGTTTTAATAAAAGTTTAAAAATATTCACAGCATTGGTTTCAGGCCACTTTTGTTCTAAGCGATCTTATCAATACATTTTCAGTTTTTATTTGAGATGATTTTAATGGTGCTCGTTCATTTTGGTCAAAATGTTTATATGAAGTGCTATTGTGATTTTTCACTTTCCATCCCCTTTTAATTGTAAATACAAACTGTTTGGAAAGGTAGATAATTCTTAGTTCATTTTGACCTCTTGTGGTTTTAAATAGAATTTGAAGTTATTTAAAATTTCTATGTTATAGCTGTCACTTTGACTCATTTTATATTGCAAATTTAATGTGTAGCATTTAACCATGTATCATTAAATCATGGTATTGATAATGAATTAAACTTCCATAAAACTTTAATAGTATAGTAGATTCTCATTCATTGGTATCACTAAAGAATAAAATATGGTGAAGAAATGAGTTTTTTTTTTTTTTTTAAGAAAACTGAAGCTTCTTTAAGCAGAGAAACTTAATAGTTGGTAAAATTTATCTGAAACATTTTACATGCTCTTTTAGGGAGCAAGGATGGATTGGCCATTTACTCTTTTCTTAATGTCATAAAATATCATTATATTGTCATGCAGAAAGGATCAGTATTTGTTTCCAAGTGTAAGTTTTTTTTTTCTTTTGCTGTTTCTTCCTTTCAAATGCCACACCCCTTATTTGGATAGACTTATACAATTTAAATGCTTCAAGCTTTAATATCTGTGATTGTATGTGTGCTGATGCTTTAACAGATTTATTCACCCTGTGAACTATGTAAGACATTAGTCTGCATGCAGGCTCACCCACCATCTTTGACAAATACTTGGTCGCTGCCCGAGAGGAGACTCTGCTTGCTTTGGAGTAACTACTGTCAATGTTGAGGCTCTGTTCCTGCTGCTCCCAAGGACTCACTCTCTAGTAACCATTGCTAGTGGTGCAAAAATGTCTGTATTCACCCGACTTGCCTGTGAGCATCTGTGTTGTCAGAATGACCAATTGAAGTTTTCTGAGAGTATTGTTAAAATGGGCAAATAATGTACTCCCTTTATCCTTTGGCAAATTCTAGCATAACAGCAAAAAATGCTATTTTAACAAAGTTTTTTTTTAACCTCATACTTATTTGTTTCAAGCAGTATTTTTAAAAACAAAATGAAGCACAGCTCTAGTATTTGAACTGTTCATTAATGTGCTGTAATGACATTTGGTTTGAATCTTATGTTTAAAAATCAGCTTTTTGCTTGTACCTAATGGGGATCATCTCTCTTCCAGGTGTGCTTTAAGAAGACCATAGAAAAGAAGAACACATTTTCTTCTTGTCACAAAAATTGCAATAGAAAAGTAAGTGGGGGAACTGCCAGGGTAGGGCTGTCTCCGCAAAACAAGCAGGACAAATTTCCATGAATCAAAGCCACTAAGTATAGTTTTCAGAGGTGGTAGGACATAGTTACTTTCCCTAGAAAAATACCCAAAATGCAGACACACCCATTGGCCACTAGCAAAATGCTCCAGTAAACGCTAGTTCAAACCTGTACATTTCACTCTTCTTACTGAGCTATTAAAGGGGTGGAAATCTACTATAGCTATAATCTTTTTTCCCCTTCTCTATTTTTCAACCTCCCACATGCTTGGTGTTAGTTCTGCTTGCTGATTGTCTTGAATCTACAGCAGCACCTACACATACTGCCTCCACAGTTTGCAGATAACTCATGATTCAGACTCATAGAAACATCTGTAACTATATAGCATAATATGTGCTCTAGATTAATCATGGAAAAGGGCAAAATAATGAAGAATCAGAAAACCTTTTTTCTTCCACTAATATTGATGTTGCTTTCTTTGAGGTTATATGAGTGAAATAGTCTTTAGGGTGATTTATATCACAATTCATCACTTGAGGAAATATCTCAGGACATTCTTACTAGAGTCTTTTAGAGACCTTTTGAGAATATACGGTGCATATACACCTTAGCGTGGTTAGGTCGGAGGAAATAATGCAAGATAGTAGATATCTGCGTTGTGATCTAGTAAGCAAATTAATGTTAAACTGCTTTTATTCTGCCTTGAAACCTTTGATATAATTTTCAAAATTGTCTTTTATTGTTCTCTCTGGTTACTTTCTAGAAGTTTTCATCATTTGAAGGAATAATGGCTACAATTTTGTTAAATGTAGAAGTATTTTTTAACTTATTGAACACTGTGTTAAGAGTTGAAGTTTCCAACTGGCCTGAAAAAAATTAAGCCTCTGCATAGCTAAGCCTCTGCATAGCTTCCTTCTTAGCCACAAAACCTGTGGGGCTTTTAAAATCATATTTGAAGTGAAAGCTGCTGATGAGGAATGGGTAACCCCCACTGCATTTGAGATGCGTGTGTATATCTTTCCCACTTGTCCTTGATGGATAGGAAGGAGGTCATGACCGAAAATTACTGGAGGATTTGAAGGTATTCATTCTCCTTAAGTAGGACAATTTCTACTCATAATGGGAGGGGCAAAATACTTATTACTGGTTGTAGACTACCAGGCTTCAATTTCATCTTCACAACCACCTCTGTGGTTAGTATTGTTGTCCTCATTTTAGAGAAGGTGATAGTGAGTCCTACAAAGTTAGGTAGCTTGACCAAGGTCGTACAGCCAGGAAGTGACAGAGCTGAGCTTTAAACTTGTATTTCCCTGATCCCAGGGTTCATACCTTTCCCACCTGAAGAATACTATTTCTTACTTTGCAGATAATTGAAATATGTGTTTGTATATTTTTCCCCAAAAATGCTCATTGGGAGATTCAGAGATCAGGAAATAAGTTTTTATTCATTTCTGGCATTTTTTTTGAGAACCATTTGAGACTTTTTGCTTTGAAATGCAATTTAGGCATTACTTTGAGCAAGGTGAAGTACAGTTTTATTGGTGAAGAGCATCGTTGAGTTGTTGAGACTAATAATTTTGTGGAAAAGCATTATTCAGAAAAGCAATATGCCATTTAATGAGTGGTATTTACTTCTGTCATAAAGGAAAATTCAAACATCTGGAATATTTTTTAAACAGTGTAGTGTTTATGTTTCTTCCTTACTTCTAACAGGAAATAGCATATAATTTAAAATGTACATAAAAGTTTTTATATTCATGCATACATTTTTATTTCACTAGCACATTAACAAAAGTCATATTATTCAAATAAAAAAATTTCTTGATAGCCAGTTCTCTGTGATGAAAAATTTACCATGTTTTTCATAATAACATTACTTTATCTCTCTTTATGGATGTGTTGTTTAAAGAAGGGTGGTGGAAACCTTGCTGGTTAATAGGTGAATAGCTTTACTCCGCTTTTTTGGTCTTTCTCTGGGAGTGGAATATATACAATTGTGAGGAAGTGATCAAGGTTTGTTCAGTGCCTCCAGAAATTTTATCTTAAGATTTATGACACTAGAGAATTAAAATTTGAATATGAATGTGCTTTCTTATAAATATGCATTCACTGGAGACTTCGATAGCTGCTGCATTAAAAAATGGATTACTGTATTTTGCCATGTATAATGCACATTTTGGGCACAAATTTTTGAGGGAAAAATAAGGATGTGCATTATACATGGGTATAATGATCACATACCATAGGTATAATAATGGGAACAATAATATCATGTATAATGTGCACAAAAATGTGGCTACATTATATGGGGCAAAATACAGTAATATGAGAATTACAGAATCAGAACATCTGAACTGGGAAGGGCCTTACAAATGAAGGGCTCTCGGAGTGGGAGACTGTCCAAGACTGGATGCAACTCCAGGCCATGCCAGTTCTGAGTTTAGTGAGTCAGATCAAAGCCGTTTCAACTAGGAAAGGACCTAAACTTCCTAGAGGAGGAGAAAAAACTGAGTCATTGTGGAAGTAATCTTAGGACATGAAGAAAACAGAAATCAGGCAATTGGAACATCCTTTATGTCCTCTTATTTTAAAAAGTGGGGCAAAACCTATTTTTTAAAAAAATGTGTTTGTAAATTATTTATATTTGATTTCTGGGTACAATCTTTTAACTTATTTTTATTTAAAAATCTTTGTACACATACACATATATTTGAAAATATATATTTTTTGCTTATTATCTAGAATCTGTGACAGTTTGAAGGGCCAATGAGTATTCTTATCATCGAAGCATTCTATGGAGGGTCCCATAAACAGCTCGTGGACCTTCTCCAAGAAGAGTTGGAAAACTGTGTTGTTTATACTCTTCCTGCAAAGAAGTGGCATTGGAGAGCACGGACATCAGCTTTATACTTCTCTCAGAATATTCCCATCAGTGAGCATTACAGGTAAATTAGAGCTGAGGCTGCATCTTCAGCCTGTTGTTTGTTTTTTCTCTTACCTGAGGACATTTTTTCTTTGCTTTTGGGATAGGGTATGGGGGGCTGAGAGAGAGAAAGAGAAAAAGAGAAAGTGAAGTATCAATGCGAGAAATATTGATTGGCTGCCTCTTGTAGGCTCTCCAACCAGGGGTCGACCATGCAACCCAGGTGTGTGCTCTAACTGTAATCGAACCCCAAACATTTGAGTTACAGGACAATGCGCCAACCAGCCGAGCCACACCGGCCAAGGCTTCGGCCTGTTTTTAATGTACCCATGTAAGGATGTTGCTTTTCTATTGATATCTATGAGATTTTCTCCAACAATGGAATTGGTCAGTATTACCAGTCAGTACAGACAACAGAGCAGCAGAGTATATTATACTCTGAGGACTCCAGGTTGATAGAAAAGTGACCTGATTTGTTTGTTTATTTAAAAATATTTCTGGATATCCTTTTTAAAAATACTTTTTTTTGGTTTCGTTTATGTATTTTTAGAGAGAGAGGAAGGAAGGGAGAGAAACATTAGTAGTTGCTTCTCTTATGCCCCCACCTGGGGACCTGGCCTGCATCATAGGCATGTGCCCTGACCAGGAATTGAACCAGCAGTCTTTTGGATCACGGGTTGGTGCTCACTCCACTGAGCCAAACCAGCCAAACAGTGACTGTGTTTAGAACCTACATGCCTTTTCTTATTCTTGTGATTTTATCACATGCACAAGTATGGGTACGGATGACACTTTTTGGCCTGAGAGAGTTGATCTTGGGCCTGTTGGGTTTTTTTTTTTTTCCTTTATCTTTTTCTTTTTCTTTTGGTTCTATAACCTCCAATGCCTATTTTAGTGAGTATGCTGTTTTAGTTTATCATGCCTGCTCTATAGTAGGAGCTAACGTTTTAAAGATGGATATGACCAAAGTCTGTGCCCTTGCAGGATTTAAAGACTATTAAGATAGAAATAGACATGTGCATGCAGTCAGAGTATGAAAAATACAAAAGTCAGTTCTTACCATGACAAACTAAGGTGGCTTTATATAGTTGGCAAACTTTGCTTAATCTTGAAGGATGAGTAGATTTGGGGGACACAGACCTCACTTATGAATTCTTATTTGTTATGAAGTGGGAACTAGGGGTATCTATTAGAAAGTCTTATGGGACACATTAAAAAAGATGGATGAAAAATACTGATTAGAGTTTTAGGAGGAAAATGTAGAATGGAATCCCCTTGAACATTTATACCTCTGTGTTCTCTTTTTGAATGTACTGCCAGGTGTCTCCTGATTGGTAAATAGTGGCAGATTTCCCTGCTGTGGTTTACATATCTGATGTTCTTGCCATTCCGGGTAGGACTGCATAGGTTTAAGCAGGAGTGGGGAGTACCAGGCTGATAACTAATGGAGTCAGGGCAGACAGGTTGTTAGAGAAAGGGCTCCCTGCAGTGCCCACCTTGGCTTCAGTCGCTATACCCATTTACTGCTTGCAAGGTGGAGCAGTCACAAGGGAGACAGGAGCTTGATATTTAAATATAGTTGCTGTTTTTTTGTAGTAATGTGGGGAATTCAGAGAATAGCCCTTTCGGTGAGTGAAAACCATTCATCATCTTTGAGAACTCAGATTGTCAGGTGGAACAGAAGTGAGTGCTCAGGTCACATTGCTTGGGATTTTAAAGGTAAATGCTGTTTTGGGGCATACTGAAAATTTTGTAATTTTTCTACCTCAACTGTATTTTTCCTTTCATGATTTAACATTTTGTATTCTGATGTTACTAAGTGAATATTGTCGATTCACTAAGAGTATGAGAAATCTCAATGAATGTATCAATATGAAAGTTTAAAGACAGTGATAAGACTATTGCTGTGATAAAGTCTGTTTATAGTTGCTTTTGCATCTCATTTGTTTTCACTGCACCAGTTGTGTTTTACCAGAGGTCAAGTAGTCCGGTTGACTTCATGGCACATTTTCATTTAATGTTACCATTTGATATAATAAATTTCTACAGTGATTTGAACATTGAAAGGAACCATTGCTATATCTCTCTGCTGTTAGATTTCATTTTGATTATACAGTTTTTCAGAGTGAAATGATTGTATTACAACTATATGTATGTGAATAGTATGCAAACAAACACTTCTTTGCCCATGGCTTCCTCACACCCTTTTAGGCCTGAAGCATTTGAGGTTAAGCATCATATTGGTCTTTGAAGCCATTTTATTTAGGGAGTAGATTTCTGAAAGATTGTGATGTAAAGTTTACTTGTTCATAGCCAGAACCTCCAGGTCTGGTGTCTGTGATCTTTCAAGGGCGGCCACGTAAGCCATGCAGTTACCTGTATTAATCTAATCAGACTTCACTAAGGGACCTGTCTCAGCAGCTTAACTTACAGTTATAGCTGACCAATGGTGACATGTGCTCTTTACCAAACAACTTTTCTGAATACTTTTGGACAAATAGTTGCATCTTGAAAACTTATGCTAAGTTAAAAAATACGTTCATGCGATCCTACATTGAAGTGCAAGAATAATCATTTATTATACCAGATGAATCTGATCTCTGTAGAGACTTTTAAAGATATGAAAAGTTTTTGTTTTCTGATTACTTGCTCTTTGTATATTTAGAAAATGAAATCACCAAAATTCATAAAGAGAAAATTAATAAGTACCAATAATGCCTGCTATGCAAAGTCACTAAGAACAAGTAGGAATGTGTCTGAAGAGAAAGACATTGAATAGAGGTGCATGCTATTTTACAACTTCTGCACATGTAGTCACTGTTACAAGCTTGTTATCTGGAAAATATTTTATTACTAAAAGGATAAATGCCTCAGCTTAATTCATCAGTTGGATTCTACTTTATCTTGACAGCTGAGAGGATACACCACGATTCATATTTTGGGCTGTGTAATGTTGGATCACAAAATCTCCAGAAGTTATTTTTTCAAAAGTAGTCAGTAATTATTATAATTTTTAGGTAATATTAAAGCTTTGCCTTCTGGAAACTTCACAAAATGTAGCAAAATGTTTTTGAAGATGTGCCTTAATTTTGTGTTGTGAAATGTATGAGTCATTTGTCCCAGGATTGAGCCTTTCTGTTTTATTAAAATACACCTAGACTAGGCATCAAAGACATTTTTCTTTTTGCAGTATCTATACTGAACTGAAAGAATCACTGTTACTTAAAATCATTTTTCACTCTCAGATGCTTACAGTTCTATTTTCATTCCATCTGAGATATTGTGGCATCTACTGATTATTGACCACTTAACATTTCTTTGCTGTTAACAGAATCACAGTGTTCTTTGGTGTGGCTAAGTACCCAGCCCCTGGGAGTAAAGCACAGTTGACTTAAGTGCATCTTGATGATTCTGTTGCTGCCAAATTTTCCCACCTTTTCTTACAGCTAGGAATAGTCAGTCTGTCACTAGGTTCTGGCAAACTTGATTTAAGTGTATGACTTGGGTGTTCTTCCAAGAAAGTTTTTTTTGTTTTGTGTTTTTGCTTATGGAAGGAGAAAGCCATCTCTCCTTTCCTGCATCTGGATGTGGTTGTGACGTCTGCAACCATGAGGTGAAAAGATGAGGACAAAATGCCTAGGCTGCCAAAAATGGCTGATGGAAGGCCCGGAAACACCTGGAGTAGACTTCCGTTTTGAGCAATAGAGCTACCTAGTCACCTGAAAATCCTGCATTCTAAAACATCTACAAATGCTCTGTAAAATGTGAGATTTTTCTTTTAAGTCCATAGTTGAATTGAACAAAGTAAGAGAGGATCTAAAGAGGGATCTGGAAATTAGAGTGGGAAGCTGGCTTTGAAGCAGTGGTTGCCTAATTTTCATAAAAGGAACTGGTTATGTTACATTCTTGAAATAAAATACTGTTCTGCTCTAACCTGAATTAAGAAGCTTTCACTGTTTTCTCTCTCTCTTTTAAATTCTTACCTAAGGATATACTTAGAGAGAGAGGAAGGGAGAGAGAGGGAAAAAAAAGAGAGAGAGGGAAATATTGATGTTAGAAACATCAATCGGTTGCCTCTGGAATGTTCCCTGACCAGGGATTGAACACACAACCTTTGGTGTACCAGAGGACACTTAATCCAACTGAGCCACCTGGTCAGGGCTGTCAGTGTACATTTATAAGAACTTGTCCAAGACATATTAAGTGATGGAAAATAAGGTGCTAAGCAGTATTATTAGGTGCTGCCTTTGGTACAAAGAAAGGAGGTTAGAAGAACAAAACAACAACGGAAGTTGTTGGAAATGAGTGAAAATAGTGGTCTGAGGTCCAGTGTCCTACTGAACAGCCTGGCCAGCCTCCTACTGCCAGGATCCGCATCAGGCTGTGAGCTGCTCTCCACAAGTGGTTCTCGCCCTTCAGATGAAATCATTCTGAAATGTGTGCAGCAGAGAAATCATTAACAGATTCCTAAAAAAGCCTCCAAGTCAGGAAATGCAGGAGCATGATTCTAAATAACTCATGGGGCACAGAAGAAATCATAATGGATACTAAAAAATAGAACTGAATCATAATGAACATATTGTGTATCACAAAGTGGGTTGCATCTAGAGTGACAGTCACAGCCACATCATCTTTAATAACTCTATTTTTATTTTTTATTGTGATGAGCAGGGCCCCTCTTACTTGAATCTAGGAGTAGTTCTCAGAAGAAAACTATAAGAGTAAAAGTGAAATTGAAAGTCCATTTCTAATTGAAATGAACAAACTCACAGTAGTTATTTTGAAATAATAAAATACATAAACCACAGGCATGATTAATTTTTATAAAAGGCACAATTAATTTTTATTTTATTTTATATTTCTTATTCTCTCCCGAAGACATTCTTATTGATTTCAGAGACATGGGACAAGAAGGAGAAAGAGAGGGAGAGAAACATCCGTGTAAGAAAGAAACATGGGGTAGTTTCCTCTTGCACACTCCCTGACCAGGGACCAAACCCGCAACCTAGGCATGTGCCCTGACCAGGAATCGAACCCAGGACCTTTCGGTTTATGAAATGATGCTCCAACCAACTGAGCCACATTGGCCAGGGCAAGGTGCAATTAATTTTTAGAATGAAAAAATATAGCTACATATAAAGCAGAGATTAATAAAAAGGAAGAAATGCTCTTAATAGTTCCATGTTAATACATTTGAAAACAAACAAAATGGATAATTTCTCAGAAAAACATAACTTACAAAACTTCAGTTAAAATGAAATAGGAAATCCGAATGGAACTATACTCATTGAAGATGTGGATGCATTAGCTAAAAAGCTTTCACTAAAAGACAAAGACTGGTTTACTGCACCAGTGAAGCTCTACCTCTGGCCCAACTTGTGTTGCTTGAGATTGATTCGGTGTTTCATGCTTCAGTTTTCTGTTTCTTGTAGCCATACAAGTCCTACTAGATGTTGATTATCATTGTGATACCTCCCCCTTACCCTGACCATTTTTTTCAAATGTCCAAGGAAGGGTGAGGAAAGCAAATAGTTGGATAGAAAATAAAGGGAATGAAAGTTCATTTGGGTCAAGTAATGCATAAAGTGAAATTAAAGCTTAAGGTGGTATTTGATTGTTGGTGATTGTATTATGATTTGCCATTTTCTTTAATGGTACCATGACTTTGGCTTTTCTTTAAACAGATTCTTTTTTTAAGGAATGTGTGATTTTTTTCCCTTAAATGAACTATCCCCTATGAAACATTGAATGTAACTTCCTTTGGGAAAATTTTTAGTTGATGTAAATTGCCTATGTGTGTTTGTTGTCTGTACCTAGCCATTATAAAAAAAGTTATGGCTAAATTAGTACATTATAGATAAATTAATAAGGAAGGTGGTAATCTCTCAAATAATTCTTTTGTAAGTTAGTAATTTAATAACTTTGCTTGGCAGTAATATCTTATTTTGAATTGTAACTTATTAAAGATATAACCTTCTGAATAATATAATACTTCAATAACAAAACTTCCTTTCATTAAAATATACTTGTTTGAATAATTTAATACATTTTAATTATGAAAACACCTTTTTATTAGTGTGCATCATAGTGGACAGTATAAAAGTATATGATGATTTAAGAAATTGTAGCTAAGCAAAGTGTTAGGCTTACTTACCTAGGGCAGTCATTTTACATCTCTGTAGTAAACAGAATAAAATTTAATGGGATTAAGTAATAGTAATAACAGCTAAACATATTGAACACTTACCATATGGTAAACATTCTACAATCCTGGAAGTTAGATATTGTTTTTCTGGTTCAACAGAGGAGGAATCTGATCAGGGCTTAGAAAGTTAAGTTACTTGCACTGGGTTACACAGCTAGCTAGTGGTCAATATGTGATTTGAGCTCAAGTCTGGCCACCTGCAAGATCCATATACTGTTCATTCTTTTTTAAAAATTGAATTTATTGATGTGACATTGGTTAATAAAATTATGTAGGTTTCAGGTGTACAGTTCTATAATACATCATCTGTATATAGTATCGTGTGTTCACCACCCCAAGTCAAGTCTCCTTCCATCACCATTTACCCCCCTTTTTCGAAATCTCTTCTACTTCCCCCAACCCTCCTTTCCCTCTGTAATTACCATAATGTTGTCTATGTCTATGATTTTTTTATTAATCTGTTCCCTTTTTTTACCCAGTCCCCCAAACCTTTCCTTTCTGACATCTGTCAGTCTATTCTCTTTCTCTATGAGTCTGTTTCTATTTTGTTTATTAGATTCCACATGAAATCATATCGTATTTGTCCTTCTCTGACTAGTTTATTTCACTTAGTATAACACTTTCTGGGTCCATCTATGCTGTCTCAAAGGGTAAAATTTCCTTCTTTTTTATGGCCCAGTAATATTCCATTGTGTAAATGTTACAGAGCTTTTTTTATCCACTCAACTACTTATGGGCACTTGGGCTGCTTCCAAATCTTGGTTATTGTAAATAATGCTGCTATGAACATAGGAGTGAGATGCTTTTTCAGCTATAATCTCAGAAATGGGTTCCAAGGCAGTGACATTTTTAATTTTTTGAGGAAACTCCATACTTCTTTGCACAGTGGCTTCACCAATCTGCATTCCTACCAACAGTGCATGAGGGTCCCATTTCTCTCTACATCCTCACCAACACTTGTAGCTTGTTGATTTATTAATCATGGCCATTCTGACAGGTGTGAAGTGATACATTATTGTGGTTTAAATTTGCATTTCCCTGATGAGTATCTTTTCATATGTCTGTTGGCCATCTGTATGTCCTCTTTAGACAAGTGTCTATTCAGGTTTTTTGCCTATTTTTTAAAATAGGATTGTTTGTTTTCGTTTTTGTTTTTTTGGTGTTGAGTTGTATAATTTCGTTATATATTTTATATATTCACCCTTAGTCAGATGTATCATTGGCAGATATGTTCTCCCATTTGGTGGGTTGTCTTTTCATTTTGCTGATGGTTTCCTTTCCTGTGCAAAAACTTTTAAGTTTGAGGTAGTCCCATTTGTTTATTTATTTTTTTGTTTGTTTCACTTGCCCAAGGAGATATATCAGAAAAAATATTGCCACAAGATATATCCAAGATCTCACTGCCTATGTTTTCTTCTAGGATTTTTATGGTTTTGAGTCTTACATTTAAGTCTTTATCTCATTTTGAGTTTATTCTTGTGTATGGTGTAAGAAGGTGGTCTGATTTCTTTTTTTTGCATGTATCTGTCCAATTTTTCAAACACCATTTATTGAATAGACTGTCTTTACCACATTTTACGTTCTTGCCTCCTTTGTAAACTATTAATTGACCACAAACACCTGGGTTTGTTTCTGGGATCTCTATTCTGTTCCCTTGATCTATGTCTGTTTTTATGCCTGTACTATGCTATTTTGATTACTACAGCCTTGTAGTATAGTTCAATATCAGGTAGCATGATTCCTCCAACTTTGTTCTTTTTTCTCAAGATTGCTGTGGTTATTTGGGGTCTTTCGTGGTTTCATATAAATTTTTGGAATATTTTTCTGGTTCTTTGAAATACACCTTTGGAATCTTGATAGAAATTGCATTAAATCTATAGATTGTTTTGAGTAGTATGGACATTTTAATTCTGTTAATTCTTTATACCCATGAACATGGTGTATGCTTTTACTTATTTCTGTCTTCTTGAGTTTCTTCTTTAGTGTTGTGTAATTTTCCAAGGACAGGTCTTTTATATCCTTGGTTAAATTTATTCCCAGCTATTTTCTTTCTTTATTTTTTGATGCAGTTGTAAATGGGATTGTTTTCTTAATTTCTTTTCCTGATAGTCATTATTGGTACATAGAAAAGCACCTGAAATCTGGACATTTATTTTATCCTTCTGCTTTACTGAATTCTTTAATCAGTTCCAGATTTTTTTTTTTTTTTTTTTTTTGGTGGAATATTTAGGTTTCTCTATGTACGGTATCATGTTATCTGCAAATAATGATGGTTTTGCTTCTTTCTTTCCAATTTGGATGCTTTTCATTTCTTCTTCTTGTATGATCACTGTGGCTAGGACTTCCACTACTATGTTGACTGAGTGGTGAAAGTAGACATCCCTGTCTAGTTCTGATCTTAAGAGAAAGGGCTTTCAGTTTTTGCCCACTGAGTATGATGTTGGCCGTGGGTTGTTCATTCTCTTTAAGTCCGTATACCATTTGTTCTTTTTAAGCCCATGCTCATAACCACTATGCTATCTTATACTCTGTTTAGAAGGGTAAATAAATTAGGTAAATTAGACCTAAGTACTTCTTGAATAAAATATACTACCAGATTTTACTATTAGAAGTGGGTGTGGTACTTTTCAGAGTCTTGAGAAGTATCACAGTTTTTGAATCGTGTTGTAGGCTGAAGGCTGTGAACCAGGAGCTTTTGTAGGTTTGTGAATCTGTGATTTTCTCATTTTCCCGCAACACACTTCTCTAGTTTTCATCCATGGAATTCACAACTTATTTGAATTTTCTTCTTTTGAGTTTTTTAAATTAAAATCCAAATAAAATACTACATATGACATTTAAAAAATCATTTGGTAGACTCATGAATACACAAATAACATTCTTTGTTTAGGATGTTCAGTACCTGCTCTTCCCAAATTATCCTCCAGCTGGTATGCTCTCAAGTTCTCTAGTTGGTTTATGAACTTGACTAGAGACAACATTTTAGTACTGCCCAACTCACTTACTATTACCAGGTGTGTGCACTTGATGGAGTTTGGGTGATGGTCTGACACTGTATAAATTACATTGTCAGTAGGTGCAATATAGCATTCCATAGTCTCACCAGCATGTGACTGCTCCATTGATGAAAACTGGCTGAGTTTCCCCATGGCTGTTGCCCAGCCAACCAGAGTCCCTGTCCTGTATTGCCTAATTGTGGGATTCTCATTCGGTTAGTTTTCCTACCAATCTGCTCAGCTGTCTAGGCAGCGCACACAGCAGCTTTCCAGTATTTGTACAGGGCTTAGGGCTTTGTCCACAGTATTTCATTTCAGTGAAGTCTCCTCTGGTTGACTGTATTGTTCAGTGTAGACACGTGGACTTTATTTTGAAAACATAGCTAACCACGACAGTATAGAAATAGAATAATACTGCCAACCGAGTAACTAACCACTCAGTCTGTCTCTGTCTCTGTGGCTCTCTCTGTCTGTCTCTCTTTCCTCTCTCTCACTCTCTTCCCTTTCACATATTCACATGAATGACTAACCTTTAAATGACCCTAATAAACTCTTCATTGCAAAACTGGACATTAACCCTGTCACTGTGCTTCCTAAAGGCTGGTTTCCAGACCTTGCCTTTTCCAGGAACTTTGTGTTTCTTTGTCAGTGCTCTCAAGAAGTTAAATTTTCCAGTTGCAGGAAGAAAAAAGTTTTCTTTTTATGAAGTTCGTGGTTTATTTTCACAAGTTGCTAATTCAAAAGTGTTTGAATAGTTAGTAGCAATCACTGTGAACTCACTGCTTCCAAGGCATTAAGCCTGGCTGTGCAACTTCAAGTGTATGTTTTTAATATTCCTTCTAGCATATTTAAAAAATAAAATATCACATTTAAGATTCCCAAGTAATGGTTCATATGGATACAAGACATTATTTCTAACAGACTTTGTACCTTAAAGTCCTCTAGGGTAAATCTCCCATATATTTACCCTTTGAAATTTGCCAACTGTATTTTAAAAGACACACTGGATTTTTAATACACTTTTACAGAGGAGAGAAAATCATTATTTTTAATGAAGGGAATGGAAAAGACGTAAAACCCCTAAACACCCCCAAAATGGATGCAAATGTATTATTGAATAAAAGAGCTCTGGCTGTAGAGTAAGGACCCTCATAGTTTGGCTTTTAGATGTAACATACTTATTTTTGACATAATCAAAGCGATGAGTGTGATCTTAGAGTGCTTCTAATCTAGTTATTTTTAGGTGTTGAGTGTCTTCAGCATGGTTTGTCTGCATAGCCTGGAAAAAACCTTTAGGAAATGAAAGGTATTTTTATTGTACTTCCATTCCCCAACATTTATTTCTTTGTTTATTTGAAAAAAAATTCTGCTTTTATTAAGGGCTTAGTCAATGAAAATATGTTTGCTCTTGGAGCTGTGTAGGGTATGCATGGTATTATTGTCTGGCTGACTGTCTTCAGGGCCACCAAAGCTGGGATGCAGATCGTCTGTTGCCCTTTCCTTCTTTGACGTCTCCCCTCTTAGAGAAGTCTTCGTGCTTGCCTCTTGCCTGGGGGTCAGATTTGGTCTCCTGGCTACCTTTGGACACATGGACTTGCCCATTAAATGACTAATTCTTGTTCATTTTTCCTTTCTTTATACTCCTCTGTGGCTCATTCCCATGATAGACCAGCTGGTCTCCTGTCCAGGCAGTCCACGGAGATAACTGCAGGTGGGGGACAGGGGCTGCATCAGGCCTAGTGCTCACAAAAAAGCATTCATGTCCCTTTTGTCCTTCTGTCTTTCCAAGGAACATAGTCCTGTGTTCTAGCGAGTTTTTTTTTTTTTTTTTCCTGTAAACAGTCTTTCCTATATTTCTCTTTGTTCACCATCTCTTGTTGATAATAAAAATTTAACAGTCCCCCCTGCCTGCCTCATTTTTAGGAGAAATTCTCGGTGGTTGACTGTGTAGCAGAGAAACAGCTGGGGGGTGAGATGATTTGGCCTAAACGCCCCCGGACCAGTTATCTTTTGGCTCTCTTCTAAGTCTGTTTCCTGTTTTCTTTCATCAGCAGTTATTAAGAGCTTGTATTTTGAGAGCCAGTGCCTGTGCTAGCACTGATGATGTAAGGTCCAACTTGACCAACTTGGACATACAGTGCTGGCACATACTAAGCGTTTAGTAAACTCTTTGTTGATTGAAATAAAGCTTTATGCTTATAACTCTTTCCTAATACTTATAGCCTTGATTGAATAATCCCTGATTGAAAACCACCAGTGACTTCCCATTGCATATGTAAAAATCCAGATTACACACAAGGTTTTCTGGACCCTGCCTGCTTTTGCAACCTCGTCTCTCACTCCATTCATCTCATTAATCTGCTGCAGTAGTGGCATGGGCCTTGTTCCCTCTGAAATATCTAGCTCTTTCCTGCCGCAGGTCCTTTTACTACTTGCTGCTCCCTCAGCTGGCAAGAGCAACTCACACCTCCTCCCCAACCCCTTTGCTTCTTTCTTCCTATCCTTCAAGTCTCAGCTAAACTTTCACCTTCTCAGAGAGGCCCTCCCTGACCACCCCATCTAAATAATACAAACCCTCTATTTCAGTGTCCTTTTTGTCCCCTTGTAACAACATTATATATAATTTGTAATTATTTCACTTGCTTGATTTATTTTCCTTTTTATTATACTATCAGTTCCACAATGACAAGGGCCACATTTGTCATTTACCATTTTTTATCCCTAGTACCTAGTATGCGACCTAGTCAATAGTAGCTGCTGAGTGAATATGGTTAAGTGAATGATTTCGTATCTGTGGGTTTGAAATGCAAACAAAATATGGTTGCAATAGATTTTGCTAATTTGCTTGCTTTTTTTCTGTGTGAGCACTACTAGTGTTCTATGTTGTCATATTATCTCTTATATACAAAAACTGCTTAGAAACTTTTAAAATCTTGTGTTACTCAGTTTTATGGTATTAAACTAAAGAATTCCATACTTATTTTAATGGGTTATATTAATCACACTATGAAATCAGTCATCCTCCATTATATAAATTTTGGTAAGAGAAAACCAAATTTTCTGGAATTCCCCCTGTATAAAAGTGTTTCTAGAAAAAAAAGTTCCTAATGTAGGAAACTTTATGGAACCTAGATACACTTGTGATATTTTGTAAAATTTCACAGTTGTATTTTAAGGCTTTTTAGTTTTAGCAGTAGCCACCCACGAGCAGCGGCCTTTTAATGTATGGTGCAGAAGCTATAGTAGAAATGAGAAATTAGAGCTTGGCTCAAAGAGATATTTTGTTTGGATGCTACATTTAAGCTTTTCTTTTTTTTTTTTTTCTTTTAATTTTCAGATAGACATTCTTTGCTTTGGTCACAAACACCCCTAGTTGCCATTGTTTTGCACTAATTGGTTTCTCATATTTATGTTACTTAACTAGCCTATTTAAGGCTTTGTGTTTGTAGCTTCTTGTTTAGAATCTGTCCAAGAATGAATCTTCAAATGATGTTTAATAAAATATATTTAAATGTACATATACATAAAAAGAGTTTACTAAAAGAATATGTAACTTGTGTTTGAAAGAAAACACAGGGGAATCAGCAATCTTGAGTTCTAATCCCTGCTCTGCTATAAATTAATTGTTTGGCCTTGGAAAAGTCACTTTTTAGCCTGGAGTCTTACTAATTTTCCTCTGTAACTGAAGGTTTTGATTTCATCTATTGAGCTCTATGATATTGTGAACAAGGAATTAACATCAAAATTTAAGGGATCCTAACATAAAAGACAAATTGGTTCTCTTATTCATCTTTATCAACGACTGCTTATTTTAATACAGGAATTATTTCCTTGCTTTTTTGTATATCTCTTTGCATATTTAGCTTTTATTTTTAGAGTTAGAGACTTTTGGAGATTTTTTTTTTTTTCCAGTAGGGCTTCTATCTTGTAAGTTGCTTTGATTGACTTATTGTTTGGATCTCTTGTTTCAGCCTTAGCATTTCATGATTATTTGCCTTTCGAAGAGAAGGTGTTGACCTTCATGTTAGCCATCTGTCTCTACAGGGCATGGGACATGGGACATGTACCCTGAATCCTGAAGATACTGCTGTAGAACTCACATAGAAGAGTCAGTACTGCAGAAAGAGCTGCATTTCCTAAAGAAGTACTGAGGAAAAAGTTTAATTCTCATTCAGGAAATTCTGGGGTAGACCTAAGAGGATGTTAGAGACTGTGATAGATGGAGAGAAAATGAAAGAGTGCTGTAGGAGAATGAAGTATTATGAACAAAGGTATTAATGCTGGAAAAATTCCAGCATTAGGTTGGAAATCTCAAAAATCTTGGTTTAGCATGACCATATTCTGAGTTGGAAGGAGTCCTGGGACATTGGGTTGGGATGATAAGGCAGATTGTGTCTAGTTTGTATACAGCTTTGAATTCAAAGGTAAGAATCTGGGGAGCTTTTGCTTTGAAGGCTCTATTACTGAGGATGCTATTAATTGCATATGGTAGAAATCTAATTCAAAATCACTTAAACATAAAGGGAAATGTATTGCATCATATAACTGAAAGTCCCAGAGCGGTTGGCTTCAGGCAAAGTTGCCTCCAGTGGTTCAGTGATATCATTAAGCCTCCTGATTTCTTGACCAACTTTCCTCTGGTTTGGCTGTATTCTGGAGCAGGCTCTCTCCAGATGGATCTCTTTCAGAGCTAAGTTTACATCCCAACTGCTTATTTACCCTGCCTGAGAGAGAGTACCTCTCTCTTGCCAGGTCTAACAAAAGTCCCAGAATGATAAAAAAGAACTCTTTTAAAATAAAGTTATGTGGCCCTCGAAGGTGTTGCTAGGGTAAAAGGCATCTAATATTATGATTCGCCAGTCCTGGGTCATGTGACTACTTTGGAATCAGGAAGTGAGGTCAAGCCCATCCAAACCATATGAACTGAATGCAAGAGAGCAATAGGAAAATTACTTTTCTATCATTTAAAGAAGGGAAAGTAATGTTTTGTAGGCAAACATGAGAGGGAGGTAAGGAAAATTGCACATAGGATGATTGTTACAGCAATCTAGGCTGGAGACCATGGGTGAGGGTAGAAATGGTCATTGGATTCTAAACATCTAATGAAGTAATAGATTCTGAATGAGAACAATGATAGTAGAAATGGAAAATAGTAAAGGAACTAGCACTATGAAAGGAATTTGTGTTTGCCTTTGTCTAGGAGCTGAACTGAAGTTTTCCTTTGTCTTGTCTATGAGAAAAGAAATTGGGATATAAGTTAATTTATTTAAAATCACAGAGTGGTTATAATTATATTTTAAAATAGTTATACTATTGTAAATCATTCATATTTACCTATTAAAATTGGATCAGTGGATTTACTTTGGCAGCATTTTCAATACTCCATGTACTTAAATGTAGCAAAACTTCCTTTTCTGTGTATGGTGTAAGTTGGTGCTCGAATTTCATTTTTTTGCATGTAGCTGTCCAGTTCTCCCAGCACCACTTATTGAAGAGGTTATTTTTGCTCCATTTTATGTTGCTGCCCCCTTTGTCGAATATTAATTGACTGTAGAGACTTGGGTTTATTTCTGGGCTCTCTGTTCTATTCCACTGGTCCACGTGTCTGTTCTTGTGCCAGTACCAGGCTGTTTTGATTACAGTGGCTTTGTAATACAGTTTGGTATCAGGTATTGTGATCCCTCCTACTTTGCTCTTCTTTACACAAAAATAAATTCAAGGTGGATAAAAGATTTAAATATAAGCCATGACACCATTAAAATTCTAGAGGATAATATAGGCAGGAAAATCTCAGATATTTCACGCAGCAATATTTTCACTGATACGTCCCCTAGAGCAAGGGACATAAAGGAAAGAATAAACAAATGGGATCTCATCAAAATAAAAAGCTTCTGCACAGCTAAAGAAAACAGTATTAAAATAAAAAGAGAACCAACTGTATGGGAAAACATATTTGACAATGATACCTCAGACAAGGGATTAATCTCCAAAATATATAAAGAACTTACAAGACTCTACTCTAAGAAGACAAGCAACCCAATTAAAAAATGGGCAAAGGATTTGAACAGACACTTCTCCAAGGAGGACATACAGAGGATCCAGAGACACATGAAAAGATGCTCGATATCTCTAGCTATCAGAGAGATGCAAATTAAAACTACAATGAGATACCACTTGACACCAGTCAGAATGGCCTTCATAAACAAAGCAACAAACAGGAAGTGTTGGAGAGGTTGTGGAGAAAAGGGGACCCTAGTGCACTGTTGGTGGGATTGCAGATTGGTACACCCACTATGGAAAACAGTATGGAATTTTCTAGGAAAACTAAAAATGGACATACCTTTTGACCCAGCAATTCCACTGCTTGGATTATATCCTAAGAACCCTGAAACACCAATCCAAATGAACCTATGCACCCCTATGTTCATAGCAGCACAATTTACAATAGCCAAGTGCTGGAAGCCACCTAGGTGCCCATCAGTTAATGAATGGATCAAAAAACTGTGGTACATTTACACAATGGAATTCTATGCAGCAGAAAGAAAGAAGGAGCTCCTACCCTTTGCGACAGCATGGAAGGAATTGGAGAGTATCATGCTAAGCGAAATAAGCCAGGCAGTGAAAGACAAATACCATATGATCTCACCTTTAACAGGAAGCTAATCAACAAAACAAACAAACAAGCATAATATAAACAAAGACACTGAATTTGAGAACAGTCTGACAGTGTCCAGAGTGGGAGGGGAGGGAATTTCAGGGGAAAAGGGGAATGGTTTAGAGCAACAAGTATAAAGGACTCATGGACAAAAACTATGGGGGGGTGGAAATGGGAGGAAGGTGGGGAGGGCTGGGGTGGTGGGCTGGGGCGGGGTAAAAGACAGAAAACTGTACAATATCAACAATTAAAAAATACTGATTTAAAAAAAATAAAATAAAAAATGGAAAAAAAAAACTTCCTTTTCTTTAAAAATGTAATGTAATGCTGCCTCTTTTCTCTATTTAAATAAAATTTATAGTATACATATACACACATACACACACACTCTGTGCATGTGTGTTTTATGTATATGCATACAATCAATAAATGAATTATTACCTGGTATTACCTTCTGAAACTTATCTTCCCCTGTCAAAAAATCGTCAGACATTAAGTATACCTGTAGAGTTCTTATATTATGTTATGTCCCAAAGTGAAAATAAAGCTTGGGGTTGCCCCTCTGCATAGTATCCAGTTCAGAAAAGACCATCTCTTCCTCGGTGATCTGGACTAGGAAGGCATACATTTATTTGAAGAAAATATACTGTGTGCCAGACATAAATGATAGAAAGGTGAATGGGGCAGTCTGCTTTAAGAACTAAGTTGCTTCTTGTGGATACAGTTCCTTCCTTCCTCCCTTCCTCCCTTCCTCCCTTTTTTCTTTCTTTTTAGTAGTTGGACAATGTTCTCTGGAGTCAGCATTTCTAGAGCAATCATATATGTACAAATGTATTTATAGGGAAATCCCCCACACTTGGTAACCTCTCTTTAACTATAGTAGGAGATCTCAAATGTAGGGGATTTTTAGCCCATAGTTTCTCTGTATGTCCAGTTTTTGTACAAATACTTAATGTGTACACATGGTTTAAGTGGGTTCCAAGATTTTCAGAAAGTGAAAGTGGCTAAGACTGTGAACTAGTTTTTGCCACTGTTATATTTTCCTCTGTCATCAGCTTAAATACAATGAAAACAAGTTTAATAACATTTACATTAAAGGCATGTGCTATTTGCATATTGCGTGCAGGTCTATAGTATTTCTATTACAGAGTTTCTTCTTCAGATGCAGTGATTCTTAGCTTCGATTTTGTAACATTGCTGAGAGTCTTCAAAATTTTTAAGGGAATTTAAAGCTTTTTTTTTTTTTTATTCAGAAAGTATTTTAATATATTTTGCATAGATTTAAATGTTTTAGGAATTAAAAAAGTAATAATTCAAATACTTGTTATCACAAAGTATTATTTTTAAATGCATTGATATTCTCTGTCTCATCCTACACACAACAAGCTTTTTAAAACAAAAAGATAGTTTGCTTTTAACTTTTTTCTATACCATATATGAGGATTTCTGCCAAGAAACCCAGAAATAGCAGTGTCATTAAAGGGTCAGGGATCTTTGACTCCCTGCAGTTCATGGAAATGAAATGATTATAACTCAGGCATTCATGAAGAGTGAGTGGTAGAACTATACAATCATTGTAATAGCAATATTCTTAATTTTTAAGTGTTCAAAGATATTTAATGACATTCACATTTTACTTGCAGCATTTTTGGGAAAATGTAGGAAAAGTAAGAGAAGCACAGGTTAAGAACTGAAATCTTGCTCTGAAATTTGAGTATTGCTTAATATACTCGTAAGCAGAATTTATGTAAGGAATCATTTTCTTTGTCTGATTTTGGTATTTAAAACTGGGAGTAGAAGAAAGAAGACACATACATACACATACACGCAAGAAGTAGAAACAGTGGCAATTACAGAATCGAAATACCTGAAAACATTCAGGGTTTTGGAAACATAGTCTTAATATTTGTCTTCTTTCAATCAGTTTTATTTTGGATAAAATGCTGGCAGAGGTAGTGATCCACTTGAACAGTGTTAAGTTTTCTTTATTTTTTCCCATGGAAAAAAGCTCCCAGAAAACTTGTTCTTTAATATGTTCAGCATGTGTATGTTTTACATGTATTAACTAGTATTAAAAATGCAGTTCCTAATTAAATGTCTGATTCTGAGAAGAGTTGTGGTAAGTAGCAGCCTCTTAGAATTATTGAAAAAGAAAGTTTTGATGAATAGGGTTTTCTTTTTTGCTGTTGCATCCTTCTGCCCTCTCTGGATCCAGAAATTAAAGAATTTGCATTATTATTGTTTCATAGCTATTATGTTTCAGGATTTCTCCTGGATATTATCTTATTTTTTATAAATGCTTAAGATGTTAATTATATCAAAACTTGGAAAATTCAAGACAGTTACACATGACCTGTTTATATTATAGCAAAAAGTTAATCATTTTGTTGTTGTTTAAGGGTTTAGGCTTTAGATGGGCATAGTTATAAGCTTAATATGTTTTAGGATTCGCAAATATTGTAGGAAATCTCTCAAGTAATATGTTGTAGCCTAGTGTGGCATTTTTGTTTTACATTTTTACAACGTAGGGAGGAAGGGGGAAATCCTTTCTCTCCAGATTTATCTGTATGAGTCACCTGAAGTCTTCCTTCTAATAGAGCATAATGA
Source organism: Glossophaga mutica (assembly GCA_039655065.1). Taxonomy (NCBI): domain Eukaryota; kingdom Metazoa; phylum Chordata; class Mammalia; order Chiroptera; family Phyllostomidae; genus Glossophaga; species Glossophaga mutica. The sequence goes on from CM077306.1 coordinate 76,295,780, forward strand.
AATGGTACCGTGTGAATCAGTATTTCCGTATTTGCAATTTAGAGCATTCAGTTTGAAGTCATCAACGTTCATCTGCATTTCTGTTTCACTTTTCAGTTTTTCATACAACTTTTTTTTTCAGCACATGTAACCCAAAATGACTTCTGTTTTTCATAGACATGGAATGTGAATTCCTTTTTCACTTACTCTGTTTTACTGACTAGTGTGGTCATTGTTCACAGCTCCAATCCGTGGACTAGGCACGTAGGTACTGACTGATCCTGACTTACAAAAATGTGCCCACACAGTGTGAATTCCTTAAGTGTTTGGGTATTCCTCTCCTTTACCTGTTAGACATGTTTTGTAGTCAGTTGAGGGAGTAAGAAAGAGCATGGACTAGAAATCAAGGAAAATCAAGGAAACTGAGCTCAGTCCCAGGTCAGCCACTCACCTGGATAAGAGCAGATCACGTTCGTTTTGTATCTTCATCTCTAAAATGATGAAAACAAAAAATAATACCCTTTTCCAGCCTTTAGTTTATTTTAAAGTCTAAGTGGGAGAGATGACATGGATTAATATTTTTACGAAAGCATAATGTTTAAAGAGTGTTTGGCACAAAGCTGTGGTATGCTGCCACATTTGTTCTTCAGTACCGGTGGTGTTCTTCTATCACCGGTAGTGATAGAGTGGGAAGAAATGGTAGCGTGCATAATATTTGCAGATTTTTAGGTCTCAACTTTATTTCAGTCCTGGTATCAATTTTGAATTATAGCTACATAGCAACAATCAGATATGCTAGTGGGTAGTGGTAATGAATTAAAATAGTGGTCATGTTTATTTCTTTTTTTTTTTTTAATTTTTATTTTCATTGTTGATCTTGTACAGTTTTCTGTCTTTTATTCTCACCCGAACCCGCCACCCCAGCCCTCCCCACCTCCCTCCCATTTCCACCCCCCCATAGTTTTTGTCCATGTGTCCTTTATACTTGTTCCTGTAAAATTAGGAAAGTGAATTATTTATTCACTGTTGATTCATTGTTTTTCAACTAACACTTGTGTAATGACTCCTATTTTGTAAGGTACTTAGCTATGTACTTCATTTTGCACTGTGTGAAAGAATGCTGTTTGTGAAGAGCTAAAGTGGGAGGTGGTTTAAATTGCACCCTTACTTTTACCTTAAATTGCACACTAAACTATTCTTCAGGAGAGAAAAAGGTGTACAGTTGTCTCATGGATCTGACAATAACTGTTGCTTTTTATAGGAAAAGCAGAATTTCGTACCTGTGATCAAATGACTAATGTTCTAACACAAAATGTTTATTTCACATAAGTAGCATCATCCCTTTGTTTAAACACCAAGGAAAAGAATTATGTGAATGTCTGAACATGGAGAAATTTCTCACATTAATTTTAATAAACAAATAACAGCTGAACATCATAAATGCCAAAAATATTAAGTTGATATAAAGTTCCAGTATATTTTCTTGAAGTTGATGTGAATTTTAGTAAACATCATAAAAGTTTCTTTTTTACAATAGAAAGGGCCATTTCAGGTCAGGTGTGTCCCTTGCTGCCACATGGTGCAGATTAATTAGCTGGAATATACTTTCAACATATAAATATACTGAAAGCTTTGTATTGGTAGATAAAATTTTTGAAGATGTCTTACGTATATTAGTTTTGCATACTTTTCTGTAGATAAAGGCTTTTCTTATTTCTTTAAAAAATCTCGGAATGGAGTTTTGCTGATGCTTACCAGGGCTGAAGGTAAAATGTGCTGTAGCAGAGTTGGAGAAACATGCTTGACCACCGTGTTCCCGAAGTGACACCAGCCTGCTCATTTAACTTGCTTCTTTTGATTGGTTGATTGATTTTCTTTCTTTTCTTTTTGATTTTTTATTGTATTTTTTCCATTACCATTTATCCCCCTTATACCTCCCTCCTCCTGGTAATCATCACACTCTTGTCCATGAGTCCTTTTTCCTTTTTGCTCAGTCCCTCTACCTCATAATATTCCTCCCAAGCCATAGCTGTCATCCTGCTCTCTATGAGTCTGTCTCTAATATGCTGGTTAGTTAACTTTGTTCATTAGATTCCACATATGAGTGAAATCATATGGTATTTGTCTTTCTCTGACTGGCTTATTTCACTTACCATAATGTTCTCCAGTTCCATACATGCTGTCACAAAAGGTAAAATTTTCTTCTTTTTCTTTTTCTTCCACTTCTTCTTTCTTCTTCTTCTCCTCCCACTTGTCCTCTTTCTCCTTCTTTAAATGGCTGAGTAGTGTTTCATTATGTAAATGTCCTGTAGTTGTTTTATCCACTCATCTACTGATGGACACTTAGGCTGTTTCCATATCTTGACAACTGTAAATAATGCTGCAATGAACATAGGGGTGCCTATGTTCTTTTGAATTTGTGTTTCGGGTTTCTTCAGATGAATTCCTAGAAGTGGGACCTCTGGGTCATAAGGCAGTTCCATTTTTAATTTTTTGAGAAGGCTGAATACTTCTTTGCACAGTGGCTGCACTAGTCTGCCTGCCTACCAACAGTGCAAAAGGGTTTCCCTTTCTCCACATCCTTGCCAGCACTTGTTGTTTGCTGATTTATTAATGATAGCCATTTTTAATATATTTTATTGATTATGCTATTACAGTTGTCCCATTTCTCCCCCATCATTTCCCTCCACCTTGCACACCCCCTCCCACCCACATTCTCCCCCTTTAGTTCATGTCCATGTGTCATAAGTTCTTTAGCTTCTACATTTCCCACACTATTCTTGCCTTCCCCCTGTCTATTTTCTACCCACCATCTATGCTACTTATTCTCTGTACCTTTCCCTCTGCTCTCCTCCTCCCACTCCCCTGTTGCTAACCCTCCATATGATCTCCATTTCTGTGGTTCTGTTCCTGTTCTAGTTGTTTGCTTTTGTTTTAGGTGTGGTTGTTAATAGCTGTGAGTTTGCTGTCTTTTCACTGTCATTTTTTTTTTTTTTTTTTTTGATGATAGCCATTTTGACTGGTATGAGGTGATAATCTCATTGTGGTTTTAATTTGCATCTCTCTGATGGCTAGTGATGTTGAGCATCATTTCATATGTCTGCGGGTGATCTGTATGTCCTCTTTGGAGAAGTGTCTATTTAGGTCCTTTGCCCATCTTATAATTGGATTGTTTGGGTTTTGGGGGTTTTTTTGGTGTTGAATTTTATAGGTTCTTTATAAATTTTGGATGTTAACCCCTTATCAGTTGTATCATGGGTGAATATATTCTCCCATTCAGTGGATTGTCTTTTCTATTTTGTTAATGGTTTCCTTTGCTGTGCAAAAACTTTTTAGTTGGATGTAGTCCCATTTGTTTATTTTTTCTTTTGTTTGCCTTGCCTAAGGAGATATATCAGACAAAATATTGCTATGAGCCATGTCTGAGATTTTACTGCCCAGGTTTTCCTCTAGGATTTTTATGGTTTTGGGTCTAACATTTAAGTCTTTAATACATTTTAAATTCATTCTTGTGTGTGTCATAATAAGGTGGTCTATTTTCATTTTTCTGCATGTATCTGTCCAAGTTTCCCAACACCATTTATTGATTAAACTATTTTTATCTCATTGTATGTGCTTATGTTCTCCTGTCAAATATTAATTGACTATAAAGGTTTGGGTTTATTTCTGGGTTGTCTATTGTGTTCCATTGATCTATGTGTCTATTTTTATGCAAGTACCATGCTGTTTTGATTACTATGGCCTTATAGTATAGTTCGATATTAGGTAGTATGTTTCTTGGAACTTTTTTTGTCTTAAGATTGCTATTGTTATTTGGGGCCTTTTGTGGTTCCATATAAGTTTTTGAAATATTTGTTGTAGCTCTGTTAAATATGTCATTGGTATCTTGATAGAAATTGCACCGAATCTATACATTGCTTTGGGGAGCATGGACATTTTACTGATTTTAAGTTTTTCTGTCTATGAACATGGTATGTGCTTCCACTTACTTGTATTTTCTTCAATTTCTTTCTCGTCTTATAATTTTCCTATATAGGCCTTTTACATACTCAGTTAGATTTATTCCTAGATATTTTTTTCCTCTTTGAAGCAATTGTGAATGCATTATTTCTTAATTTCCTTTCTGGTAGTTCATTATTGGCATATAAAAATGCAACTGATTTCTGGATATTAATCTTGTGTCCTGCTACTTTACTGAATTCATTTATCGGTTTCAGTAGTTTGTTGGTGGAATCTTTGGGTTCTCTGTATACAGTATCATGTCATCTGCAAATAATGACAGTTCTACTTCTTCCTTTCCAATTTGGATGCCTTTTATTTATTCTTCTTGTCTGATTGCTATGGTTAGGACTTCCAGTACTATGTCAAATAGGAGAGGTGAAAGCAGACATCCCTGTCTTGTTCCCGGTCTTAAGGGAAAAATGCTTGTAGTTTTTGTCCGTTGAGTATGATGCTGGCAGTGGGTTTGACATATATGGCCTTTATTATGTTTAGGTATGTTCCCTCTAGTCTCACTCTGCTGAGAGTTTTTTGTTTTTTTATTGTTGAAGTACAGTTGTCTCCATGCCCCTCCCCACCGCCACTGCCTGCCCACCCCCGCCAGCTATCCCCAGCTGAGAGCTTTTATCATAAATGGGTGCTGGATTTTATCAAATACTTTTTCTGCATCTATTGATAGGATCTTGTGGTTTTTATCCTTCATTTTGTTTATGTGGTAAATCATATTTATTGACTTGTGAATGTTCTATTGACCGTTGTACATTTCCAGAATAAATCCCACTTGTTCATGGAGAATGATATTTTTGGTGCATTTCTGTATTTGGTTTGCTAATATTTTGTTGAGGATTTTAGCATTTATGTTCATCAGGGACATTGGCCTATAATTTTTTTTTTCCTTTAGTGTCTTTATGTGATTTGGGGATTAAGATAATGCTGTCCTCATAAAATGAGTTTAGGAGTCTTCCCTCCTCTTGGATTTTTTGTAATAGTTTGAGAAGGAGAGGTGTTAGTTCTTGGAATGTTTGCTAAAATTCACCTGTGAATTTTTGACTTGAATGAGTGACCATATTATGGAAAATTTAAACATATATAAAAGTAGAGGGAATAGGTAATGAACCTATTTACTGTTTAGCAATTATAAATAAATGGCCAATTTTGTTCTATCTAAACTCTTTCTTCCTCTTTCCTGCTTCAGATTACATTGAGGCAAATTCCAGACATTCCATTTGTAACTCTTCATATGTTATTATCTGTAAAGAAATAAAATGTCTTACAAAATAAAACAACTGTAACACCATTATCAATAAAAATTTATTTCCTTAATATCATTAAATTCTTCTAATCTTAAAATATTTTACTATATTCACTACAAAATAGGACCCTATTAGGTGATAAACTTACTCTATTTGCTGTAAAATAGCACCATATTATGTAATGAAGAAAGGAGAGAGCAATCTGCCAGGGTCCAGAGCATGCTTATAATGCTGTGTATCTATAAAGGCTTCTTTTTGTCCACAGAGCTGAAGTATGGTGCTTTTTTCTTTTTATAGAAATGGCTACTTGATGTTGGTTTAGTGGCTCTCTTAGTATCTTTGTATTCACTTAGTTTCTATTCCTACATTCGACATTGCATTGCCGAGTATAAGAGGTGTCCTCTGTATTTCTCCAGAAGAAAGCCTGTGCTACTCTAGAGGCAGCCCTGCCTGTAAGTGGGCCCTGGGCTTTGACTTTTATATTTAAATATTTTGCAGATCTTTATAATGTGCAACTACAGTTGAGAATGCTGGTTTAATGTATACTCTTGGCTTAGTACAAATAACAGCATTATCTATTATACTTATCTTTACCAGTTCAAGATTATAAGTGTAAATATAACTCAGTAATTCTATTAGCTTTGTGTCACTTGTTGGGTATTTCCTTTCTTTTTGTTTTGTTACTTTTGAGGGATAATTATAGTAGTCTGAAACATTCTGTCCACGCAAGAGTTTATTGAAGAGGTTAAATGTTTTAGCTAACTAAAAAAAACACAATTGGACAGATTGTTGTTTTGTATTAGTAATTTTAATTAAGTTTTAATCAGAGCACAAAATTTTTATTTAGAATTGTGCCATTTTTTCCACTACCTGAGTGATTTAAATATTCAGGTAAAGTTTCTGAATAGTTGATTATGTTTGATATATGAATGGGGCAGAGACAAGATATAATAACAGTCCCTCGTAGTGTCCTAAAGTTTAGAACTCTCAGTTCCTATCCACACCTTACCTATCCCTAAATCATCTTTCTTCCGTTTCCTTTCCTTTCCTTTCCTTTCCTTTCCTTTCCTTTCCTTTCCTTTCCTTTCCTTTCCTTTCCTTTCCTTTCCTTTCCTTTCCTTTCCTTTCCTTTCCTTTCCTTTCCTTTCCTTTCCTTTCCTTTCCTTTCCTTTCCTTTTCTTTCTGTCTCTGTCTTTCCATCTTTCTTGTCTTTCTGTCTTTCTCTATCTACATGTATGTATAGTTATTACATTTCCATTTGCAGAAGGATTCAGTATAATGTCATTCTTTGTAGTCCTGCAGGATACATTATTAGTATGTCAAATCTTACCTTCTAGGAAAGGAAACTGACTTGTCCAGAAGTCAAATGGTTCCTCTATTTTCAAAAAGCAAATTAGTATAGAGTTGGTTAAGATAGGAGACTGTTGTTTATCTTGTTCAAAAGCACTACTTTTCAATGTCATGAAAACTTAAATTTTTTAAAATATTAGATGTCAGCAGTCTTTTGGTCATGAAAACATCATATTTCTGGGAGCTCTTTTATTATTTTTTTTTCATTTGCCTGGCTATGTCTTGTATTAAAGTGATCATCTATATTAGTTTCCTAAGGCTTCTGTAAAAACAGGATTTATTCTTTCACAGTTCTTGAGGCTAGATGTTTAAAATGAAGTGTCAGTGTGATTATGCTTCCTCTGAGGGCTCTAGGGAATAATCCCTCCTCACCTCTGCCCAGTGTCTGGTGGCTCCCCGCAATCCTGGGTATTTCTCAGCTTGTAGCTGCACCGCTACAATAGCTGACTCTGTTCCCTTTTTTTTTAATCCTCACTTGAGGATATATTCATTTATGGGTGGAGGGAGAGAGAGGGACATCAATGTGAGAGAAGCATCAATCAGTTGCCTCCTGTACACACCCTGACTGAGGACCAAACTGGTAACCTAGGCATGTGGCCTGACTGGGAAGCCAACCTGCTACCTTTCAGTTTATGGGATGACACTCCAACCAACCAAGCCACACTGCCCAAGGCCTTTACTCTTTTTATAAAGGCACAAGTTACTGGATATAGAGTCCATACAATCTAATGTCCTCATCTTGATTATATCTGCAAAAACTGTATTCCCAAATAAGGTCACTTTCATAAGTACCAGGGGTTAAAACTTGAATACATCTCTTTGGAACACACAGTTTAACTCACTACACCATCATTCTCCAGTTCACTATGTCATGTGGTGCCTGCTACTTTCTAGGCTTTCAGTAAATTTTTGTTAAATAAAGAACTGCCTGGTACCATCATGTACATACGATATGCCAGAATATAGTCATTAATTCTGAAGCCAGAAGAAACAGGAAGAAATCATATAGCCTGTTCCTGCCATAAGAAAATGTGATGTATTCTCTTCAGTGTGTCACTAAAGCAACAAAAAATTTTAGTGACTCTACTATAATTACTTGTAATTGTTCATCTGGGTGGTATGGACAAAATGTTAATTATTTGCCTCCCATTGTAGAGTATTTTGTGTTACTGTTTTGTTTTTGTCTTATTAATTAGTGTTTCTGGATATTAATACCTGGCATTGAGATGATATGACAGATGTTAACATAGTTAAGACTTTAGAGCCCTTCTAATCAAACTGCTGTCATCTGCATAGGTCTGTCACGGTTAAGTAAATTGTCAAAACCAGAGGTAGGCGATGACATTCCTGGGTGGGACCTGAGGTCTTAGTATTGAATTCTGTAGTGTGAATCTACTGTGGTGAATTTGATAGCACTTCGAGGACACTGATGCAAATCAGTAACAGGCTTGAAAATAGATACTGAAAGAATTTGAAATAATTTAAAGGAATAGGTAAGGAATGGTTTAATTAATCAATAAAATGTGCTCCTGGAGGCAAATGGAGAACAACAGGCTCAAACATCAAGGGAAGCAGATCCAGTTTTGTTTTCCAACTACAAAGTCTGACTCTGGCATTGTTAAGAATTGTAATGGGGAATTTGCAGAGGAATGAACTCTACCCTCCTCATTCAAAACAAAATGAAAACAGAACCCTCACCAATCCAGTTAATATTTAGTCTTACCTGGAAAATTCCAGTTTTTGAAATCCTCATGTTTGCATACTTCTTGCCTCAGCTTACATCAATGTTTCCTCCTTAGAATACAACTTTAAATTGATTTTAAAAGGAGAGACTTTCACCTGCTTCAGTCACAATCACTGAAATCTTTGAATCTATGGCTCCTCAATGCCTGGTTTTTATATCTGTTCCCTGTGAAACAGGATATGATGTAAATGGTGGCTTTCAAATCTCCGGCCTTCAGATTAGAGCATAGTTTTCATACATCAGACTTCCTGTAGATGGTTCCAGATTTTGTGTCTCCAGTGAGACACACGTGAGGGACGTTTTAGCTCTGAATGAGCCTCAAGTCTCAGCCGATCTGAATACTTCTTGTTGAATAGGTTCTATGACAGACTATACTTACTGGTTGCTCTGGCAAAATTAGGCTCTCTCTGCCTTCCATTTGTATGTAACTCTAACTTTTCTACAATCTTTCTTATGCCTATAGCCTTCACTTTTGATAAATTTTATTCTAAAATATAATGTAACCTCTGTTCTCCCATAGTCTATTACAAGCTATCAAAAAACAAAAGCAAACAGACAAAATCAATAATTAAGCCTTGTTAGCAGCTATACTATACATACTTGGAGAGGAAGACAGTTGGCAATCAGAAAGTCTTTAAGGTGCCTCTTATTGCATATCCAGTCAGAATTTCTTAACACCAACCAATGTTTAAAATTTCAAGGCAGTGGCTCTGGGGATGTCAAATGAGATTATGATCATTAGCACTGTTTCTGGTTGTCCAACAGGGTAGCCATTGTGTTTGTTTAGGATGAATCAAGAAAGAAGTGCTGAAGGGAGGGGGTAAAGGAGACTAAATGGTAATGGAAAAGAGAAAAAAAAAATACAATAAAGATTACATTTAAAAAACAAACAAGGAAAAAAACAAGAAAAAAAACAAGAAAAGAAAGAAGTGGGCTTGATGGATTAATATGGGCCAATTCAAAACACTAAGTATCTAACTAAGCTTTCTAGCTGGTGTAGCCAAAGGAAAAGTTAGAGAAATTCTAGATTACTTAATTCTACTTTGTTAGAGGTTAGCATTGAATTTCTTTTTAAAATGACAACTAATCAAGAGTTGTACAGACCCTTAGGGGATGATTATGTAACATATCAAGACAGATCTATGTATGGACTAATATATTTACTCTCACTGTTGCCATTTATTAGCTGTAAATTTTGGGGGAAAGTGGTTACATTTTCTGAGTCTCAGTTTCCTTGTCTCTTAAAGCGGGACTAAGAATACTTAACTTTGCAGTGTTAATGTGAAGATGCAGTTAAACCAAATGAGCTCATGTATGTACAGAGCCTGGTACAGTACCTGGCACAATGTGGGTGCTTCATAAATAGTATAGTATTTCTTTAGGTTTGTGAAGCAACTGTACAATTTTTTTTTTTTTTTACTTACTATATCACCATGTCTTTCAAGTGAAACTAAGAAGCAGACAGAAAAGGTGGTGATAACACCTTTTTTATATATGAGAAACCTAAGTTTCAGAAAATGATGAGTTCATTTTCCTGTGGCTGTTCAGGCTTAGATTTTTGGATTCCTAGACCAGAAGCCTTAACCTTTTTTTACTTTAAACTTCTAAGGTCCTCATTCACTTACCTAAGCTTCCAGGTATAGGTACGAGGGGTTGAGGGAGCCAGGGCTTTAATGGAATTCTCAGTGCTTTTCAGTCTGTATGCAAATGAAATAACATACATAAAGGGCTTTTGAAAATAATTTAAAATACTAAACAAACAAAATCGAATGTTTCTTTTAATTATTTTAGGTTATTACTTTTATTCTTTTAATAGTCACTTTTCTTTACTTGGTGGTGAATTAAAAACATCCAAAAATAATCAGTTCCAAAATAGAAAAGAAAAATTTCCTATAGTCATTCTTCTGTTCTAGTTACTGTATTAGCCTTGTTCAAATATTCTCTTAATAGCAAATTCAGTATTGCTTCTAAGGATTTCGTTGAAGAATTCTTGAGAATTATAGCTCTTATTTTTTGTTGGAGGAATTAATTTTATTAACATATGGCAATTAAACCAACACTTTAGGGATTATGAGCAAATGATGTAGAGCATTGCTAGATTATCTTTTATTTAAGTGTACTGAAAGAAACCATTTCCAATAATTGTTAACACTTGTTGAAAATATCATGAAGTATTGATGAAAAGTACTCCACTCTTCTACCATACCTGGATTTAAAAAAGGAAAATTGGCTTACTTATATGCATGCAGTTTGATGTATAACTCTCTCTACCTCCATATACTTCCTTCAATGTAAAGAACTTGTGCAGGTGTTATTAATAAAATATAATAATAATAAAAACCCCTTCTCCCTTCTATTTTAAATAAGGATGCTATTCTGCCAGCTTTGAAGCTCACACATACTCTCTAACTTATCCCAGCTTTCACTCATCTGGTCCTTAAATGGCTCCTTTCATGTGGTCAGCCCACGAGCCGTGCGTATTGCCGCTCAATCACGCCACTGTACGTCGCCATCCTGAGGGTGGTTTGCATGATTTGCATTTCCTGTACTGTTTGAGCTTCAATGAGCTCTAAGCACCACGTATGAAGAAACCACTGCCAAATAATGCAATGATTTTAGTCAAACCAGATGAGCTTGTGCTGGAGTCAGGCTACCAAGTCGTGGGAGGAGGGGGGCCAAGGGTGGGTGTTGTCAGGATATCCTGTTAAAAAAAGGATTCTCCGAGATGTCCATACATGCAAGATGTGAATTTCTTAAGAAATCTGGCAATGTAAAATAACAGGGTTACTTTGGGGAAGATAGGGCTGAAGTGCTGTGATGAATAAAAAAATATATATTATTAGTCTTTTAGACTTTAGTATTATATCATGTTGCCAATGTAATTATTTATTATGACAATAATAGATTTTGATGACATTAATTTTCTAACCATACAGAATTAAATTTAGTCAGCATTAAATTAAATATATTAATTCCATATCCCCTTGTCCTATAAAGGAAAGCTTGCATTTTATTAAAAATGATTGATAAAAGCTGTGGGACAGCTATTACAAAAATGGCATAGTAGTGGGCCAATGAATAGCTACCAAACTGGGGAAGAAAAAAAAACCATGTACCAGATACTAGTCTTCATGAAAAACACAGACAGATGGGGAGACAGACCTATATGATGCTACAAATAGATGGATATCTTGTAAGGATTTCAAACAAATGTTGAAAGATCCAGTGAAATTTTAAAAGTTGCTTTAAAAGTATATCTTGTACTTATAAATAGTATGTTGATTCTGTTCACCTGAAACCCAACCTGCGAATTGTTCACGAAACATTTTATCAATATTAAGTAAAAAAGAATGTAGACAAAAAATATATATAACCACAGAGATATTAAAATGAATGTCAGTAACATTGACTTTAATTGTTCTTAGAGTCTTACAATCAGATATGGTGTTACAATACCTACAAGAAAAACTTCAGCAGAAATCTGATTAACTATTAATCAATAATAGTCTCAAAGTTTTCCTATTCTTGTCTACATACAATTGAATGTTTATTTTTTTCCATGTAATGTATACTTCTTAAGAATGTACCTGATAACATGCTGTGGATGCCACTCAACAGTTTTTAGTTTAGTACCAGTTCACTTGATTACATCCTACCATCTAATCAGTGTCTGTCATGCAAGCCCTAGAGCAGTTTTAAGATACTCTAAAGAGGAAGCTTCAAAGCCACTTACAGAGGAAATTATTGTATAATCATTTTTATTAAGAAAAGGTAGGCAACTTACGTGGATGGAAAAATAATGTGTTATTGTATCTACACTAAAGTGGTTTCACATGTTTTGCGTATTACGCAGTCATTTAAGCTTGAGAACATTTTCATCTTCTGAGGGCTGGAGTAGGAAAGGCCCATCTTTACTTTTTAATTCTCTTTCATACTTTCTTTGCTAACTTCTGCTTTTAACAGTAATCTTACTTAGATATGTGACTGAATCCTTATCTAATGCTCCGTTTGGCACTACTGGATTGTTACTAGATTATCTGCCCTGGGAAATCTTGCACAGGGAGCACTTTTTTAAGAGTCAGAATTTGAAGGAGGGAATTCTTTCCCTGTAGAGCTCTTTCAAGTGTTCAACTTGATATGTTCACTGGTAATATTGGAATGTTGCATCTGAAGTAAAGTCATAATTATTATATGGATTATTAAAATTAGTATTGCTTATTAGGTGAATTAATTTTAGGAACATTGAGCTCGTTATTGAACATTTTAGTTTTACATAAATACATCTGAATAATGAATAATATTGTAACAACTTTTCTTTGAACATTCTTCTTGGTTACTTAGTTCCTAAGAAAGTATTTTTTGATTCTAAAAATAAATGGTATTTTTAGATGCTTAATCCCATGAGGGAAAGGAACACATTTTGCACTAGTTGTCTTTAATTTATTAAACAATTCTGTAATGCACTGTGTGTGCATAGATCATGAAAACCACTGGCACACATTTTTCTGACCTCACACCATAAGCTGCACTCTTGTGGCAATCCCGGCAAATGTGTTTATAAAGATTCCAGAAATAATAGTCTTGTGACTAAATAAGAAACAGAAGCTAAAGTTAAGAGCCAAACAGATACCTATCGGTTTCCTAGAGTTTAATCTGATTAAAACATGGCTCTCAAAAACATTACAACAGTGTCATGTCAGAGAGGCGGTATACGATAAATATAGTTCATGACAGGAAGTCGTTATTAAATCAGCATTACTAGTGTATCTGTTATGGAAATTTCCCAGTAATTTAGTTAAGGTTCCCCCATTTTTCACCCCCAGTGCAGCACTATGCTTTTCTGTTTTAATGTTAAGTATGTACTTTTCTGTTCACTGAAAGGCAGCTTTCCTACTTTATTTCCACACATCTTTATTGTTATCACTAATTGAACATGGACTGGCTCTTCATGTCAACCAAAAAAACCAATATTCGTGTTAAAAGAGAATCCATACTGATGGTTGCTCATCCTGATCTGAATACAACAGACCTATAGGCAGCAACCACCTGGCTCTTCACAAGGGCAGGCAGTTGTTTTGAATGAGAAACACAGCCACTTGGCTGAATCCCACATCATTGATAACCATCTGGATCTTAATATAGTAATTATTTGATTTAAAACAAGTTTAGGACTATGTATCTAACTTCATCAAAACTACATCAACTTTTCTGTTTGTTTTGAAAAAATGTGGATACCATGTTAGTATAACCCATATATTTATAGCTAAACTCTGAGTACTCAAATTTTTTAACAGTTCAAAAAGCATTTTTTTTAAAAGGAAGTATTTTTACAAGGCAAGAGGATTATTTGGCTGGCTTAAATTAATGAAACATTTTGGCACATGTTAAAGATTTCATGGAGCTATTACAACCACCCCCAAATAATCTTGGTTTCCATTTAAAATGTCACTAATGTGGAAAAAATACCATCAATCAAATTGCCTATCTTCTAACTGAAAAGAAAAAAAATAAAGTAATAAAAAAGAAGAAACAAACAGTGCATTTTTTTGCTTCTCTAAAGGAATTCTGACTTAGATATTGTCAGTTATCTGTGGTCTTAAGATTATCTTTTTTCCCTTTGTACCATTGTATGTTTTCATCTTCACAGGAGTAAATCCACTGAGTAATATTCCTAACTTCATGCTTTTCTAGTCAGACCCTGGGAATGCTTCAGCTCCTGTAAATGAGAATAATAAAAGAAATCATTTTTTCCCTGAATATAGGGACCCCACTTTACAACACAGAACTACAAAATTGCATATCATACTTCTCTAAAATTATTGTTAAGGACTTAAGGGGAACAAAGACCCCCTTCACAAGAAACTTCAATGCTAAATTCTTCTTGTGACTTTAATCCAGGAAGCAACTTACATGCAAGTTGCAGAAACAGCACTGGGACCCATATCTGTTAAAATTTAGTCCCTTCTCAAACAGGAAAATGGGAAATGATGTGCCTGTTGCCTAACTGAGCTCCTTGAGTTCCGTAGGTGATTCTTGTCTAGTAGATCTTAGGTCATCACTGAAAATGCAACAATCCTGAATCCAACAGAGAAGCTCTGAGTTGACTCTTTTTCTTTCACTTTCAGTGGGCTCATCTCTAGTATCCAACCCATTTCACATTTTGTTCTCTGAGGCACATTTTAGAATTTCTGGTTCCTTTCCTTTCCTGCTTCTGTTGTAACCAGTTCCTAGCATACACCAGAGGGTGACTGGAGTTCTCCTACAGGCCAGATGCTGCAAATCAAACGGAGTGCAACAGGATATAAGGATATGAGATACTGCAGGAAAGCCTCTCCTTGTCAAGTTTTAACTGACAATATGAAATATGAAGCCGTAATATGAAGCAGGGCATTGAACACCAATTTACAAATCAAAATTAGAGTCCTCCAGGGAGAGAACATGGACCAACATGCTGCAGAATTTCAACCTGCGTGTCTATGGATCAGAGATAGAAGGATGACCAGAATCAAAGCAGGAAGATAGCGACTTCCGGAAACAATGGTCATGGAGACAGAGCTTTTTACTTTAGTAATGATAGATAACATTTATAAAGGGCCTCACAATCTCCATATGGTCTGCATGATCTCATTTGATCCTCATAGCAACCCCTAAACAGTAGATAGGCAACAAAAATCTCCTTTTACAGATGAGGTTCAGGAAAGTTGTGCTTTGCCTACGTTACCCATTAGGAAATTTTAAAGTTCCACAGCTTGGATTATATCCTAAGAATCCTGAAACACCAATCCAAAAGAATCTATGCACCCCTATGTTCATAGCAGCACAATTTACAATAGCCAAGTGCTGGAAGCAACCTAGGTGCCCATCAGTTAATGAATGGATCAAAAAACTGTGGTACATTTACACAATGGAATTCTATGCAGCAGAAAGAAAGAAGGAGCTCCTACCCTTTGCGACAGCATGGAAGGAATTGGAGAGTATCATGCTAAGCGAAATAAGCCAGGCAGTGAAAGACAAATACCATATGATCTTACCTTTAACAGGAAGCTAATCAACAAAACAAACAAACAAGCATAATATAAACAAAGACACTGAATTTGAGAACAGTCTGACAGTGTCCAGAGTGGGAGGGGAGGGAATTTCAGGGGAAAAGGGGAACGGTTTAGAGCAACAAGTATAAAGGACTCATGGACAAAAACTATGGGGGGTGGAAATGGGAGGAAGGTGGGGAGGGCTGGGGTGGTGGGCTGGGGCAGGGTAAAAGACAGAAAACTGTGCAATATCAACAATTAAAAAATACTGATTTAAAAAAAATAAAATAAAAAATGGGAAGAAAAAAAAAAAAAGACTTGAACCCAAGACTTCTTAATGTAGCAAATGCTTTTTCCCACTTACTGTAACAATGCCTTTGTTTCTCTAATAGGATACATTTTTTCCCCTACTTCCTTCCCTTTTCTCATCCAGAAAAATATATGCCAGGTACCATGTAGGAACTGGGTAGACAGAGGTGAAGAAAATATCAGTGTTCCCTACTTTGTGGAGCTTGGTCTGCTCTTCTTAGGACTAGCCACATGTGGTTATTGGGTCCCTGAAATGTGCCTGAATTAAGATAGGTTGTAACTGTAAAGTACACTGAAACTACAAATGTTTAGCTCAACTAAAGAATGCAAATTTTTAAATAATTTTGTATTGATTATATGCTGAAAATACTTTAGATATATTGAATTAAATAAAATATATTATTAAAATTGATTTCATCTGTTTTCTCCTTTTTAATTGCTACTAGAAATTTTTAGTGGCTACTAGAAAATTTAAAGAGGCTGCAATCTGTGAGAAAGTGATTTCCTATTGTGCATTTAGCCATTTAATACTTCCGTGGTTACATTTACATGTTGTACATTGGGACATTTGGATCACTTGAAATTTGCCCTAGTGTGCACTGGTCTGGATCTCAGTTTATTTTTTCTCCAGATGGCTACCAAGTTCACTCATCATTATATATTGGGTTGTTCGTCTTTGATTTGAGAAGCTACATTTATCATATATATGCTCACTCCTTGAATGTACTCTGTATTTCTGGACTTTATCTTCTTTTCCATGGTCTATGTCTTATATTTGAACCAATGTTATACTTTATATTTTTAATATTTTAAAATAATCTTTAATGTCTGGTAGGGTTAACCTCCATTGCCAGTTTATGTACCCTTCCACTCACACAAGTTTCTTGTCCATTGTTTTTTATTGTCTTTATCTATGAAAATTATAATCAATTTGTCTACTTTAAAACAAACAAAAACAACCTTTTTAAAATAATGATCAAGATAAACTCAAAAAAGAATTGATGTTTGTATAATGTTGAATCTTCCTATCCAAATTAGTGGTACAGCTTACAGTTTATTCACATTATCTTTGGGATTTCTTCAGTAATATCTTAACATTTTCTTCATAGAAGTTTTGGCTATTATTCCTAGGAAATTTTATCTGTGTATGTATGCATACTGTTTATGTAGTCTTTTCTTTAAATGCTTATTTTATGTATATAATATAAGCATATTATATATACAATACTATATACAATACATATAGTACACATAAAACATAAAGCAGTAATTTGAATATTTTAATAATTTGTAAAACATTAATTTTGTTCTCCGTAAGCATATAAATTCTCTATTCGTAATAAACAGTTTTGGTTGATGGTCTTGAGGTTTCTAATCTTATCTACAAACATTGATAAATTTACGTATTTCTTTATAGCTTTTAGACCTTTTTTTTTTTTTTTTGTCTAATTTTGTTGGGTAGTTCCTATAGTACAATGCTAAATAATAGTGGTGATAGTATTTCTTTCATGCTGCTGACTTAACTGCTTCTTAAGTATGATACTGGCTTTCAAATTGAACTGAACATATTTTATTATCATACAAAAATCACATATTCCTAGTTTAAGAAGAAATTTTTTTTGAATTTTTAAAAAAATCCTGTATTTAAAAATCATGAAAAATAAAAATACTGTGATAGGCCATACTGTTCTCTGAATGGCCTTTTTGCAGTACTCTGAAGAAAGATGGATTACGTTTCCTCTGAGGCAGATATCAGACAATATAAGCATGTACACATTTGCAGGAGACAAATTTAGAAATAATGTGCAAGTTGATGCACAAGTTTTTTTGAGTAGATCTCTAGAATTTTAAGATCATTGCTTTTTAAACAGTCACAGAACGCTTCGTGAACTGAGTGGGCACCACCTTGCCTCTCATTTCACTACGTCTGGGGACTTCTGAAAAAGGGACCGCTTTCGACCTACTAGCCTACCCTTCCCTACCCTTCTATAGTGTTAACAGACTAGTCAGTGATGGGCAGCAGTTGACACGTGGTTGGCTCTCATGGCATCTAATGCAATCCTTCCAAACTTTTTAGATCCAGAGGCCACAATGAATTTTTCTACTATTTTATGCATTTGACATAGCTCAGATGTTGCTTTTGGAGTCAAACTTTCTCATTTTCAGAATTAGATTAAGAAGTTAGATTCTCCTGGGTTCAGATCCAGATCTAAGTTTTGAAACCAGACTCTACCATTTACTAGAGATGGTGATTGATCCTTGAGCTAAATATGTTACCTCTTTTAAGTCTCAGATTCATTATCTACAAAAAAAAAAAAAAAAAAAGCAAAAGAAGAATTCAATTATACACCTTCTCATGTGATTTTTCTCTTTTGGGAAAAAGATTGCTTGGTCATGAAGTTTTATTCTGTTTTTATTTCTTGCTGGATTCTGTTTGCAAATATTTTATTTCAGATATGGTATCTATTTAAAGTGAGATCCACCTGTTAGGTATTGGTTTTGTTACATTCAACTCAAAAAAATAAAATAATTTGGAAGTACCTCTATCCCTACCTATTAATACTAGTTTAAATAGAAATGGATTTATTTGCTTTCTAAAATTTTGGTAGAATTCTCCTGTGAAACCATGTGAGCTTAGTGTGTTATTTTGGGGTGGTGGTGGTGGTAGTAGGGGTGATAGTGAGAAATTGTCTTTGGGGGCAATGTTCTGTTTCTCTTGTGAAATTTATTTTCTTTATTTTTTCAGGTTCTCTGCTTCTGAGGTAGTTAGAAATTTTTTTCTATAAAATGTGTGTTTTTCTTTTGATGTTTAGAAAGGTTTATATTTTTTCTATTGGTTACCTTCATAATTATAATTTTAGATGACACCCTAAGTTCTCTAATTCTTGAGATGGTGTCTGTTAGTTCTTTCTAATGAACAATGACAAAATAAATGTGTTGCTACTTTCTTGTTGATTGCTCTTTCTATACCTTGTGATTTATTGGGTTGGCCAAAAAGTTCATATGGTTTTTTTCTATAAGATGGCTCTAGTAGTGCTTTGTTGTCTTTGACTCCATTTGAAACAATTTTGTCAGATTGTATTGTGACAGCTGTCATATCAAAAAACAACATCAAAATTGGTGAATTTTTGTGTAGCCATTTTAATATTGAAGATGGAAGAAAATATGTGACATTTTTGGCATATTATGCTTTATTTTAAGAAAGGTGAAAAAGCAACTGAAGTGCAACAAAAGATTTGTGCAGTGTATGGAGAAGGTGCTGTGACTGATCAAATGTGTCAAAAGTGATTTGCGAAGTTTCATGGTGGAGAGTTCTCACTGGATGATGCTTCATGATTGGGTAGACTGGTTGAAGTCGATAGTGATCAAATCGAGACATTAATTGAGAACAATCAATGTGATACCATGTGGGACATAGCTGACATACTTAAAATATCCAAATCAATAAAGTTATTAGTGAAAATGAAAAATGTGTCTTTTACTTTACAGAAAAAATTAAATGGAGTTTTTGGTCAACCCCCAAAAATCAACAACATTATCTATCTTATATATTTTTTTCACCAATATACTTTTTCATTATGAATAGCCTCTATTATTTGATTTCTAAGGCTTTAACAGTATCTGGACTACCAGCTATTACAGTTCAGAATCTACTTTGCTCCCCCCCCCCTTTTTTAATTTTTACTTTTCCCCCTACATTTGTAGTATATCAACATGGTCAGAGCAAATACCTTTTACTTTGTCACTCTAATTCCTACATTGGTTTTGGTTTTAGTTCTATGGTTAATGCATTTGTTGAAGACTTCTGCTTCTAATCATTATGAAATAACAGAAATTGGATTTACTTTTTCATCTAAAACAGACCACTTTGGAGTCTGTGATCTATTCAAGTGATTAGGAAAATATCTTAAAAGCAGGTGGATTAAAAAATAAGTTACTTCAATTAGAAGTTACTTCAGAAGCACAAAATCACAAAGGCAGCAGATTTCTCATTGGAAACATTGTAAAGGGAAAACAGTGGAGTAACATCTTCAAAGCAGAAAACTATCATTGTAGAATTCTATACCCAGTGAAATAATATCATTCAAAAACAAAGGTAACAAAGATGGTCAAAATGAAATAGATAATTCTGGGTTTTAATATACAGCATGGTGGCTATAGCTTATAATTCTGTGTTGTGTACTTGAAGGTTACTAAGAGAGTAAATCTTAGAAGACCTTATTATAGGAAGGAAAAGACTGTGTGGTTGTGGATATTAACAAGTTATGTTGGTGGTAGTTTTGTAATGTACTAAATCATTGCATTGTATATTTGTATACCTGAAACTAATATATTTTTAAGAAATAAAAATGAAGAAAAAACCCCAAAGAGACCAAAAAGTCCCTAACGTGAAATAAAGGGTTTCTTTCAATATAGAGAGAAAAGAAAGAGTTGAGAAAAGGAAGCAAGAACAAAATTTCATATGGGGCATTAGGTATTCCTCTCCCGATACTACCTGCATTAAATCTTTGATTCCTCTGGAGTCATAATATTAGGTGAGGCATGTATATCTGTTTTTCCCACACATCTGGGCTCATGTGTATGTTTGTACATCCCTACTTTAGTGGTAGGTAGTGGCAATCAGGTGAAAATACATGTTTTATTGCTTTTGAATAATTTCATCTAGTACTCTTTTTAAAAATAATTTTTTAAAGGGGCAGTGAGCTTCCTAATTTGAGGTTGTTAAGAAATCCTCTAACTAGAGAATAACTTGAGGGCTTTATATTTATGTGGTTGAGAATAACATGAAAAATATTTAAATTCTAGTGATTTAAATTATTAAAATAAAATAGTTATTCAAATTGATTTTATGTAATTTAAATTATTTAAAATAACATTTAGCGTGATTTTCAATATTCTAAATACAACCATGTTTTAGTATCAAAAGTGCTTTTTGTTTTGCTACTGTGAATCTCTACTTACCTTATGCATGAGGGGGATAATAATACTTGTGTTTTCCATTTCATAAAGTTTTAATAATATTTAATTTTACATGATATATATGAAAATACTTTGAAAAATCCAGGGACACAAAATCATAAGGTACATTTTTTAGAATCATAATGTCATTGTTAACTTTGTATCAAACCTAACTATGGTTCTGGTTTTCAAAAATCCTACTACAGGGAAGGTACTTCTTGAAGTGCAGGATTTTATTTTATGAAATTGCAGGTTTTCTGTGTTTGTGGTCTGGGTTTTGTTCCAGTCTAATGGTTCCACTCACAAATTGTTTTGTCTCCCTCTTTGTTAGTTTCAGCCCTGGATCAATTTGGTGCCACCTTTATCGTGGTGAATTCCAATATTGCTCTAGTGGTTTGAGTGGCTATAAATTTTACTATCTTAATATATAATACAGGGAACCTTTTGTTAAAAAAATATTTCACCCAAATATTGAAATGTCCAACGCTGTTTTAATTGACTGCCTATCAGCCCAAAGAAAGTTATTGATTTAGTCCTTTAAAAAAATCACTACAGTTCTTTGCATAATTGATGTATAATTATTTTCGTTTGCAGTAATCAGGGTTTGGACAGCATTATTTTGGTACCAGTAGGACCGAGAAGGTTAGAGATTTTTGTAAATGCTAGAAGCCTTTTAATACTGTTATTAAGGTGAAAGTCATGAAATATTAGAAGCAGAAGACACCTGGTCAGCCCAGACCTCTGACTGTGTTGTGTAGTGAGAAGGCTCAAAGATAGGGAGCACAACTGCGAGCTCAGAGGAGCCCTTTGTTTTAGTGGAGGCATGGGTATCTGACTCCACTTTGAGGGATGGGGAGGACTGACATGGAGGAGAAAGAGCAGCCAGACCTCATAATAAGAGTTTACAGTTACATAGCATTTACTGCTTTCCAGACACTCTTCTAAGTGCTTTCCATGAAGCATATTTCATAATTCTATTAATAATTAATAAGATGATAATTATCTTCACCTTCGAGTTAAAGAAACTGAGACACAAATTTGTTAAGTAACTCATTCCAGGTCTCTCAGCTAGTTAATTGTGGTACTGCTATTTAAACTCAGGTCTTCTGGCCTTAGAGTCTCTCTTCTTCATCACCATGTTCTGCTTCTAATTAATGCTATGTATTTTGTGGGGACAGTAGGATAGGAGAAGTTAATGAAGGTTGAAATAATAGAAGCCTTTGAAAAGGAGTCAGAGGCATTCATATGTTATGTGAGCATGAAGTAGTTCAGTCTTTCTAGAAGACAATTTGATCACACTATATTCTATAAAGAATTACAGTAATCTCACTCTGTGTATTTGTTCTGAACGATACTGGGAGACAGTTGGCTGTGGGTCTCTTGATTTCTGAATGTGTTGCAGCAGAGGCGTTAAATACCCTTGGTTCTGGACTCTGATTTTAAGGAGGTTTGTATAGCGAAACAGCATTGGAATGTAGAGATAGTATCTTCTTTCTGATTAGATAGCTGGTTTATTTTCCAGTATAATAAAGATAATGTCTCCCTATGGAGCAAAGTTTGGGCAAGTTTCCTTGCAGCTCATTATGGAAAATTTGGATTTCCTTAGCTCAGGGTTCCTTAGCTATGATGCAAACCCACTGCCTGTGCATTGTCTGGCTGGGCCACTCCCCATTACCCTGGTGGGCCTTGGTGGCCAAGGGGAACTGACAAGATTATGAAGCTCATGATGTTTACTGTGTCCCAAGTAATTTGACCCAGGAGTGCCATGTCTGCCGCCAACATCCAGGAAACTGTGGCAGGGTAAATTGTTAACTTACAAGTAGAGCAGAATCTCAGACCCTTCATTGTTCTTGCCAAAGGGGTGATTAGAATTAACAACAAAGCATTATGTATAATTATTGGACAGTAATCCAACTGTCCAATAGTAAGAGAACCATTTAGTAAATTATACTACATTCATATCATGAAATACTAATTCCACAGCCCTTAAATCTCATGTTTTTAAAGATTTAAAGACTTGGGGGTATACTCATAAGAATGTTAAGTAAAATATGTTATGAAAATAAAGTAAACAGTACAGTCTCAATTCTTTAAAATGCGTTTACATGTTTAGGGAAAAAAAGCTGGCATAAAATATCCAAATTGTAAAAAAAAAAAAAAAAGTTATATATAGGTTGTAAAATTACAAATGCTGTTATTCTTTATTTCTGTATTTTCCACATTATTCTATAATGAAAATAAATTACTTTTATAATGAAGAAAAGCGCATTATAAATGAAGTCAAACTGCAGGCTTTGACATGATATAAGAGGGCAAGGAGATATTGTACAGAACATTGAGAGTACAGCAAGGTGAGGGTACATTTAAAACCCAAAGTCAAAGAAGATCTTTCATTAAAATGCATGTATACAATATTACTGAAAACCAGTAAAACAAAGGCAAAATTTTTTTAAAAATCCAAGTTATAACAGAGGGATAGAAGAAGCATGGATATTTTAGAAATGCTAATTTAAGGAACCTTAATCCATTTGAACAAAAAACTAAGCTCGTCAAAGCCTCTCATTGCCTAATAAAAAGGAATTAAGTCAGTTAATCATAAGAAACAATGTTTGCATACTGAAATACTGGAAAAAGAAATGATTTTATGTCTAACATTTGCTTTAAAATAGTCCAGCAAAAAATAAATAAATAAAAATAAAGTGGGAGGAATAGTTGAACCAGCCTTGGCAAAAATATTGAAAGCTGTTGAAGTTGTATATTGGGCACAAGGGACTTACTGCACTGTCAGTTTTTCTGTGCTCTTGAAAATTTCCAAAATGAAAAATAAACAGAATTTATATATTTTTAAAACAATGTCTTTCAACATTGGTTGCACATTGGTATCACTTAGGAGCCTTAAAAAGTAGTGCTGACTGGATTTTACCTGATTTAATTAGTCTGAGATGTGGCTTAGACATCAGGATTTTTTAAATCTGTCAGGTCATTCTAACATATAGCTTATGTTAAAAATCAGTTCTAAGTGGACACTGTTAGGTAGATCCTTTTTATAAAGGACATCGAATATAGTAATAGATGTTTTTGACAGCACTTCTTAAAAAATTGTAGGTATATTTTCTACTGTGTTGGTTCATGGAATATCCCTCAGTAAAGTGACAATAGACTAATATTTCTCTTCTAAATTAGTTATTCTGAGAACCTGCATAAAATAATATAGGTGTATAGCTTAATGTTTCTTTTACTTGATAAAATGATAAAATATCAGTGTTTTTAAGGGATGAATAAGTAGGTATTATATCCCATTCAATCTTAGTTGAGTAGAAAGAAACCTAACTGTTGTAGATAATTTTTTAAAATTTTTAACATTTTATTAAAGTAATTCTTGTTCATTTGGAAAAAACTAAAAGGAATATTTAGAAACATAGAAGAAAATAATCAGCTATAGCTCCATTCATGGTAAATGCTGATAATGTTTTATAGCATTTGACTTCCAATTTATTTTAACCTTCTATTGAAAATTTTCAAACATAAATGTAGGGATGGTGGTATCATAAATCTGTATGTTCCCATCACTTAGCTTTAATAATTACCAACTCATAATCAATCTTATCTCATTTGTGAGCCCCTCCCACTTTATTCTCTCCTCCCCCATACTGGATTATTTTGAAGTAAATCTTGTATATCCTACCATTTCATTTATAAATATTTTAGGGTATATTTGAGCAAATAATCTTTAGGTCACTAATACGTATCTGAGGCAGTGGTATTCTACATCGACTGAAAGAAGATCCATATGCTACAGTTCCTAATTCTGTAGTTGCCAAAGATGGTGTCGTGTTATAAAAGTGAAAATCTGGCTTATATCCTTGAGCTACAGAAGGATCTGCTGGCAAGGCCGAGACTTTTCTCAGAAAGTAACTCCATCAGTTTAAATGATGAAATAAGTAATAGACTGAAGTTTAAGAAACCCAGAGTTCTCTATCCATTAACCAGATTTTAATTAGGAAGATTTTGAGGATTAGAGTTACCTAATGTTTTGCTTTAAAATAACCCAGATTGGCCTTTTGTTCTTACTTTCTTTAGAGCCAGGTCGTTTCCCAAAGGGTTTGGCAAATTTAGTCATAGTGTGTTTGGTAAAATTAACATGGAAGCAATATGCTAGGAGAAAGGAGTCAAAGACAGGAAAATTATTTAAGAAGGCACTCATTTTTGTGATCTGAGCCATTAAAAACCCAGTATTGGAGGGTGGGAGAAGAGGCAAAACTTAGCATCTTTGTATATAGTAAAAATTACTTGCTAGGTGATACTTTGTCATAGGAGCTAAGAGTAAGGGAATAATCAAATATTCCCTCAACCCTTGCCCTAGGAATCTAGCATAATACTATACTCTTGGCAGAAAGCGTGAAGTTGAGAAGGGAAAGGAATGATAAGGAAAGAAAGGGATTAGTTAGCTCAATATTGGTATACCAAGTTTAAAGTAATAGTATGGCATCCAAGTAGGTATTCCCTTTGAGCCACTGAAAACAGAGGATTAGACTGCAGGTGATATGGAAGCTGGAGATTTGCGTTTGAGGATTACTTGTGAAGCCAAAGGATAGTTGAGTTTTCTCAGGGAGTGTTTGTTTAATGAGGAGATCATGTGGCTAAAGACAAATTATTTTAATAGTTCCAGTGCATGGGAAGAGGAGTAGGAATGAATTAATCTAGACTACATTAAATTAATCCTTATTGGACATCTCTGACACAGGCATTTTGCATGGGAGAGGGAAGGAAGGCTTCCCTCACAGACTGGGAGGCACACTACAATGCCGAGGGCGTGCTGTGCCAGAGACATGTGTGAAGACTTACTTACGAAGGAAAACTTAACAAAATGACTCCCAGTGCCCAGGACAGGGAATCCCTTTCATGTGTAGCTAGAGGCACTGATATGTCTTCTCAAGGCAGTGGTGGGGAGGCTGCTGTGTCTAAAGCACAGGGTGCGAGGGGAAGAGAATGGCAGGGCACCTGGTTCTGATACGTAAGAACTAGAAAACTGCTCTTGAGGGCTGAAGAATGTTAGAATTGCTGTTAACATTCTCTTCTGTTTATCAAGCAGATAATGTCACAATATAGTGCTGTATATTCACTTTTATTAATTTGTGTTCATTTTTTATATCAAAACTTGATATATGATAATATGGCCAAAGTTGAAGAGTCAAAAATTTTATGTACATTCACATCCATACATACAGATTCACTTGTTCAACATATTATCGACATCCAGGAACTGGGATACAAAGATGAGTGAATAAGATAATATCTCACCTTCACGATATTTCTAGATTAATCTGAAATAGATCACAAAAATTATATTGTAGTTGTGTGGGAACACTCCAGAAGAGTACCTAATCTAACTTGGGTGTTAGTGAAAGATACAGGAAGACTTCTTGATTACAACTGATCCTTAAATGATGTAAGGGTATTAGTTGGTTGATTTCAGGAAGAGAGTGCCAGACGGTGGCATACCATGCAAATTGAATAGCAATCAAAGATAATGGAGGTACAAAAGCAGTCTGGTGTGCTAAAAGAAATCTCAGTCATTTCATTATTCTTGAAGCTCTAACTGTGAAATAGATAGGAGCTTGAAGATCTGGGTGGAGACCAGTGTGGTTTGACATCTACACACTAATTTGAGGAACTTGCATTTCATACAGAGGTGTGACCTGGCCAGATTTGCATTCTGGATATATGGCTTTTGTAGTTAGGTGTGGGTTGAACTTGTTGGGAAGGTAGGCATGAAAATAGGAAGGTTAGTTAGTTGGATTATCCAGGAGATGAGGCTTCACTGTGTAAAAGGGAATAAGAATGCAAATTGAAAGGATAGATTTGAGAAATTATTCAGTAAACTTAATGGATAGAATTCATTCATGGGTTATTTATGGAAATTGAGGATGAATGGGTTGAATGGAGGGATGACTCCCAGGTTTCTGGTTTGGTGGATGGTTGTGCCTTCAGCTGCGAAAATAAATACAGCAAACATATGTGTTTTTTGGCTTAGATAATGAGTTCTGTATTGGACCTCTGAATTTAAGGTGCCAATGGGTTACCCACGAGATTTCCAACAGACATTTGACTATCTGAAGGTTGGATGAGAAGTCTAGATTTGAAACCCAAATCTGAGAGCCATTTGTGTAGAGTGGCACTGAAACTCTGAAAGTGGATATTCTCTTTAGTATCAGAATTATGTTCATAATCAATATGACTATCCTAAGTGTATACTGAACAGACTACCCTAGAATCAATATGTGAAATAAACTCGACCTTTTAAAATTTGCTTACTTTTGAACTGACTAGAAACATGCTTTAAAAAACTGAAGTATGAACCTAACCAGAGTCTTTTTAAAACACATGTTCTCACCCCAGATTTTAATCCTAGCACTGAAGTTGCATAGCAAAATATTATTTGAACTGAATCGATGGATCATTTACTCGGAGTTCCTAGAATTGGGTGGCTAGTGTATACAGGACATTATATTCCTTGCACAAGACTTGAAAGGCAGTCCATATGATGATTTTGGCAATAAGAAGAGTTTAATTTTTTTCTCTCCTAGCTCAAGCATGAGTTATCTAGGGAGAAGAATTACTCCCAGATGAACCTAGAGTTACTGACAATCCAAAATTTAACCAACTTGGATCGTCGTCACACACGGTGTTTGGAAGGAAGACTGACAAAACATACTTTTAGTGGATTCTGGGAAACAGAGAGCTTACTTAACTGCAGCGGCCCTGGGAGGTGGTATTGCCTAAAGATCAGGAGTAATTATGTCTAATGGTGTTTGTTTGTAGGAGAGTTCTACAGGGATCATTTTGGTGACATCCTGCATGGTGAAAACAAAAATTCAAGAGCATAAATAAAATATAGAATGATGAATAAAGAAACACCAATATTGTAGTATTTTGATGTTTGAGTCCTTATTTAATTTGAATTTTATTCCAAAACCAAAATTGGTCAATTATAATGGTGAATAGTCTCCCAGTGCTTGTATAGTGCTTGCGATATGTCAAGCACTGGGCTAAGTCCTTTAAATATCCTCCCATGACCCATTAGATCAGTACCATTATTGGCTCCACTTACCCGACGATGAAACTGAGGCAAACAGAGGATGAGCAGACTTGCCAGGATCACGTGCCTTGTAGCTGGTGAAGTAGTCGTCGGCCTGAGGAGCCAGTGGTACAGTCAGGTGGTCTGCCTTCAGACTCCTTGCTTTTAACCACAATCCTAATTTAAATGTTCATGTATGCAGCTGGTAAGCAGTGTACCATGCACTGTGGAGTCTTACAGAGTACAGAGATGACATGATTCTTGTCCATAGAAACATTCAGTGTCTTGTACTGTTTCCCAAATAATTTGCAATGCAACACACCAGAGTGATTATTTTTATTTCATTTTTCCCTATTGCCTGTGTAAGGTGATATTAGCGCATGTTCCTTATATATTTAAATATAAGTAAAGGTAATTTTTAAAATGAAAATTTTAGATTGTCTCTTTACATTAAGTGTATATTAAAGTGATGTAGACATTAGGTGCAGGGGATACTAATTTTAGGAGATTTTTTAAAGGACTTCAGTGTGTAACAGCGTATTTAAATCCTCTGCTCTTTACTGAAGAAATGTATTGTAAATATAAATTATTTTAATCAAATAATTCAAAAGATACTAAGCATGCTTGTGATTAAAAGTTTTATTATTAATACTTAAAAAGTCATATGTAATCACAGAACATTTGATGATAAAATATGAAAATCCATATTTGTAACAGCTGTTATAACTTAATGGTCTTACTTTGTTACAGTTTTTTCCTGTGTATCTAGTCTTACATTATTGTAATAATAGTATATTTATAATTTTGTACTTTAAGATGTTTTAATATTAATATTATTGAAGATCTTTTATAATAAAAATACATGGAATACTAATTTTTCTTTTGGATAAATCTACATTTTCATTTTGCAGGTTTGCTTTGTATTCTGTACCAAGTTCACATATCATAGTTCAGAAATATTTTGTCTTATTTCTTCTTTGTTGTTCTCTTCACCCTTAACTCCTTTTTTGGCCTTGGCTTTTTCCTCAGCTGGACGGAGTCAGGTGCACTGACGCCCCCTACCTGCAGACTCAGTCTCCCACAATACCTGAGCCATTCTTACCTGGGTCAGTGATATGTCTTTAGCTTCAGACCCACGGATTGGTGTGCCTTGGAGTTAACTTTATTGGTCCCAGACTTTGTACATGTGCTACCGAAGTGAGCACTGTTCTTCCCAGACTTTGGACACATTCACTGGACTGTTCAGACTCCTCCACTCGCCGCTTACCCCCCAGTCCTCGAGTTTCTGTATTGCCAGTTGCCATGAGCCAGCCCTAAGGGCCTTACTTTGCTTCTCTTTTCCCCCATCTCTACTTTTCCTTTAATTGCCAGTTTTAGCTGGCTTGGCCTAATTTTCTCTCCCTAGTCCCCCTCTTCCTCAGTTATTCTCCTTCATTCCATAGGCCCCATCTCGGGTTTTGTTACCCCTCTCTTACTTCCTGCCCATTTTATTCCCTGTCAAACTTGGTGTGTGTACAACCTGTCGAAGGGTCACCCAGTGAATTCTGAATGAGACTTCTTGGCGTCTTTACTCTCCTGCTGTATTTTTGAATTCAGCCTATATCTTGCTGAAGTTACATGTTTGGGCCCAGTTCCTTTGACTAGCCTGCTAGCTTTTCTGTTGGCAGATACTACAGGTGGTTCTCTTTCCTTTGGTGTGTACGCTGCCCGGGGACCAGACCTCTGCTTCTCTGTCTTCTCTTTCCTTGCTAGACTCTTTTACAGAGGCCTGAGCTCACCCAGCGTGATGTCAGCATGATTTGTCCAAAAGACAGATTATTGTGTAAAATCAAGAGAGTTAAACATAATTAATGCATGTGGTTACTTTTTAAAAAAATGCACTGAGATTTGTTAAATCTCTTCAGATCCTTTTTACAACTGTTATTTATCACTGGATGCAAAAGGAGCAACTGTCTAGGTCACATCCAGGCATCTTTGTACTGTGGAGGCTCTAGATGCAGTGAATGTCATGATTAGGTGTACTGCAACTGTCACTCATGAAGCAAAAGAATCCATCAATACAGACTAAATTAAAGTTGGAGTTGCATAAATAGAATCTATGGTGAGCTGTCGTTGAGTTGCCTGATTCTACTTATTGATGAATTTTCATAACTTACTCCTTGAATAAATTCTTTAAGAATCAACCTGTGATTTTCTTTATATATTACTTCACATCCGTACAGAGATGCTGCCATAATAAAATCTTGTAATGATTACTGTTTTTACTACTTGGTTGGACTGAAGATATACAGATATAGACATAGACATAGACATAGACATAGATATAGATATAGATATAGGTATATAGATATATCTATGTATATATCTTCAATATATATGTATGACTGCATTGCATGTTTGCTATTCAAGAGGGCTCAGTAATTCTTTCCATTTTTTTTTGACTCCAGGGACATCAGATCCTTCCCCCTTTTGTCATACATGTAACTGGCCATATCAGCAACATGGTTAGAATACACAACTCCCTTCCTCTAAGATATCAAGTAGGGCATTTGTTTATTTAATTTCAACCTGCAGACATTATGTATGCCCTTCTTATTCTCTCTGAATTATATGTGAAATTATGTAGCACAGCCAATTACTTAAAAAATGCAACAAGTAGGGAGGTTCCATAACAGGTTGCTGGAGCAAGGCAGCCACAGAGAGTTGACTTAATTAAGTGTGCCATTTCCGTGATATATGGTTATGATGTGCAAGTGATTTAATGATGGAGGTCGTAATCGAAGTAAGCTGTTGGCCACGGAAAAATCCATGAAAGAAGGAATGAAGGATCCCAGCTTGTGTAAGAACATGGAAATTGAGAGTCTAGATAAGAATCTAGTCTGGATAGGCTGGTACTTGATTTCAGTTTGATCTGTTCAAATGAAGTGTTACCTGTAGTTCTTCCACAGCGTAATCAGAGGTTCCAAATTACATCACCCTTATGACTAACTTAGAGGATTTCTGCTATTTTCTCTGAGCTGCATGGGTTTGTCTTAAGGGTAGCTCACATATATATGTGTGAAGGAAGTATTATGAAAGGAAGGGAAAAGAGTTCGACTTAGATGAAGTTCCAGACCATCTATCTACTCCTGCTTTACTCAAGAAGGTTTTACTGCATTTTACATACCAGAGTTTTGTGTTAAGAATTCCTTTGAGAAAAGTGATTGCCTTAAAAAAGTTTGAGTCCTTGGCCAGGTAGGTCAGTTGGTTAAAGTGTCACCCCAACACACCAAGGTTGTGGGTTTGATGCCAGGTCAGGGCATACACAGCAATCAACTGAAAAATGCATAATTAAGTGGAACAACAAGCTGATGTTTCTCTCTCTCTTTTCTCTCTCTCACTCATTCCTCCCTCTTTCTTGCTCTAGAGTCAGTTTTAAAAAAGTGTTTGAGAACTACTCTGTCCATCTCCATCACAGCATTTGTAATTGTTCCCAGACAGTTGTGACTATGACTCTGCTCTCTGGAACCTGCTATGTCCACTGTTCCTTACTTTATCTCTGGCTATGCCATGGTTGCACAATACCTAAGTAATAACATGCAATAATTACCTTGTTCTTAAATATAATTGGTCATTTGTATCTGTTTTATTGTGAACCACATTTTGAATGATCCTCAGCCTCCTGATCAGAAGTAGTTTGTGACAGTGATACAGTTTCATCTTATAGGCCACGTCCTATCATGTTACACAGGCAAGGAAAGAAAGTGATCCCCAACCAGCTTTGCTTTCGAAAATATGGGGTTCATTTTAATACTATTTTTTCTTGATAAAATGCAGGAATATGTAGTGAGAGAATTATTTCAAGCATTGGTATTTCTAGTCATATTGAAATACAGTTGAATGAAAGAACCTTCTAAACAGAAACTAACATTTTATGGAAAAAATAAATTTACCTACTCCTAGAAAGACATCTTGCCTGTTCTTGTATTTGATTAATCTCCAGAGGGACATTGCTTTTTGTTTGTAGTTCGTACATCCCCATTATGAGGCATTAGGCTCTGCATCAAATCCTTTTTGTATTGTTACAAATCAACCAATCTTTTACGACTTCAGTGTTGTCAACCACTCACTCTTTATTTTTTTAAATGCCAGAAAATAAAAAGCAAAAACCGCACCCTATATTAATGTAATCTTATGGTTAAGATACTACATTTACAGAAGTCCAGAAACTCTAAGCTATAGTTCCCAAAAGAATTCTAATTCAGTCACATTGCATAAACTGATATTTAGGCTGAAATGTATCATCATTATAGTAATGCAGAGTTTTCATATATGCATGAGGGCATAGTTATGGTTGCTGAGGGAACCATAATTTTGGATTTTCTGACTTTTTTTGCACATACAATTTCAACCATAATGTTAAGTTAATGCTGTTTTTTCATTGACTTTGAAGTAATATATTTGTTGCTATATTTATCTTAAAAATAAGTTTTTATTGAGCTCATTTTTTCCTGTATATCTATAAACCTATACTTATAGAGATCTGATATCCCTACAAAGAGAACTACCTAAGGAATATTTCTATATAAAAATAGATTTTAGGCTCATGTATACTCATATTCTCTCTGCCTTACTCTCTCGCACACATACACACACAGCCTCACACACTTGTGTTACATTCTGGCACATTATGGAAGCAGGTAGCATATCCACTACCTGCTGTTGAAAGTGTTGACGATACTGAATTATTTATTCTATCTTCTACACTATCCCAAATCGTTTTGGGTACTTTGACACATTTTGGTCTCTTCCATATGGATACTTCATGGTGGCAGCGTTGCCAGATGCTCAGGTTTTGTGACAGTCTTCGTTTTTCAGGAACTGTTGGAATATTCTTGGGAGAATCTCGCCTTGTTACTGATTCCTGTGGAGTGGTGAAATACTAACATTTCTTTGAAAGTGTTTTTCAAGAAAAGGAGTTAGTACAAAAAGTTATTAGAATGTCCCATCCAAGTATATTTAACTTTGGGAACTGAGTAAGGGTGCAGTTTATCAGGAAATTCATCTGCAGTGAGTTGGCATCACTCTAACAATGTGTAATTCTAGAGGTATATATGCCACAGGGATTGAAACAAAGTTATTTAAAATATTAAACGTTAACTCTTAACTTCAGCTCTTTGTTTATATCTCAGTTGCCAAAATGCAAAGATGAAAAGCAGGATGTCAAGTCTAGATTATCTTTTTGTCCTTTATCTACTTCATCTATATCTATGTAGCTATATCTATTTATGTGTGTGTTTATATACATATATAACTATAAGTATGTGTGTGTGTGTGTGTGTGTGTAAAATCTTAATGTAAAATGTGTAAATTCTGGGTATACGCTTCTCCTCTGCAAAATAAATAGAAACTCATGATTTCCCCTCTTTCCAATTCCTACTCTTAACATACACTGAATTGGAAAATCTCCCTATCTTTTCATGTCCATCTCAAGTGTTTTTTCCTTGAAAGGTTTTTTCCCTGGGTTTCCCCAGCCAAATCTGAGGTTTCCTGCTTGCTTCCTCATGGCATTCTGTGTACTTCCTGACACTCTCAGATCCCTCCTCTCAGGCCTCTTACTGTTACGGACCAGTAAGGAGAGGGAAGAAAGGAGGGGACAGACTCGGAGGGATGCTTCCATGCTGTTTCTTATGTACTTCTCCTGCGTGGCCGAAAGAAACTCTGGAGGGCTTTATGTGACCTATGGCATGTGACCCTAAGATGTAGGCAATGGAAGCTCAAAGAACATTGAGACTCGGGTATCAGTAGTGAGTCTCTAGTGCCTGTTTATATTCACATTTAAATACTTTCGTCTGTATTTGTTGAAAGGGTGAAATGTGATCTAAGAAAGTTTTTCTTTTTCTCAGTGAGTGGGTTTCCCCCCATTTAAAGGGAGAATATTTTCATCTCGATGTCTAACTTGAAGCTGCTCTCACTGTTGGAATTAGGAGGCTGGCTCCCAAACAATACCTGCGACTTCCTTTCTGTACCTAACTTCGTAGTGGTCTCAGGTTGGCCTCCAACCAGCTAACCCAGGACAGGTGACCTCATTTTGTGCTCCTTAGTCACGTAGTACTACGGAAGTGTGGCCTAGGAAATTTGAAATCCTGCTAGCTGTAATATTTGGTCAATCCCACATACACTGTACTGTGGTAGGCGAGACTGAGAGAAACACACCTCAGAAAGTTACTGTGTCATGTAGGTTGTGTTGAGTGACCTCCATGTTTCATTTTTAGATCATCTCAACAATATTGTTCATGTAGCATTTCTTACTTTTCATCTTTTTTCCTCCTGTATCTATGTTTTTGTTACTGTAAGGGGAAAAAAATAGAGGACAGTTATTTAAGTTGTGATCATGGGAACTATATTTATAAAATACAGTACTTTTTTTTTATTTATCAAACTTAGCCATATAGAAGATTTTAAAATTTTATTTTATACTATTATAATAGGGAGTTTTGGTCTTTGAAAAACTAGCTTTCAAATGTTCCCCTCTTTAGGATATGGGCTGAGAAACATAATGCTAGAATTTTTACATTGTTGTCTTGATGAGAAATAAACACAATATGAACAAATCAATGTTTATAAAACATCTCATATTTAAAACAAAATATAAAAGACCGGGACACAGTCCTGGGGTGCTTATCTTTAAATTCGTTCTCTGTTGTAGAGGTACTACATTACTTAATATTTCACTCTCCCAGACACTTTTTGAGTGGCTGCTGTGTACTTATACTCTGCTAATTTTGTCTTTTTTAATTACTTATGTAAAAGAAAACTGTGCAAGAACAATTAAAATAAAATAAAAAAGAAATTAAATTAATTATGTAGTGATATCCATATAATTAAAGCGATGTGTAAAATACCAATACATTGAAGATACTAAATAAATTGTTTTGGAGGGGGGTATTATATTTCTCCAAATGGCATATTAAGCATCAAATTCAGGGAAGATTTCAAAGAACTGTCTTGGACTTGCCAAAACAAACATGGGCAAAATAATCAAAACACAGGAATAATCTCCATGAGAAGCATAACAAAATGTCACAAATCAAATGATAGAACAACTCCGTAGAATACAGGATTCTGGGAAACAAATTTAGAACAAATACTCATAAGCACCCCAAAATTTAGATCTTACTACTGATTATAGAAAGATGGAA
The DNA here is from genome assembly GCA_039655065.1 of Glossophaga mutica. NCBI lineage: Eukaryota > Metazoa > Chordata > Mammalia > Chiroptera > Phyllostomidae > Glossophaga > Glossophaga mutica. Next base: position 76,330,660 of record CM077306.1, read on the forward strand.
TATTTAGGAGGCATTTTATTTGTGCTTGTTAATTTTAGCAATAGATGTGACTCAGTAAAAATAGCAACTTACCATATTTTGCCTTGTTAGTTTATTCGTTATTGGGGCACAAAATACCTTTCCTTCCATGGTTGTCAGGAATAGTTTAGATGATATACCAGGAGGCAGGATAACAGTATTATTGTTATGATTATTTTAGCTATTCCTCTTGTCATAATATTCAGACCTAAACGATAATATCTAAAAGCCACTGTAGCTTGCCTTCATTTGTTTCTTAGGCTTGTGCCTGAACTGAGCTTTCTCCATCTTTTTGAGCAACAGTTTTCTCGCTTGACTGATCAGTGTGTCCTTAAATGTTTATAATCTTAGACAGTATTGGTAGGGTTGGGTTGGAATAACAATAAGATTTATATCTATTACCTTGGATCTCTGGTCTTCCAACTTTATACTATTTAGAAATAAACTCTAGGGACTTATGAGTGGCATGAACTAAAGGGCAAAGAACATTCCAATCTAAAATGATATGCTGCTGTTAAGGAATAGTCTTCTATGATAGATTAATCATGAGGTGAATTATAAATATTTCATATACTAATTATATTAGTTTATGGAGATAAAACACCATATGAAGTGTTCCCAGCACACTCAGCAAGTTAGATGCCTGTTGCATGTTAATTGACTTACTCCTTCAAGGCTGACAATCATGAATCCCTGAAGATGACAGAAATTATCACCATGACATTGTGTATTCCTGATCTTTGTACCAGGCTGATACCACCTTTCCCCAGGAGTTCCTTTTCTTTGGATGGTATCTTAAGTACTTGGTACTTTAGAATTTTGAAGCAGAGAATAGTGCTTGGCATGGTTGGGATCATAAAGAAAAAAATAATGGGCTTGAACAAAAATGACATTAAGTAATATTCCCTAGAATTCTGTTGGGTACTCAGGTAAGAAGGTAAGTGCATTCTTTGGAGGCATGAGATGTTGTCCAACTCATGCTTTAATAGTAGAAGTAAATATATTGAACACTGTACTATAAAAACAGAATCAACCTGTTTTGTTTTCTCAGTGTCATTGAGGGAAGGAAGGAATGACTCATTCACTCATTTCATCTATTCTCTTATTTGAAAACATTTGTTGAGCACCTGGGATAGAGTAATGAATAAGGAAGATACAGGGCTGACTCTAAGAAAACTTAAATCCAGAGTGGGAACTGCCATGTTAAGGAAACTGTAGGATAATAAAGAAAGCAACAGCAGATCTAATGTACCTCATCAAGGAATATACCATAATGGGAGAGAACAAGATAACATGAAATACCAGAGAATTGTATAGAACAGACGTGTAAAATTCTATAGCCTATCAGAACCCACATTTTTATCTGACACATTTGGTGACCATGTTCTTCAGTTGAGTTAAATTTCTAATGCAATTTGTCTCATCAGTCTATTTGTCTGTTATCTTTAATTACCTAGTGGGCACTCTGCTTACCTTTAGCATTTGTAAAAACTGTCTCTTTATTTCCCTTTATACCAACCCAATTTGTTTTCTGCTCTCGTATTAAGAATTGTTACCACTAACTATGTGATTACGAACACTAGGAACCTTTGAGTCACGCTCATTCTCTCCCTTCCAGTAACCAAGTCAGACGTGTCTGTTTCTGTCATGGCTTTAATGTCAAACCCACTTCTCTCTCTCTCTGGCCTGGTTACCTGCATGCAGCCTTGTTATTTTAGTAGGCCGACTCCTTCCTGTTATTTAGGACACTGTCTGGATTGCCTCTCTTCAGGAGATTCTTCCTTGGCGGCCATTACCTTCCCACAATTTGTCTGACAGTATAATCACTCAATAAATATGTGATACATGAAGGATGAATTAAAACTATTCAGTTTAGTACAGTTCTCTATGTGATTTCTCAAACACAGACTATAATAAGAAGTACAGTTAATAGGAGACATTGAATCCCATTCTAATCTGAGATAATTGAACATCAGTATGGAATAACTGAAAAAGTAGAGTCTTTGGGGCCAGATCAATTTGGATTTGAAACTTATATCTGCCTGATAGTAGCTGCTATTGTCTTAGCATGTAACCAAACCTCTCGATCTTTAATTACTCAGTAAGATGGGCATAATAAGACACATCTCTTAGGGTGATAATTAGATGAGATGATATATGTAAAATAAAAAAATGTGCACAATATATGTTTTCCTCTCTTCCTTTAAAATATTATCATATTATGGTGACTTAAGGATTTCATTATCACAAAACAATGATGGAGACCCTTGGTTTGATATGAACTGGTTTTATCTTTATTTGAATATGTATAGAGTAACCTCCCTTATGTTGAAAGTGGTAGTGATGGTGGTATTTTATTTGATTCCTATTATTTCAAATCACTACCATTTTTCTTTGCCAATGAGCATTCACAACTCAGTTAATTAAGGATAATAAGAAATAAAGCATCGTTAGTACACTAATAAATGTACAATGGATCCCTATATTGCTAACAGATAAGATACAAACTTCACTAACTCCTTACTCTGTGTTTAGGTAACTCTAGGTCTGAAGGAAGACCACCTTTCCAGTTTTATCTGATTAGTTATTTTTTCAACCCCTAAACTTTAGCCAACTGTCCCTTCTCCCTGATTTATTTAAATAGTACTGATGCTTCCAGACCCAAGACCCCAGGTCCCAGGTTTCTCCTGTTTTCTCAATAAACTTGAGGCTTCCTGGATTTCCTCAGCTCTCACTTTTCTCTTCTTCCTTTGAACTGACAGCACTTAGTGTCTCTCCCTTCATTCTCAATCAGGCTTGCACTACTTTGTGACACTTCTTCTATAGGATAGAGTTGATACTTATCTCTTTCTTGTTATTTAATATTTTCTTTATTTTTGGCTTATTTTACCAATGATATTGCCAGCTGTTTTGTGGAAGGGATGATTATCTTGTACTTCTTATATTGTCAAGAGATTTGACAATATTTTTATTTGTTGACTTATTCATAAGATGTCTAAAATAGATTTATATATAAATGTTCTGAGTGGTTCATACTACCTTGAGTTTTGTAAGCATATTCTTAATAATGAGTTCTAGTTTCAAAGTACATGAAAAATGTTTGTGTACATAGTCAACATTTCAATTTGTTTGTAGATTTTTTTCCAATACCTAGGCTCATCCTTCCTTCCTGTTTCATCCTTTGTTGTTACAAACATAATTATTGAGTGTCTTTTATGGATTAGGCATTGTGCCAGAAACCGGGAATTAAAAGACTTGAGAGGTTGCCGGAGTAATTTGAGACGTCTAAATTTAAGTAAAACCTTTAGTAAAAAAGCTCCAGAAGATATTATGTAATTTATCTCCTTAAGCATCCCTAAAGCAGGTCAGAGTGCTGATGACTGCAGAGTGGACAGATGTTAAGGAGCCAATTGGAGATAATTGCTCAGCGCCGGATCCTACCCGCAGACGTTGATTCCATGTCTTCTGTGAGAGGGTTCTTTACACAGTGCTCTCCTGGCCATCATCATAAGCGCTGGCAAGGAACATTACAAGGTGGAAAAAGGCAAAACTGTCCACTTAATTGATGCTACACCATGGGACAGCTTTTGGGAAATTGCATATACTCTTTTTTTTTTTAAACAGCCTGTAAATTACCCATCACAAGAACCTAGGAAATTAAATGCCTACATTTCCTTTTCTCTTAGATAAGACTTCCATCTTATATTTTCAATTGTTCGAGCAAATGAAAACATTTTGTTATGCATTGTTCTTGAAGGTTTTTGAAAATCCACAGCATTTAAATGTGTGGTAAAAAAATTCTAATTACAATGAAGTAGCTGCCAACTAAAGCATGTTCTGTTAAAATGAAATTTGTATATCAGTGATTAATGAATATTAGAACTCAGTTATCTTTCTACACAGATTTTTACAAATTAAAATATATATATATTTAAGCCAAAGGCTTTTGAAATGTTGAGGAGTAATTTTCATGTATGCCTGTATGTATTATTGAACTGCAGTTAGAGTGAAGCATGATCAGCGCGCTTCAGAACAGATACAGTCAAGGAGAAGCCAGCACTCAGCGTGCTCCCTTCTCCCAGCTAGTTCGTCAGCAAACCCAGGCCGGCCACTTCTTGTCCCCTCCAGTGCTGCCATCGCAAGCCACGCCACTGTCCTTTCTTTCCTCTTCTCCTCACTGTTCTTCCTTCTTCCGAATGCTTTCTCACAGTCTGGTCTATGGATAGTGAGAGTAAAATTTTCTCATATTAAAAAGTAATAAAAAATCTCATGACATATCTAAACAGATGTACTAGAAATACAAGAGATTACACAATGAAAAATTTAAAGCTTTATATGTATAAAATATAAAAATCATGTCCTACTTGGGAATATAATGCACATCATATTATTAAATCTATTTAAAAATCATATGTTTTAGGACTAATTTTTAAAATAGTAGAACAACATGCTAAGTGATAAGTATTAAAAGCAAAAAAAAAAAGTCTTTCATAGTAATGTGTATGTAAGAGTAAATATACTCAAAATACATATATACTTTTGTATTTTCTCTACTTAATATCCTTCAGTCTCTATCCATTGTTGTTACCATAAAATCTAAAATTATTTTCTTGTCTTACAAGGGTCCATTGATTTCCTCAGCCTCTTCTCTGGCCACTTTCTTATTGAACAAATTGCTCCAGCCTCCCTGGTCTTTAGTTAGTCCCTCAACCTGTCAATTTTCTTTTTGCCTTAGCTACTTGGTTTTCTGTTTGAGTCCGGTTATTTAGCCTACTACCTTGCAAATAACAGTGCTCAACATATATTGGCTAAATGATCACTGGAATGAAAATAGTGGCTATCTCTTTTGGGGTTGTTTGTGGGTGACATTCCTTTCATTTATATTTTTGCACTTAAAATGTTTCTGAAATGAACACATGTTTTATAATTATCAGAGAAAAAAAGAAAATAGTATCATTCCAGAATTGGAGAGCTTGATAGGTGAAATATTGTACAGCTAATCAGGAGGAACTTAGAAATTAGATTATTAGAATCAGGTCAAGGATCTGTACAAGAAAATCAGTGAAGTGAGGAAATGTACTCAGTTACCATGGGTGGACCGTTGGGTTAAGCTGGTCCGTCCAAAGCTGTGCTTTCCTACACAGTAGCCATTACTGTGTGGCTATTTAATTCACCCTTAAATTAATCAAATTAATTAAATTTAAAATTTAGTTCCTCAGTTGAACTGATTATATTTCAAGTGCTCGATAGTGATAAGTAGCTAGTTGCTACTGTATTAGACAGTACAGATATAGAACATTTCCGTCATCACAGTTAATACCATGCCACAGAAAGTCTGGGATCTAAAATCCTGGAGAGTGAATATCAAGGAAAAGGAACTTCAGGTAGGCATCACAAGAACAAAGACTTCGGTAATGAGGCTGAGCAACAGCTGGAAGAATGGAATTTAATCTTTTGTCCAGGGCCTAGTGAAGCCCTAACAAGGGATTGTTTAATATGAGTAACAATCCAAACTGGCATCTGTGTTAAATTGTGTTTTGTATCCTGATTTGTAATAAGTGGTTGGGAGTGAGTTGGTAGGGGAGCTATTGAAAGATTCCACAGGGCAGGAGTGAGAGAAGTAACCTAGTCCATGAAAGGAGTATTAGCAGATTGGGTGTAGTGGTGGTCGCCATACTGAATGCCTGTCCTCTGTTTCTCGTTTTGCTGCTTTTCCCTGCCCTTTAAGATACAAAAGTATGCCCCTTGATAATAAATAGGTGGCCTCGCTGCTACAGTGCTGAAGTGTATTTCAGTATCGCTTTTCACATATTATGGGAATAGGGTGAAAGGCAAGCAACTAGTTTATTCAAACTGAGCAAGAAAAGAATAAAATCTCTAATGTTGAATTTCACTGTGCAGAATAATTTTGTATTTCTTAAGCAAATATGACTCAGAATGTAGACCTGAATGCATGGAAAACAATGGAAACGTGTGTATGGATTGCATTATGTGAATACAATCCCAAGTGCATAGAAAGGTGTTGAGCTTGTGGCAAAGCTCCGTTTTGATTAGACGATTATAATAGCAGCTTACTTATACTTTTGGTGAGATGGTAAGTTAATGATGTAGTCATTAATTTGAATTTAGCAGACATTTTAAATATAGGTTTCTCTTACAGAGACAAAAGTTGCAATTTAAAGCTCTTTGGTGGTCTAAAAACAGCTTAATTCTGTAGTAGCATGGTAATAAGTACTAATCCAGCTTATACAGTGATTGTAGTATGTCATGTTTGTGAAAGATTGCCCAACTGCTTTCTCTGGGTTTTATGTTAATTTAAAAATATTAAACATAAAACCTTATAACATCTTCATGCTGAGATAAACTGTTCAATTTAACTTGTGCTCAAGCAGCAGCTGTCAGGAATTATCTTGTTCCTAGTGGTTTTTGCTATCACCTTGTGCCCTCTCCTGCCAGACACGCGGTGTGGGATGGTAAAGCTCACCTTGTAAGGATTTATTGCTTAAATAACACCTGCGGTAAGATGAACATCGGGAGCCTGGGGATTAGCTGCTGATTGAGTGATGTCACTCATTGTATTATTATGAACTTTTTTTTTGACTGATGAGAGGAAGCAAAGTAAAAATTGCCTATAAATCATACCTGCGTTCCTTTTGTGGGAATGTTCATTACTTGTTTGGGGGAGTCATTGAGCTAAATATTTGAGGAGTTGTTTGTTGTACAATTTAACTACCATTTTACAAGTGAAAAAGCAGAGAGAACTAGTAATAGAGATAATTTCCACAACTGAGGAGAATGAGGACTATCTCAAGATTAGTAATACAAATATAATGAATTTCCTGTTAATGACTGAACAAACTAAAGGAGATGTTGGTATGGGCAGTCCCAAATAGTTAATATTATGAAAAATCATTGCCATTTCACTTCTGAATGTATTGCATTGTTTCATTTGGGACTTTTATGTGGAAGGAAGGCCCAACTTTAGATTTGGATTCCTTGATTACAGATCAGCTGGAAGGTGGGGTAAGGAGAGGAGATATGTGGCAGAAGCAGAGTGATGGGGTCTCCTTGGTTAAACCTTTTCTACAGATGGTCCACCCTAAGGAATCATGCTCACGTACGAAATTAACAATTTGGATTATGACTAGAAGTATGTATATGATGGGTTTGTTGTTTATGGCAGGTAGCATAATTTTCCCTTCTACTTATGGCCATTTTGTGCCTATTCCCCCCAAATTGCAGTTTTATAATGTATAACTCAACAAAAATTTGCAAGATTAGATCAATGAATTACAATATACCAATTGCTTAATTGTTAACATTTGCACGTGCTTTATTCTTCTATGTAAATATATACATATGAGTATTGTTAGTAGCCTTTTGACAGTAATTTATGAATTAGTTGCAGACATCATGAAACTTCACACATAAATAATTCAACATGTATCTTCTAAGAATAAGGATAGTCTCCTATAGAAACCAATGAAAGTATTACACTTAAGAAATTTAAGATTGATGAAAATTTACCACCTTATATTCAGCCCATATTTAGAGTTTCCATGTTGTTCGTGTAATGTCCTTTACAGCTGTTTTTTGTTTGTTTTTTTTTTTTTCTTTTGCCCTCCAACCCATTATCCAGGGTGGAACTTTGTTTTGGGGTCTTTTCATTTTCCTTTAATCTAGACTTTTTTCTTTTACACCATTAACCTTCTTGGGCATTCAGCCCAGTCTTATTTTATTTTGCAAGATACTTTTTTCACTGTTTCCTCATGACCAAATTCAGATTAGGCATTTTTGGCAGGCATAATACATTGGTCATTTGTATCTTTTTCAGTGTGTCGCATTGGGAAATACATTATATCACTTTCTCTTATTATTGGTCATATTTATTTTTGATCACTTGGGTAAGTTGATATCTACCAAATTTCTCCATGATAAAGCTACCATTTTTAAAAAATTAACAAGTAGCAAAAGAGCTGCACTTAATGAAGTTTTCTCCCTTGTGTGTGAAAAACATTGAGCTTGCTTAGATCTTAATGATTAAGGATGAGTCATTGCTTGCAGTAGTGTGAGTGTTGGGTGTGGGGAGTGGGGATAGAGGAGAGGCGGGAGAATTCCCCAGGAAGTAGAACCACAAGTAGCCATCCACTTTCTTTTATGGAAAATGTTTATTGAGATTAGTATTTTGTTATTCTCTTTACTAAAGATAAGATTTGTCAATAGCCAAATGTTTTCATATTTCTGAACTTTCAATCTAAGTTTTTGAAAGACTTGGTGGTACTGGGAATATTCTTGGTTAAAATAGGGCTTTTTCTGCCCATAGTTTTTCTATTTGCTTTAGCTGGATACACAAACACAATTGAAACAATAATGTATCTCCTTAGTAAGATTTTTTTTTAACTTTAAAGCAACAAACCATGACATTAATATAGCAATGTGGGTTTGAAAGGAGAGATCACCGCTTTTCGATCGTATGTGCCATTTTCAGCCCATGAAGAAGACACTTGAATTCCTAGTTATGATATATGCACTTATTATGTAATCATTCTTCTCCTGTGAAAAGCTAGTGCTGCACATCATATAAACACCTGAAGTTAGCCATTCAGCTTGTCAGCGAGGGAGAATTTATAGTAGTTGCAATCATGGTAATAACAAAGATGATATTTTGTATTTATTAAGTACAGAAAAAAGTGCATTTGCAACGTAAGTGGTCCATGACCAATTCATGTCCGTGGTGTAATGGAAAGCACATCTGGCTTAGAAGACCAGGAGTCCCTGTTTTGCCACTTTCTACCAGTGATGCTGGAAAACTCTAAACCTTCTGGAACCTCATTTTTTAAATGGGACCAAAGCTGTAAGGGTCAAATGATGCTGCATTATGTTGTAAAGGCATTCCATCAAAACTGTGCCATCTAAATGTACCTGTAAGTTTTACCTCTTTTGTGCCCATACATGGCAGGCACCTCGTTAGTGAAACATTTCCAGCTTGTCTCAAACAGTTATTACTATTTTCTGTTTGTTTCTCTAATACTTTATGTCAGTGTCACAGGCAGCACTCATCTTAGTCTGTGGTCTTGTTCATCTTTTCTCTTCTTCCTGGCTAGACCCTGGCACACAGTAGGCATTTAGTAAATGATTGTGGAACGAATGAGGTAGTAGGTGCTTTCATTTGTAAACATAGATAGGCAAGCTTTCAGTTTCCTCCCCCTCCTCGAAGAAAAGCAATCAGTCTTCCTTCATTTTTTAAGCATTTATATTTTATATAAGGGTTTTACAGATTGTATATCTGGTGCCATTAGCAGTCCAGTAGCAGAGGAAAAGAAAACATTATAAAAAAGACAGAAATATTGCAGAATATTTAAAAACAGGGGGAGTGGGGCATGGTGAGAAAACATGCCAAGAGAAAAAGACCACACTGGATGCCTAGTGCATAAATCAAAAGGGTTTATGTCATAACATCAGCATGTGCCATTCCTGCTTGTATATTGAATTTCAGTAGTTGGTTGCATAAAGAAGTAAAGTGTAATGAAACTGGCAAGCAAAGTATTCCCTAGTCAGCCTTATCTTTGTTCCGTTTGTCCTTCAGATAGAGCTTTTCTTGCCTTTTTCAATAAAATCCATCCAGCTTTTTTTTTTTTTTTTTTGCATCTCAGTAACTGAGCTGAGAAGACCAATAAGATTCAGAGCTTTTATAGTTCTTAGCAGCTGCTTTTTCAGAGATCAAAACTTAGAATGCTGCTACATGGTATTAATTCTTAACTATTGATGTGTCCCTATAGGGGGACATGTTTTTCTGGGGGTAGAATCAGGGGAGAGGAAAGGAGGCAAAGGACGACCCCCTTCAAGCGTGCTTGGGACAGTAAACCCTAATTTCCTTATTTCCTAGGATCCTCTTTGCAAGCTCAGTGCTTAACCTGACTGAACTGATTGCCCTTCGGCCTGACCTTGGGAAATTGAAAAAGATTCTGTACTTCCACGAGAACCAATTGGTATATCCTGTCAAGAAATGTCAGGAGAGGGATTTCCAATATGGATACAACCAAATTCTCTCATGGTAGGTATCAATAGTATCCTTATCTTAAGTCCTTCGCTACCTTTTTCTTTATAGGTGGTTAGTTTTTAAATCTGGAGACCTATTGTACACTTATTTTAAAATGCCTTAAAGTAGGTACAAATGTTTAAACATACCTTCCATGATAATAATTACTTGTGCCTCTGAGTATATTTATAAGATCACAGCTAATCCTTTTTATAGAATACATATATGTAACCATCTAATTCTATGTTAAACTAATGAACTATTTTCTACAACATTCGGAATAGAATCAAAGTGTTACAGGGACCCTCCTCACTCCTTGATGCGCTCCTCTGTTATTTAAGGCATGCTCTTAGCAAAGGGCAGCCAGTCTGCTCTTTTGTGCCCACCACTTTCAGTGCATCCAGCTAAAATCAAAATAGAAATGTTCAGAGGAATAAACACAAAATAAGGCATAATGGAGCAAGGGTTTTTTGTTCTTTTTATTGTTTAGGAGAGAAAACTATAGAAAATGAATCTTTAGGTAGTTATTGGTATTTTTTCCCCTCATTGAGTCTTCTGAAATTGCACAGCCTTAAAATACCATGACATTTCAAAGGTGATGGTCCTTCTCTGTTGTTACTTCAACAAAGTCCGTCTCCTGAAGCTTACTTAATGAAAGAAGTTAATAACGACTCCGAAAGGGCCTTGCCATTGGATCCTATTCACATCGCTGTAATAATCAAATGCACTAAGTTTGGCTGTTATAGGGAACTTTTTACTCAATTTTTTTTTTTTTGGTGCTGAAACCTGGGAATGTTACTCACCTTTTTTAATGGTTATTAGCAGTTGGGATTGATGATGTGTTTAAAAAGACTCCCAACTCTTGCAAGTATATTCCAAGTTTTGTTGACATAGAAAAGCAGCTAAATGGTAATACTTCTGTGTTTTGAGCATTTTGTAAATGTTTTCCTGCAATCATTTTTACAAGCTGCTTCAATTGTGAAGTAGCAGTGCTATCAAAATAGAGTGGAACTGCTTCACATCAAATGTCTCATAAAAAAGGAACCATTTTAAAATTTCATAATAAAATTAAAATACTTTATTTTATATTGAAACAGAGAAGGGAAATATGTTTTAAAAACAAAAATAAAATCATTTCATGCTTTATCAATATGGAAAACATTTGTAATATTCTTTTGATTTCTTGAATTAGCATCATTCTTTTCCTCAGATAGTGTGTGTTTATTACCCTTGAGAAATAACTGGGGGAAAAAATTAAGCCTATTTTTCCCTTTATGGGTGGCTTTAAAGTTAATGGAAGTTACACTCACTCATATCAGGGAGGAAATGCATGAGAAAGAGTATTTCTGTAAACTGTCTTGGATCTTTAATTTAGCATAGACTGGGTTTTTAAGAATGTAAGTAGTTGGGTTGCAGGCAGATATTTGAAAAACATTTAGCTTACTCCCCCTCATCTCTCTCTTTCATAAAAGATTGTTTTTGCTCGTAGGGAATGAGACTATAAAAACCATACTTGATTTTTCAGCATCGCTCTTCTCAAGAGGGTAAACTGATAGACAAGTTTGCAGAGAAAGAAGTGGACTTGATCATTGGTTGGCTTCTTGATTTTAAAAAAAAAAAAAAAAAAAGGTTCACAGTTGTCCGGAGAAAAAATAAGAGTGTCAGAAAGCAGTCCTGTTCAGATTCACTTTGAAAAGTATGGCTCCTGCTTCCTCAAATGTTTCTTTAGTTTTCTTGCTGACTTCTGCTTTTGTTGGCGCTGGCAGATTTCTCTCTTGACCGTGTGGCAGTTAAAGACTTCGGAGATGACTGACATAAGCACTCACCTTAAATAGAGGTTTCACTAACCCCTTGACTTATGAACACATGTCGTAACTATATCTTATGACCTGTGGGTCGCTATTACAATATGTGACACATGGTGAAAACAGACTAGCTGTAAAACATCCTTCAATTCTTGGTGTATTCTTATATTGGCTTCCTTATTGCTTGGTGTGTCAGCACTTCTGTGACATTCTTTTGTATTATCCATGTTGTAATCACCCCTACTCCCAAATTGGCACTAGGTCACAACTAAAAAAAAAATACTTACATGGAAAAGCAGTTTTGTGGGAGAGGCATAGGGGTAGCAGGTCAACATTCTTTTTGTTGGTTTTTCATTCCTCTGTGTATTAATAAGGGGAATTTAAACTGTCTCAGTAAATGTGAATTAAACTAAACAGGATTTGCTATGGTATGTATTCATGTTCTGTAAGCAATGCTTACTCATTTGTGTTTTGCAGTGTATGGACTTACATTTCTTTTTTTTTTTTTTAAAGATTTTATTTATCTTTAGAGGGGAAGGGAAGGAGAGATGAAGAGAAATATCAATGTATGGTTGCTTTTCGTGCGTCCCCTGCTAAGAACCGTCGCTGGGAACTGTCCTGCAACCCAGGCATGTTCCCTGACTGGGAATCAAACCGCAATCCTTTAGTTCGCAGGCCCGCGGACTTACATTTCTTGTACTTTTCTTGACCTGCCATTTCTAAGGCAGAATAAAGTTTTATTGGATCTTGTATTCCTTCTTATCAAAGCATTTATATTCATTTTACTGAGATCCACTGACAATGAAACTGAATGAATCCTTGCTTAAGCGGCGGTTTTCAACCTTTCTCATCTCATGGCACACACGCAGTAATTGCTAGAATTCTGCAGCACACCAACAAATACATCATATTTTTGATTCATTGACACTAGACGGCTATTGTTGTACTGGCCATTGTCATTTTTCCATTTGACAATCTAAGGGAAAGAAGGTCAGTGCCCCTGACCAAAGAGTCAGCTTTGCATGTTTTAAACATTCTGTGCTATTTCTAGATCTTGGCTAATTACAAATATTTCTGAGAATCTGATCATAAAACACTTCGGAGATTGCAAAAGTTCGGAATCCTATCCTCATTTTGTTATAATATTCTGAAATTTAGGTAAGAATTTAGCAAATACAGGCAAAGTATATAGAAAATAAAGCTCTATTTCTTGAAAAATAAAAATTCTTGTTCACAGCAGCTTAAAGCAAAGAAGGCCATTTTGAAAAATTAAAGTGGGTGGGATCAAGGGTGGAAGGTGGGGATGGCTGGGGTGGAGGGTGAGTGGAGAAAAAATGAAAAAATTAAAATAATGATTTATTTTAAATCACCTTTTCGACTCATAAAGGGAACATACTGATATTCATACTACATACAGGGTGGGCAAAAATAAGTTTACAGTTGTTCGTATGGAAAATAGTACAATAACTAATAAATGATAATGCAAGAATATAAAATGTAGTTTGTGTACTCACAATTGTAGACCTACTTTTGCCCCACCCTGTATTTAAAGTTTTATCCAGCTCTCATCCATGGTTCTCATTTGTGTTCATTGGTTTCTGAGAAAATGTCATATAGGCAATTCTGAAAACTACTGATGTGTTTATGACACATAAACTTTGTTTTCACATTGCCTTAAAACTATGTATTTTAGATTGCTTTTATTTCAAAAATATTATGGGGAGGAGCACAATCTTTTAATCTAAAGTAACAGCCAATGTTATATTTATTTTGTTTAATTCTTAAAGTCCATGGTGTTGTAGTTCTTTATAATGCATTCCTTTAGGTAATCAGTTCTACCTGTTTCTTCTACTTCTCTGGCTGTTACAAATATCCTAGTGAAATAAGTTACTTGCAGAGACCCCATTTAATCCCTCCTGTATAGGGCCAGAGCTTTATAAAACCAAGTTTCTTGAAGCAGGGGTTAAAATAATACAGACTTTAACCACGTACTTTGAAGGTATGCTTTAGTATGAAATAGTTTTATCTGAATTAGTATCTTTGAAGCTAGTGAAAAATATGGCAAAATTCTGTTCTCAGTAGTATGGTATAAAATGGTATACATCACTGACATAAAAACCCAGAATGAGTAGTTGGGCCACAAAGAAAAAGGTCTTAGTGTACTTTTGTTGTTGATAATATAGGCAGTTCCTGACATTGTGGAAAAATATACTTGGGTTTGAAACCTCATAGGATTGTATTAAATCATTTAATTCCTCTCCTGCCTTTCCTCCCTGATGCCAACAATCTAGTTTCCTATGATATGATATTAATAAAACTAACTTATCTATTAGAGGCATTTTGATAAATACTTATGGAAGTGCAGAGGTTTTTGCAAACCCAAGGTGCAGAGTAAACGCTGATTGATATCAAGGTCTTGCTCTTGTAACTGAATGTGGGCTCATGATTTGTATTTATCCCTTCCCTTTACAGCCTGGTAGCTGATGTAGTGGTATTCAACTCGGTTTTTAATATGCAGTCATTTCTCACTTCTATTGGAAGATTTATGAAGCTGATTCCTGATCACAGACCCAAGGATCTGGAAAGCATCATCAGACCCAAGTGCCAAGTTATTTACTTTCCCATCAGGTTTCCTGATGTGAGCAGGTCAGTATGTTTGACTCTCTTTTCAATATTGTGTCAAATTATTTCCCAAATGTATAGGAATTGGTGTTCTTCTTGCCAATTTTAACTTCTCAGCATAAGCATGGTTAATTAGAGAATCGAGTTCTGTTTCACCATGCTGTGATTTGCAAAGATTTTAAATAATCATTTGTCCCACCTATGACTGAACAGTTACTTCTGATATTGAGTTCCTCCTTTATTTTCACCTGTTTATTTGTTTGCCAAAAAAAGCAGTTTTGGCTTTTAACACTTACTGGTTTGGTTTTTTTTAATTATTTTTTGTTTTGTTAAAGAAGTCATTGCCACACGTATTTCTCAACCTTTGCAATCAGCTTCTGCCCATCGGTTTGTACATGTAATAGTAACTGTTCTAAGTAAATCAATGTCCAGTTTCACTGCTTGTATTACTTTCATTTCCCATGCTATTTTCTTCTGCTTTTTTCCTTCTTCCCTTTTTAAAAATTATTTTTATTATCTTAATAAAGAGTTGGGTATTCTACATTAGGTCATAAATGCACTTAATTGCCATTTCTCTTTCTCAGTTACTAAGGACATTTTTTATTACCCTTGCTGCTGGGCCCACCCTGAATTAGCAACGGATGCTGTGGCTCAAAAGGAACATTCTAGAATTCCTTTTCACTTTTGATTAAGCCTAGCAAAATTGTTTTTACTACCACCAGAAATATTTCTCCCTTGTGAATAGTAAGTTTGCTTCAGTGGGACTCACACTAGCTGGGGATGCTGCTGGTTGTAACTGATTCTGTCCTTAAAAAGAGTTCAGGGACAGCTGTTTCTTCCCCATCCTTGAAATGAAGGCAGGAAACAATTTAATGTCCGTACGTGCTGTGCAGGAGGTCAGCATTGCTCTCTGTGTTCTCAGCTTACTGAGTCTGCCCAGGTTTGCTATGGAGACAGTTGTCTTCTCCATCCATGCCCTGTAATGCTGTTTTCTTTAATATTTAATTGAAGAAAATCTGCCTAATACAAAGTCAAATGAGTGAGTAAATTAGCATCCCTTGCTCAATCCTTAGTTTACAGAGTTCAGAAAACAGGCTCAGAGAGGCAGAGACTGTCTTGCTGGTTATTGTCACAGACTGTATTAAAGTTTAAACCCTGTGAGTTTTCTGTTACTGTCCAAGCTTCCTGTCACTATAGGTCATTTGTCAAATCATTTCATGTTTTATTTACAATTTGGAATACTATCTAAGGTAAGTGAAACTAAGATCATTGATTTTCAGGTATATATTTATATGTCCAAGTATATATAATATATATTTGTATACATACAGTTTTCATATGTATGATGAGAGAATTGCAACTTTTGAAAAATATAGCTGTATTTAGATCCATGATTAGCTCAAACACAGCTTATACTTCAGGTCATATTTTTAAAATATGAACCTTATTTTTGAGATTTTTTAAGTTTTTCATATAATATATAGTCAAAATATACATCCTTAAGGTGAATAGGTGGTTATACCACATCTTAATTATTATTACTATAGAATTCCAAATAAAGAATGTTTAAAATTTATTTGCATATCATATATTCCACCATTATCATATGCTTAATACACCTATGGCAATTGAATAGTTTATTAATTTGGACTGTATTACTATTAATACATCTAGCTAAATGGAAGAAGGTTAAGAAATATTGTGGCCAAGATAACATTCATAAGCGAGGTCTTAGCCCAGAGTGTTATTTGAATTATTTTCAAATGGTAATTTGCTTTATCCAACCCAAACTCATATAGTGTAAGTAAGTGATTATTTGCATGAATGACAATCATTCTAATGCCTGCAGTCTTAAAAGAGTATTATTTTGTTGAGATGTTGAAAAATACTTAGTAATTCCAAAGGCAAAATAACCAAGTTGATTTTTTTAAAAAAGACAATTTTTGAATGTTTATATCTTTCTCTCTATTCAGATATTATTTGGTCATGGCAAAAATGTATTTAAGTTAAAACAAAGCAGAACATACAATTAAGTTATTAATACAATGTGCTATAATAATATGTGATCATGGATGTTAATTAATCAGGAGAGTAACAGCTATATTTCAGCAAAATATATGAGGCTTTATAACATTGATGACTGTTAAAACTCAGTGTATGGCTGCCACATAGTAATCTAATATTTGGCTTGTGGCACCTGCTGTTGTCTAATGTTCTTCTCACCTCGCCCCTCACTGCTTCATTCTCAAAGACCAGAACAACAGCAAAAAGAAAGAATATTCACTTCGAAACATTTCATTGTATGCATTAAACATTTTGGGATGAGAAATCCCTTGAACACTGTGGTTGCACATACATGCATTTGATCTTGACCCCCTTAGTAGCTCTATGACCAATGTGAGTATAGTCACTCTGAGCCTGGGGTTCTTTAATGGTTGTGATTATTTCTACCTTATAGCCTCATAAGTGTGACTTAGTGACCAAATGAATTCATGAATGTCAAATGCCTAGCATAGCGCCTGACATATAGTAGACATCCAATAAAGAAGAATTCATCTTATTAATACACCCACACCATTGTTTTATAACCTAACACATTTATTGCCACCTGAATATAAAGGACAGTCTCCTTCTCCTCCCTTTATTAATCAACATGTGAAAACAAGGAACTAAAAACAGAGATAGAGAGAGAAGTACTCTGCCAAAGGAGCATCCTAATATTAATAAAGGGATTAATTAATTAATTAATTTTCTTTATCACTTTGACTCAGACTTTTGACCTTACCAGAACCTGCCATCCATTTATTGAGCCAACTCCTTACTTAAAAAAAAAAAAAACAACAAAACTTTATATATTTATTTTTAGAGAAATGAGAAGGGAGAGAAACCAATTCCTTACTTTTATTCTTATCTTGCTCTAATTCTCCTCCTCCTTTCTCCAGCTTAATTTCCATATTCTATTCTAATACTCTCTTGCATATACTCTCAAATCTGTTGCACCTTTTTCTCTGTATTTGATAAGACGAAGACATACAGCTATACTTACTAATCTATTCTAAATTCATGACTCCTAAATTCAGATGGAATCTTTGATCTGCCTGGCAAGCATACCACATTTCCCCTCTTTTAAATAACTAATCATACATTTTCCTTTCTTTATAAATCTCTAATACTAAATCTTCCATCTCCAATTTCAGATCATGACAGAAAATAGGAGCAATCAGATGAGAATTTCTGTACTCTGCCAGCACCACGTCAATGCAGTTATATGCTCCGGGGTGCATAGTGTCCATCTTCGCACCTGTTACTATGATGAAATGACCTTGCTTCTGTCTGAGGCCCTTCCTTATCTGCACTTCTTTACCAGAGCCTGCCCTTCTCCCATACCTAAGGACTATCATTCCAGCAAGTTTTTCTTCTTCATTCTACATCATCAGCTTTCCTTTCTTCTGGCTCATTCCTATTAGTATGCAAAAAATGCTATTTTTTATGTCTTTTTTCAAAATGCTCTCTTCCTTCCACTTCTTCCTCCTGTTACTGCCTCATTTCTTTCTTGCTCTTAGGAGCAAAACTTCTTGAAAGGATTGTATATATTTGTTGTTTCTAATTTTATTCCTACTGTTCTCTCTTAGAGCTTCTTCTTTGAAACTGTTTTTGTGAAGGTCCCATATGACTTCTATACTTTTGCATCCTGTGGTCAGTTCTCAGTCTTCATTTTATGTAACATAGCAGCAGCAGTTGACATGCTATGTCACACTCTTCATTTGGCTTCTAGGACACATAGGTTGCTGCTTCTCAAACTTGTTGCTGGTTTCTTATCATTACTCTGCCCTTTAAATTTGGACTGGCCTTTGGCAGTCTTAATACTTAAGGGGTTGGTAGAGGAAGAGCCGAGGATTGAAATAAGAAAAAAAGATAAAGGAGTCAGGAGGTCAACAATGAGAGAATTATCTTGTTGAACCAAGGGAAGAGTGTTTTAAGAAAATGGTCAGTAGTGAAAGCAGAGGAGTGAGGTGAAATAAAGTAGTGACAAAAATGTATCCTTGAATTTTTCAGTTAAAGTGTCAGAGGTACCCCACCCTGCATTCTGTTAACTCACGGAAAAGTGTCATATGTTCTTCCTGGTAGCCAGAGAAACTTGGGATTCAAGTCCAGATGAAATCTCTTTCTCTTTGTAGATCTCTGTTTACACACACACACACACACACACACACACACACACACACACGCTTTATGGATGAAGGCCCCAAGGCCCAGAGAAGTTTAGTGTCTGCTGGTAAAAACAGAGCAGGAACTAGAACTCAAATCTTGAAATCTCCATCCTGTGCCCAGCACACCACTTACTGTAAATGCAATTTCAAAGGTCTTGATTATCTGATTTTTCAGCTGACAGCAGATTAGCACCATCGAATTGGGGGTGCAGTAAAGACAGGCTCACTGACAGCAGTATGAAGTGACAGCTGACTGACAGCTTGACAACAAGGGAGGGGGGAGATGAACTATTAAAAAAAATATATGAGAAGTGAAAAAGCCTAGCAGCCTGGAGCCATTCTGTGGCAGGGCAGGCAACTCTGACATTGAAGAACCCTGCAGACAATTTTCCATGATCGTACAGCTTGTGCATCAAAGGGATAATTGTGATTTTATTAAGAGAGTACATGGTAGCCAGTAAATTCTCTTTAAGAATGTAAGGAAATGCACAAGCTGCTCTTGGCAGAAATTATAAGCGAAGGTAAACATCATGCCCTACTGCAGGGTGTACATGAGCCGTATATTTGGAAGATAATGAACATCTCGTTCCTTTTCTCAGCAGTGCTCTAGCTGTAAGCTTAGGTGACAGGGTGCATTTCAATAAGCCGTCTTTTTAGATCTTTCTGACTGGAGCTATTTCATGTACCAAACTTTTCTTTGCTGCTGGTGTTATGTGCACTAGCTTCTTCGGCACTGAAGACATCCAGAGCTGCCAGATGGATGACCCGGTGGTCAACAGAACAGATTTTGCCATATTAATACCATGTCTTAGCCTGTTTGGGCTGCTATAAAAGAATACCATAGACTGGGTGGCTAATAAAGAACAGACATTTATTTTTCCTAGTTCTGCAGGCTAGAAGCCCAAGATCAAGGCTCCCACAGATCTGGATTCTGGTGAAGGCCTGCTTCCTGGTTCATAAACGGCTGTCTTCTAGTTGTGTTTTCACATGACGGAAAGAGCAAGGGAGCTCTCTGGGGCCTCTTTTATAAGGGCTCTAATCCCATGCATGACAGCTCCACCCTCATGACCTAATCACCTCCCAAAGGCCCTGCCTCCTAATATTATTACCTTAAGGGTTAGGATTTCAACAAATGAATTTTGAAAGACTGGAAATAATCAGCCTGTAGCTTATCAGAAGATACATATGATCTCAAAATTTGGTGGGATGAGAATAATAACTGAGATGTATTGCAAAGGAGACACATTCTGTGTTAAAGGATATGGGTTAGATTGAAATGAAGGATATTTTACTGTACATTTCAGAAAGGCACAATTTCACACAGAACTCCATGGTGCTGATGGATACATGATGAAGAGGGAAAAGGAAGTAATCCTGCAGCCTACCCTAGAACTAGGGAATATTAGATATTCTGACCTTGTGCAAGTCTCAGTGAAATCAGAACATCTAAGGAATTTACAGCTTGCTTTCTGACAATGTTGTCTCCAGAAGGTAGAGCTAACCATAACAGCTAACCTTACTAATTCTTATGTTAGTCCCGCATTGTGTTAATCATATTACATATATTTTAGCATTTTAATTTTTCAACAGTTCTAAAAGGTATTTTTTATTTCTAGTTGAAGAGGCTCAGCCATAGGGAATGTACCTTTGCACCTACATTCACACAGATAGTAAAGGTAGAACTAGAAATCAAATACTTTTTAATACTATTTTAGAACCCAGATTCTTAACAGCATTTCTAAACCCTGTCCCTCAAAGAGGGGTTCTAGTCATCTTGTCCCTGGTACTTGACACTGACCATAAAGAGAATTGACAGAAGCATTGAAGGAAAGGGAACATGTCATGGTAATGTTATTAAAAAAAGAAAGGACACAAGGCTTTAGACAGCAGACTTTTAAAAGGTTGAAATTTTGAAAAAAGCGGATACCTGAAGAGGAATGAGAAATTTTAAGAAAGAATTCTAACAGTAAAATTGAAGGAGGGGCCGAAAGAAGAACAGTGAGACTCCTTCAAAGAAATAGCTGTAGGATCAGACTTATTTTAGGTGTAAGAAGACCATTTCTTTCCTATTGCTAGTTGTCTCTCATTTATCCAAACTCTCTTCTCTTACAAGTGAGCTTTAGAATGACACCTGTCTTACCAGGCAAAGCCAGTCTGATGCTAAGGTTGGAGCAGACTGCATGTGATGAGCCTCACACTTCCTCCATCTGTCACCCTGACAGGGTCTGGTACTGAGGAAGCAGCCATGATTTCCATAGAACTACAGTTTTCCCACTCCCAACAAGTTGGACCACATAAGCATGTAGAAATACAGTGAATTACTGTATCCTTGAGAAAGAGCGTGTCTTCTAAAAGAATTCCATCAGAGAGGCATGATTGGAGAATTTCAAAATGGACGTTGTCGGCTTCACATAACATTTAGTTGTATAAAAGGTGACGAGAGGTAATTGCCAGGCTGTTGTGGCTCAATATGTGTATACATTTGTCATTTGATGCCTCTGAGTCCCATTGTATTAGGAAAAAAGAGCTTAAATTTTTTCATATATTTATCCATAATTAGATGTAAAAAAAGATCAAATGTATGTGTTTCCAGTGGAGTAGTCCTTAAACAATTATCCATTTATTTTTTTTAATGAGGGAGGTGTGTAGATGCCATATTATCAGGAGTTTAAGTTTGGACTGCGAAGAAATTGAAGCACACTCATTTTAGACTGAGAAGTGTGTGGTTAACTGGGTTTCAGTTCTATTTTAGTCATCATCGAGAACATAAGTCCTAACCTTGCTGTGGCCATTAAGGAAGAGTTTCATGTTTCTGAGGTCATTTCACTATCCCTACTTTCCACAGTAGTATTGCATTGTCAGAGGTGCCAGAGAGTAAACAGGAGTGGGTTTTACCTGTGAGTTTCCTCATTTCATAGCAGATTATGCATCCCAGGAAGAGTGGTTATATATTTTTTAAAAATCTCTGCTCCCCTCTCTCCTTTGTTTTCGACAACAAAGGAAGGAAAACAGTGTTGGTCACTATGAATAATCTCATTTATTGAAGTCGTAAGAATTTCTCTGCATATTTCTCTCCACCTTTTCCATGTAGCTAAAATGTGAAGCCAAAACATAGGTTTCTGGACTTTGCCTAACTATTTTAGAAACAAAAATGGAGAATTTTAAAAACAGTGTGAAAACTTTAAATGAAAACTCTCAGGCTGTGCAAACAAAGATGAGCAGCCTAAGGGCTTTTTGAAGAATTCTTATTAAAGAAAACACTATTTTACATTGCAGAGCAGATGTGTCAGAAAACAACAGCAGATCTGTAATTTGAGAAATTCTGGATTGATAGGACAGAAGGCAGCCCCTGTGGCTTCCCACTGAAAACTTTTTTTTTCTTCATAGTCAAGTTCTGCATTTGGGGGTGGGGTTGCCAAAAAACACCTTAATCTACTTACCACATGTGGTCATATTTGTCAGATATCTAGAGAATGTGTTCATCTTAGACATATTAGTAAAAGTACTGCCTATGTTTTACGAAACAGTAAAGTGGGTACTGTCTCTTTGAATATTAATCTAGGCCTGAAGTAGAAGAAGAAAAGTTTTAGTTTGCTTTTACAAATTTAAACATACCCATGTTTGCTAATAATTATTTTGGTTCTTCAAAATGAGCACAAGAAATTGTGTTTCCTTTAAATGTCATTAAAAACCTTTTTTAATGGAATCAGTGCACCAAAAAGATCCGTTGATAAATCATTCGAATGTTGAGTAGCACTCATTGTGAAGAAATCGCCTTCATATCCAATGCAGCTCTTTCATGCTGCACTGCATTGTAACCACCTTGCTGTTACTACCTTGGCTAAGAGAAGGAGAGACTTTCGAGTTCAGCGTATATATACATGTATACTATCCCTTTCTTTGTCTGAACTTGCATAAAACAAACTCTTGCTTACTCGAAATTTACTTTTAATGAAATTATCATCCATATTAATGCCTAATTACAGCAGTCAGATTTCTGCTCTCTTCTACTTATGCAGTAACAACCAAACCATGTAAAGCAGTGCTCTAAATTCATCAGCAACTATACAAACTATTCTTTTTATAGTAGCATGACTTACCCTTGTTTTCTTCAAGTATAGAGAATATTTGGCTTGATTCTACACCAAAGATTCAATATGCTTTTTTAAATATCCTTGTAGTTCTGGCCTAAGAAATTTGGGAGGTAAGAAGAGAAGGGAAGAGAAATAACAGAATCAGAGAACGTGCTCAGCAAGGGACTACAACATCATCAACCCAGAGACAGTGAGAGAAGGCTTTCTACAAAATGCATGTGAATGTTACTTGACAAAGTAAAACCACAGTTGAGGCAAATTCAGCAAAAAGTCCACTTAGGTCCTCTTCCTCTTCTCAGGCTCCGAGGCCGTCACCAAGCTCCCCACAGCGCAGTGACTGATCATCAGCGTAGAGTCCCCAAGGCAAGAACAAATCACGTTACATTCTCTGTTCACTCCATGAAGGCTCTGCAACCATGTATGTTAGAAAGATTTCAAATAAATAATTTTGATGTTTAAAGGGTCAAGCTTCGTTATCTTTCTAAAAATCAATTTTTAAATCATTCCATTTTGGAGAGTGCTGAATAAAAGATGGGAGTCAGCAGTATGACGTGGGGATTCTAGTTTGCCTTGTACTGCTGAGTACAACTGTTCAGTGCAGAGCAAATCCCTGAACCCCTCAGAGCTACAGTTTTTCATCTGAGAAATGGACATTGAAATAGCACTACCTCATAGCTTTATTCTGAAGATCGAGAGAATTATTACAATATATTGACTGAGCTCAGTGCCAATAACCTAACAAGAGTTCAGTAAATGTCAGTGGCCTTGTTAATACTCTCATCATCACCATTTTGGTTACCTGTTGATAGGCTCTTTGACACGCCCACCCATTCAGTATGACTCCAACCTCAAAAGAAAGGAACAACAAAATTCCGAAAACCCTAGTATTTTATAAAACACCTTAAGTTATAAAGTCTGCCACTAATTCAAATAAAGTCAGGGACCGTCTTATATCTTGTCAGTCCACATAATCACAGGCAAAAGGTGCAGTCAGCATGTGGGTGTGTGTGAGGAGCGTCACAGGTGCTGCTCGCTGTCCACCTCTGCCTGGCGCTGTTACCCATGCTCATTCCTGGCGATGCTGCAAGTGTGGAATGGTAAGTGGGGTGATGAAATTATCGTCCATATTAATGCCTGAGTACAACAGTCAGATTTCTGCTCTCTTCTACTTACGCAATAACATTCAAACCACCAAAAGCAGTGCTCTAAATTCACCAGCAAATATACAAACTATTCTTTTATAGTAGCAGTACAGAAGTCGTTTTAGTCTTTCACCAGTCTTTGGAAGAATGCTGGGGTTGTTTTAAAAAGTTTTCTATTAAAAAAAATAAACAACTTGGAATGTACATTCAACAGTAAGCTCCCTGAACAGTCTCTTACACAGAATGGCTTATCTTCTTAAGAACTTCCAGATTAAAAAACTTTATTTCATAGGAAATTCCTTAAAAATATTCTTCAAAGTAATTAAGTGCAATAAAATATACTTCACAGTAATTTAATTTTTTATGGTTCTAGTCATGTCTTTGTTCACCAATATTTATTGAAAGTTGCTATATTTATGGTAGGTAAAAGGTGTTCCTCAATTCTGCAAGCTTTGTAGAAATGATAGGCATACTCAGGTGGCTGTGTAGTACGGTGGGGAAAAAACTGCTGTTTATGGCACGTGAGCTGGATATAAAGACTGAATAAGCTTTGGGCATAATTATAATGACAATCATTTATCAATGCCTTTTCTGGGCATGCACTTTATGCATATTCTAATCTCTACTAAACCTCTGCAAGCTGCTACTATCATCCTCATTTTCAAGTGAGAATATTGAGGTTCAGAAGGTTAAGCTTGCCTGAAATCATGTAGTAACCCAAACTTCCTCACTCCAATATGCTGCTTTTATTAATGCCATGTTATTTCTTCTATGAAGGAAAGAGGGGTGGCTGAGAGTGAGTGCAAGGGCACATTATGTAGAGAGAGAGTAGTTACAACCAGATTTGTGGCCAAAATGATCTTTGGGCTCAGAAGGGATTAATTACCTTTGACTCCGTTGGGTGAAGAGGTATTAAGATTAAAAATGAAAATTATGGCTGAAGAATTTGGACTTCAGCTTATAGTTATTTGGGAATCACTGCTGGATTATGAAATGGGGAATTTGATATTAACAAATAGAATATTTATGAAAAGAAAATAAGAGGCAGAGAAACAAGTTAAAAATCTACTGATAGAACAGGTTATTGAAGTCTTGGACTAGGGAAGTGCCATGCAGATGAAAAGGAGGAAATATACATAAATACACTGGTTGTGGACTAGGCAAGATGATGTGGCAACTTCCCAGATGCAGGAGTGATCAAGGATATTTTGAAGTATTGATTATAGTGACTGGGAAAGTATCTGTTCTATTGGAATTGAAAAACAGGTTTGCTTGTGGAAAAAATGGTGAATTCAGAGTTCTGTATATTGAGTCTCAGATGTGGGTGGGTCATACAGGAGCTGACCAGCAGGAAGTGTCCCTTCTTTCTTACCTCAGTGCCGTCATATAAGATTTCATGCGATTTGTTGTATTTCTAGGAGTTTTAATTGAATATCCTCTTCCCATTGACATACTTGATATAGCTCATTTATTTCCTTCCAAATAAATCCAGGGTATCTGTTTTTTTTTTTTTTTTTTTTTTTTGTCATTTGTTACTGTTTTATAAAAATTGAGTACATTATAAAAACATCAGAGCTTTTAAACTCATTTCTGGATAAGCAGGAATATTGGTCTTTCTTTTGCCTTCTCAGAGGTCAGTGACTAAATCCCTTTCAGCCCCCTTGGACAGGAAATCCCGAGATCAAGTACTTACTGTATGTATGATAAGAGAGCCACATGGGATAGTGCCTAAGAAAACTGACGGTGATGTCAGCAGAGCTGTGTTTCAGTTCCACCTTTTCTGTTGAATAGGGATGATGTTGAAAAAATCATTTGACCTTTCACACCTCATTTTTTTCCCTCTTCTATAAACTAGACAGTAATGGTTTTGTTGGGTTGTTGAGAGAATTAGATGAGGTACTATATGAGAGGTACTTAGTGAAATGCTTGAAACATGGTGAGCATTATATAAATGGTAGTTGTTATTATTACTGTCTTTACTTTTTATGTTCTCAAAATGCATTTAGTTCTTTGATTTACCTATATGTAATCTTTAAAGTTTCTTATAGAGCCAGAACTCTGCCCCAAATCATAGTTTGGTATGAGTTCAGTAATTTGAGGAGCATCAGATGATGTTTGCTTTTGTCAACTTCCTTTTTTTTAAGAAATGATGTTGCTTGTTTTATATTTATCTTTACCACTCTGGACTGAATGCCAAAATTCTACTTAGAAATATTGCTAAGAATATTATATCCAAGTATTATTCTGTACGTATACTTTTGTCATGTGTAGTGTGTACTTTTGGCCTGACATGAGGTGAATCTCAGACCTTTCTCACATCTAGCAAGACTTGTATTGTTACCAGTTTTCTATAGAGGTGCTTCAGTAGTGGTTAGAAATTATAAGCTTTCTTAAAGTTTGGTTGTGTTTCTTCCTCTTACATTTACTCAATGTTACCTATAAGTTTATTTATTTTTAAAGAATTTTTTAAAGTTTTTAATTGTAATTTATTGATTATGCTATCACAGTTGTCCCAATTTTTGCCCCCTCCACCCAGCACCCCCAACTTCCTCAGGTAACCCCTATCGTTGTTCATGTCCATGGGTCATGCATATAAATTCTTTGACTACTCCTATATTATATACTATATACTATACTATATACTATACTATATACTCTTATATACTATATTTCCTATACTATACTTTATATCCCCATGGCTATTCTGTAACTACCTATTTGTACTTCTTAATTCTCTCACCTTTTCACCCATTTTCCCCACACCCCTGCCCCATCCTGCAACCATCAAAACACTGTCTGTACTCATGATTCTGTCTCTGTTCTTATTTGCTTGATTTGGTTTTTAGATTCAATTGTGGACAGATATATATATTGCCATTTTATTGCTCATAGTTTTGTACTTTTTTTTCTTAAGTAAGTACCTTTAACATTTCATGTAACAATGGTTTGCTGATGATAGACTCCTTTAGTTTGTTTCTTGTCTGGGAAACTCTTTAATTGCCATTGGATCCTAAATGATATATTTGCTGGGTAGGACAATATTGGCTGTAGGTCCTCGCTTTTCATGACTTTGAATATTTCTTGCCAGTCCCTTTTAGCCTGCAGTTTCCTTTGAGAAATCAGCTGACAGTTTTATGGGAACTCCCCTGTAGGGTAACTCTGCTTTTCTCTTCCTGCTTTTAGGATTCTCTTTGTATTTTTAAGCTTTGGCATTTTAATTATGATGTGTCTTAGAGTGGGTCTCTTTGCATCCATCTTTTTGGGGACTCTCTGTGCTTCCTGGACTTGCATGTCTATTTCCTTCACCAAATTAGGGAGATTTTCTTTCATTATTTTTTCAAATAGACTTCCAATTTCTTGCTCTTTCTTTTTTCCATCTGGAACCCCTATTATGCAAATGTTGGAACTCTTGAAATTGTCCCAGAGACTGCCTACACTGTCCTCATTTTTTTTTGGATTCTTTTTTCCTTCTTGTTATTAAGAATTTTTTCTTCCTTGTGTTCTAATCATGAATTTCATCCTCTGCTTCATTCACTCTATTGTTGTTTCCCTGTAAATTATTCTTTATTTCAATTCATGTATCTTTAATTTCTGACTGGATCTTTTTTAAGCTGTTGAGGTCTTCACTAAAGTTTTTTGAGCATCTTTGTAAACAGTGTTTTGAACTCTGCATCTGATAGATTGCTTATCTCTGTTGGTGTTTAGTACTGCTTCTGGAACTTTTATCTGTTTTTTTCAGTTAAGCTATATTTCTTTGTCTCATCATTTTGGCAGCTTCCCTGTGTTTGTTTCTGTGTATTAGGTAGAGCTGCTATGGTAGAGCTGCCTTGGTAGTATGGCCTATTATAGTAGATGTCCTGTAGGCTCCAGGGGTACAGCCTCCCCCATCACCCAAGCTGAGTACTTGAGGTGTGCCCTTCATGTGAACTGAGTATACCCTCCTCTTGTAGTTGAGCCTTGATTGCTGTTGGCAGGTCAACGGGAGGGATTTACCCAGGCCAGTCAGCAGCAAGGACTAGTTGTGACCACTTACCACCAACCTCTATCCTTGTGGAGGATCAGCTGTGCAAGGGCCGGGTGGTGGTACTCCAACATGGTCTGTAGTTGTCCACTGGGTATGCTGGCCTTGGGGTTTCCTGGCCAAGGTCAGCCTCCACCTGTCTTTTGCCCATGGCCACCCTGTGCTTTAAAGCAATCTGAGATGGCTGCTACTTGTATTGGGTTTGGAGATTCTCAGGTGAAGCCAAGCTGTGAATATAGTCTGGCTACTGTTAGTGTGATGCCTAGGGCCACTTAGCAAGAGTTAAGGGGGCTGGGGCTTACTGAGGTCAGCTGTTGCTTGTCTCAGAGAATTTAGGAAGTTGTAAAGCAAGAACCAAGATCAGCCACTCGTA
This sequence comes from Glossophaga mutica, assembly GCA_039655065.1. Lineage (NCBI taxonomy): Eukaryota > Metazoa > Chordata > Mammalia > Chiroptera > Phyllostomidae > Glossophaga > Glossophaga mutica. Next base: position 76,358,985 of record CM077306.1, read on the forward strand.
TGGAAAAGTCTCTATTAACAGCTTAGGTGGGCCCTGTAAGTTGGGTGGGACTGATTCTCAGGAGATCTCCAGAGTGGGGCAAGCAGTGTTAGCCAGGTTGATGGAGTCTCAGATACGGTGTCCACCTGTTTGCTGACTCTGTGGCTCTACTCACTTTTCTGTCCTGGAGAAAGCTGTCCCCCAACTCTCACCTTGATGGCCAACACTTCAGTTTTCCCTGTATGCCACTTGTATGCCTTTCAAGTTGCTACCCCAGTGTTGGAGCTCAGAGGGAGTGAGTCCATGAGTGGGTTCTCCAAGAGGAACTGCTTGGGATTCAAGAAGTTTCTTCCACCAACTCAGTCCCCACTTGCTTTTGCAGCCAGAAATTATGAGGACTTATTTCTCTGTCATTGGAACCCTGGGCTGGAGGGTTTGGTGTGGGGCTTGGACTCCTTGATTCCGCGATATCCCTCCCGAATTTTTGCCCACTACACGTGGATGTGGGACCAGCTTATTCCATGTCTCTCTCTCTCCTCCCAGTCTGGATAGATGTGGTTTCTTTAATTTTATAGTTGTCAGACTTCCATTGAACTCAATTTCTGATGGGTGTGAGTGATGGTTGTCATATAATTTAGTTGTAATTTTAATATGGTTGTGTGAGGAGGTGAGCTGTGTTTACCTACGTTGTCATCTTGATCGGAAGTCCTACTAATTTTATTAAAAGTGTTTCTGTGAAACTAGTTCTTAATTTGTATTGGAACATTCCAAATTTGTGTATAAGTACTAATAAATATGGAACTTTGAAAAATTTAGCAAACGTAATATTGAGAATTTAATGTAGGATATGTAATTATAACTAGATTGTTGTTCTAAACTGAAATCTTGGTCCTGTTGTTTAGACAACATGAAATGGAAATGGTAGGAGTTTCTCCCTTACTTTCCACATGGACACACAGTAAAAATCATTGTTAGTGTGCAAAGGGAAGAAACAACATTGTAGCACTTCTTTCCTACATGATACATCAATGTGTATCCATGGAAATACCTTTCTTGTTTGAAATTCAGTCCAGTGCTTCCTGTTACTATCAGCTAACTCTAAATTCATCAGTACAGCCTGCAATTCTAAATTCACTTACATGTAGAGAACTTGTGTATCTGTTTGGGAGATCCATCTCATTCAAACCCAATCCTGATCTGCTCTATTAAGTATCAAGTGATACCATGAGCAGACCAAGTGATTCTGGGGAAAGGTGGAGGGTCTAATCAAAATGAACACATTTCAATTTTATAGTACCAAAACTCATTTTATAATACCAAATCCTAAAGTGTTTGTTATAATTATTTTCCACTAATTGAAGAAGGAGCTTCTGTCTCAGGCTGTGAGAATGGATTTGAAAGGACATATGCGAGAGAAAAAGGGAAAGTGGAATATCCAGAGTTCTGTGATGGTAATAGGAAACAAGGGGAAAGAATGAACATAAAAAAATTGATGTTTCAAAATTATTGTACTATGAACTGAAACAGGAAAATCAGAGAAAATGTCAACCACATTCTATTGTAGATAAATTTGTTTTATTTTCCATTTTAGGCAGTTGATTTTTTCATATGAGTGAATATAATCTGAACTTTCCAGAACTGGAAGAGTACCCAAGAAATCAAAATTTTAGAAATCTTATGTCATTTAACAGCTGGGGAAACTTTAGCAGAGAGGTTTCTTCCTGAGGTTTTACAGCTCTATCACAGAGGGATCACAGTTTAAAAGCCAGTTGAAAAATTCATGAGATTGCTAGAAATGTGCAACCAGGGTTTCTTTTTATTGTATTAGTAATTAGTAGGATAGGATTAACTGGCATTGATAAAAGAGATGAATTTTATTAGGAATTGACGGTATTCAGAAATTTCCTAGAAGAGTCTCAAATAATTCAGTTGCATCACAACTTGTTGCTGTTTTTCACTGAAAATATTGATCTGTAACTCATTTTGAGATGAAAATGCATATGACTCAGCCAACCCTGTTTGCTTGTAACATTTTGCTCTTCCAGTAAACACTGGGCTATTCATATAAAACTTATTCTAGGAGTGAGAAATAGGAGTTTCCAGCATTTGAAACTCAAAACTTTGAAAATAAATTTAACCCTCTCCCTTTTCAGGAATGGTGCCACAAATTCTGAGTGAACCAATATTATATGCTACCATCAAAACTTTTTATGCTTCATTTTTTGTAGTTTTGTATAAATTTATAACCTTTGTGAAGAAAATTTTCTTAAGCTTTCTTTCCATGTCTTGCTTGAAAGAATATTAAAATTTCTGTTGCATGATGGGTTTGCAGATAGGTGCATTCTGTGTCTTCCTTGGGCTCTCAGGTGAATTCCTGTCTATCTTTGAGACCTGTCTGGATAGCTGGTGAGTGCCCCCAGGGCTGAGCTGATGGGTTAGTTCCGAGGACACCACAGTGAGGTGGTGTGGGCTGGGGCAGGGGAAATCTCATGCATTGTGAAGGGGACCAGCAGTGCAAAGGGAAAACGTAAACTTGCGAGTCATACTGGTTTCCACTCTTGGCTCAGCCACTTTCTAGATGTGCAGCTTGGTCAGATTACGTCACCCTCTCTGACCTTTAATTTCCCTAACATTAAATCATAGAACCGAAGTGGGGATTAAGTGAGAGAGAACACGGATAAATTGTTTCACACAGTGCATGGTTTGTATTCTATGCACGTCTTCCTGCCTTTCCTCTCTGTGAGATCATACCTGCTACTTTGTTTTGTTACCAATTTTAAAATATTTTATTTACTTATTTTTAGAGGGGAAGGGAGGGAGAAAGAGATGGAGAGAAACATCAATGTGTGGTTACCTCTTGCATGCCCCTTACTGGGGACCTGGCCCACAACCCAGGCATGTGCCCTGACAGGGAATCGAACCAGTGACCCCTTATTCGCAGGCTGGCACTCAATCCACTGAGCCACACCAGCCAATTTTAATTGCTACTAACAGGTGTCTGAACTGACCTATTTATGTTGCTCCCTTAATTTTGGTTGCTTTTCATGACTATTTAAAAATGTAAGGTTTAATTTGCTCTCCTGGGTAATCCACACATGGCTATAATGCTTAGTTGGTGTTTTTTCCATCTCTTTTCTCATGACTGACTTAGTTCACTTAAATAACTTTTTATAGTAAGTCCTTCATCACTGCTTTTAAAGTGCTTGGGATGTCCAACACCCTTTTCCTGCTGCTTCTGGATATTTTCCACCTGCTCTGTTCTGTTTACTTTTAATTCTCCTTTTGTCTGTCTGTGTTGTGTTTTCCTTTATGGTTGCTGTTCAGGGTTAGCACTTGTGGAACAGGGCTGTTGTAGTCAATGAAAGTGGAACTGTATTTTGCTTTCTGGACAGCAGATCAAATATTCACATCATTATATGCAATTGTGGAGTGCTGGGCTCTGACTGAAAACTTGTTTCTACTTGTGCTTGCAGGTATTTCTTTCACATTTCATGAATGTGCAGGTTGGATGGGGTGTAGTACTTCTACTTGGAGGTAGAAAAGTAAGCATATTATGGTAATTGAATATTATTTATTTTATAAACAGAGAGGGTATGGCTCAGATGCAGGTGGCAGGAAAAAACGAGTTTCAGATTGTATAGTTTATTGCAGACAAGTCTGTACCACGTAATATACCCAAAGATAACTGTACTTTCAAAAACCTCTTACTCAATTATTGTTTCTGGCAGAAACTCTTCTGGTTACTACAAAACAAGATTGCATTAAAATTGCGGCCCTCCAAAAATATAATCCTTGGGGGATAAATCCCCTCCTATCTGATGAAGCAGCATTCCGTGAAACATGTCTTTGGCATCTAATTGTTTTTTGACCTGGATTAATAATGTATGATGATATGTATTCCCTCAAATAATGTGATTTGTTTCCCCTTTTAAAAAAATTCAGTCTGACAATTATAATCGTGTTGGTAAAATGTAGCTCCAAGTTGTGGTTTTCAGCATCGTCTACATATTATAATCACCTGGGAGCTTTTAAACAAAATTCTTATTGTCCAGATCAATTAAATCAGAATCTCTGCTATTGTTCCTTTGTTCATTTTGTTTTTAAGTTCCCAGATTATTCTACCATGTGGTCAAGGTTGAGAACCACTGACCGAAAGCATCTTTACTGAATAACGGTCTGTGGGAGGTCCGCGTCACTGCAGTTGCTTCTCCTGGGCAAACCGTGACACCTTTTCGGGATCGCCCAAACGCGTGTTCCTGTCTGCACTGGTCCTTAGGGACTCTGTGGTGAAAGCTCAGTGTCTTCATGAAGATACATATGTATAATTTTCTTGCTGTCCTGATGAGAAATAAGAAAATGTTAAAAATTGTCTTTATCCTTGATCTCTTTCTCCATACGTGTGGGCATCCCTCCATTTCCCATTGACTTAACATTCAATTCTTCTCTTCACTCTTTTTCTCGGGTGACATTGGGAATTTTTACCATCTGATGAAGGCAGATGTATTTTCAAATAAAAATGTCTTAAGCGTTTGTTCTTCCTACTACTCCTTTCTTTGGCAGAATATTCATATAGTTGATAAATAGTGTGCTTTCTTTAAATACCTTTCCATATACTCTTTGTAGCATGTTTCATGGGTATTTTAACCTAGTTTTATGGTTTCTCATGATATAAGGTGTTTTCTAAATATGTTATGCTGAATTTAACTGAAATAAGCAGTTGTACTGTATGCCTTTAAAATGAGGGTGACATCTTGCATTTTAGGGTAGCAGTTTCATCCTGAAGATTCCTAAGCACCCTGTGAGTGGTAACAATTTATACGGCGAAGCATAGTCACCATTGCAGAGTGAAGCATGGCAGCTGTTTAACAGCTCATCGCAACACTACACAGCAGGTCAGGGTAGGAAGTGGAGAATAATACTGGATTCACTTGAAAAATTGCTGGGGGGGGGTGAGTTAAGCAGAATGTAATTACCTAAGCTGGAATTTATCCAGGACATAATGCTAACACCTCCAGGCTTAGAAGGGAAAGCTCTGATTCTTCAGTAACCGTGTACTTGCAGTCTCCATTAACTGAGTTATTGAAAGGGTGCTTCTACCTTTTTCAAACCATCACTGTGTGCTCTGATGGTGTTCCAGCTGAGACAAAGGGGGAAGAAACCATCTTTTAAAAAAAGCGCACATGTCTATACTAACTCAAGGAAGACAGATTTCTACTTGTGTGTCATCTTTGACTTTCAATGGCTGGAACTTGTTGAGGACTCTGAAGCTATGCTCAGGCTTAAAAAAAATTTTTGTGGTAGATTAGTGATGTCTGCTATGGGCGTGGGAAAAACTACTGCTTACACTGCTGCTATTTTTTTGTCAACCTAGTACTAACACTTAACTACTACTTTCCTGGATGATTTAGCAAGACTCTTAGTTCTTTTCAAACCTCCTGATTATTTTTAATTACTGCTGCAGTCTTATTTAAGTTCTCCAGAGAAAATTTCAGGAGAAAGGGGCATTGATCATTCTTTAGTAACTATGATCGTAAGGTTAGACATAAAAAGATATAACTTCAGTCAAAAATCTCAAAGGAAAAAAATGTCCAGCAAAGGAAGCAATGTGGTGCCATGCTGGGTTTTCATTTGGGAAAATAATCCAATCAGTGTCTGGGGGAATTAAGCTCAAGGAACTCAAGAGAGCAGAAGCATGTTACTGAACCAAGGTGAAAACTGGAAATCAGAGTTTGGTTTGTCTGAGGAATGTTGAGAACACAGGGCAGCAGGGCCAGGCAAGCCTTGGGCCCCAAGTCTGAGAGCAGCACCAGGGATAGCTCCCTGTGAGGTGGCTTCTCTTGGCTCTTCTGTTCTTTCCTACACGGCCCAGCTCCTCAGTCTGGCACCTGCAGCTCTGTGGCTTAGTGATGTCTATGAAAACAGCCCCTTTTATTTGACCGATGTGAATATTAGTAATAAGTTTAGGAGTGAGATATTATGTAATTCATTTTACATATCTTATTTAATTCACACAACAGTTTGTGTTAAGTAGTGTACATATAACATATTTACATATAAGAAGATGAAGATTAGTAATTTGTCTAGTCACATTTCAAATAAAGGGTGGGGCCCACTGAATCCAGCTTTGATCATTCTGGCTCCAAAGATTGTCTTAAGACTGGACCACAAAGTTGCATGAGAATAAGATCATTTGAGTGACACTTCCTTCCATAAAACAGAATGACTAAAGGGACATTTGGGGGGGGTTTAGAGCACAATTGAGAGGGAGATGAAAACTGCTTCTAGTAACAGGCTAGAGAATGGTTAATTTGTGTGTTTTTCTGTGCTGTGGAATTATTCCTGGTAGAGTTATGAGAACTTATAGGCAGTTCTGTGGTCCTTCCTTTTGCCGTGATGGGAGTACTCAAGCAGAAGAATTGTGTGGAGCTTGTTTAGAGAGGATTCTTGTATTTCTGTGAATTTGGTGAAAGTGACATCTAAGTTACTTATACTCTGTGATATTTTGATTCTAGGTCCTGTGTCTCTATCATATTTCCTATTTTATTTTCCCCAATACATGCTGATATGAATTGCTGTATGAACCTTGTTATATTCTGATTTAGATAATATGGAATCTTAAGCTTTTTTCAAATGTTCACACATCTAATATAAAAACTGAGGATAAAAATATAGATAGTTTTAAAATCTATAGCAGTATGTTCTAACTTTTCTGGGCAGTTGGTTTTCTTTTTATTTTTTGGAGTTTCTAGAGAAGAACTCTAAACCATTTAATAAAAAGCCTTGGTTTAAGTAACCCTTTAAAGTTCTAAGTAAAATGGTAAAACAGTCTCTTCATTAGGCAAAGGATGATGTGGAAAATACATTTACTCATCTATGTTTTTAAATAGTTTTAAAACTTATGTAACAGGAATGAAAACTCAATTTATATCTAGGACTTTTTCAATTCAATTTATGCCTGAAACAAATTCATATGTCCAGGTTTTAAGATTCCTAAAAATAGTTTATAATGGAAGAACTGAACAGATCCTTCATTATAGTAATGCTGTTATATGATGTTTAAAGACTCTGCAGGTGATCTACTATTGTACCTTTACAGTGGTAAAAACAATAGTCTATCAGATATTCTAAGAACAATGTGGTAATATGATTGGGAAAGTTGAGAACATATGGATTCTCTCTAGCTGGATCCTGTTTTCCAGAAAACTCGTATTTTCCCATGGCTTTCTGTTAGGCTGTTATGATAGTGTGTCGAAATCTACTTATATGGCCTTAAAATCTCTATAGGTATGTTATTTCAAGAGATTAAAAAGTAATTGAGGGATAATCTAATAATTTATATGGTGTATAAAAGGAGCTATAAAAATTTGTTATACAGGTATATTTGTCTTCCTTTTTGAGGATATTAGCCATAGGAGAGGGTGTGTGTGTGTGTGTGTGTGTGTGTGTGTGTGACATCATTTTGGATATTTTGAAACTGTCTTATTGCCTTGTACACTGACCATTCAAATATAGGGGTTTTCGACTCTGGCTGTGTATTAGAATCCCCTGGAACTTCTAAACTCCTTATGCAGGCTGCACCCCATCTCAGTCTTAATTTCTGAGGTTAGAATCTACACATTGGTACATTTTGAAGCTTCCCACATTGAGAACCACTGATAAAATGCATGAATATTTAGTACGGCATTTAAATCTTGTACACATCTAGGTAATTGCATGGAGAAGGTGAAAGAAAGAAAATGTTCATTCTCCTCATACAGAGGAGAGATTTCTCTGGAAGCTGGTAGCAGAATGATTCTTGAAATTCTAGGGGTGACCAGCTAGATCATAATATAAAGAAAGTACAAGCTGAAGTAGAATTTTATCTAGTATTCTTTTCTTTAGCAGTAACTTAAGTAAAACACCTAGAGAAGACATAAAACACCCACAATTCACCTGGCCACTTGTGCAGTTTTTTTCCTTGACTCCAGCTGCTAGCCAACGTCTGACCTGAATCTTGATGATTAATAGCTCTTATAATATTTTCTTAGCTAGTTGCAATACTTTTTCTTCTAATGTCTTAGCCTTATAAAATAGCACTAAACTATTTTTCTCAATAAATTCTACTGACACATAGTCCCACAGATTAATTATAAATTGCATAGAAGTACTGTCCTTTGTCAGTTTTAAATGTGTAGCTTTATCTTCTCTTTTTCCTTGTCTTCCTAAGCTGAATGGAATTAGAAGCTTGAAGAAACCTGTTTAACATGGAATCTATTCCTATTCTCTTATTTTAAACAGTAGTGCTATTAATTTTCATCCTAGACTCTTTGGTTTCTTTACTATTTTCATTGCTGTTATAATTAAAAAAAGAATCATCTCTATTTTTGCAAGCCCATTTATTTCACAACATTTTATAAACATCTTTTTAGGGAATAATTCTCTTCAAATGCTGTGTTATTTTTTTCCTGATGGATTCTCTCCATAAATGTGGGAATACCAAATAACTTTCCAGTTTCTTCATCATCCTCTTTTTTCTAAGGAGAAGATGAAGAGGGAAAGGGTATCCAAAGGGACTTAGAGAACCATGGAAATAAATGTTGGGCCACTTTGCCATGGGTACTTTAAAACACCCCAAGGTAGATGAAACGCATAACTTTAGGGCTTAGGCCATTTATCACTGAAATTTTAATGCTGGCACAGCTCTGCAAATACTTCCTTACAGAGTTTCATAGGCATTTCACAATAAATGTCTTTTGTTAAAATGGTCTTAGGTCCTATAAAGTAGAGTCTGTATTCCAGGGGGAATTCTTGTGCAGTTATTATTTAATAGTGTTCCTTTCACAGTACTTTTGTTCCCATTGCAATTCCTGTATCTTTGACCAGAGGGTAGAGACAGCTGACACAGAGTCTTAGCTGTTCCCTCTAAATGATTGAAGGGAAAGAAAATATGGCCTTAGTGGGTTGTATTTAAGTATGGGAACTATCATTATTACAAGATGCTGACCCAGTTACTGACCCTTTGAAGGAGGGTGAATTTGGATAGGAAAATGTGGAAAAAATCAAATTGATTAGAAATAACAAAGACCTTGACTATAATCCTCATGAAATACTATAATAATCAATAAAAGGCAGAGCCAATTTTATGTTTTTGTGGTTGAGGCAGCTCTTGGAATGGTATGATTTAAGAGGTGGCTGAGAAGATCCCCTGTTTTTTCCCAATAGCTCTCTACCACTTCCTGAAAGTCTGCCCCCAACTAGTGAAGTAGCTCTTACTGGAATTCCAGTTCAGAGTTGGAGGTTGCTGACATTGTACGTGAAATTTTATGGGCATGTGCACATGCGCATTTTTTTTGAGAAGACCCATTGCTTTCATCAGAGCTTTATGTCCCATAAAGATTCTATTTAAAAGCAGATGTACACAGTATAGTTTCTATTTATAATTTAGTGTGAATTTAGTCAAAGTGATTTTCTTCTTGATACCTTATTGAGATGTGTGCATTGATTTTTCTTTTATTTTTTTTTCTATTAGCAATATTTTATTTTATTTTTTTAATTTTATTTTTATTTTAATCGTTGTTCTTGTACAGTTTTCTGTCTTTTACTCCCATCCCGGCCCACCCCTCCAGCCCTCCCCACCTCCCTCCCCTTTCCACTCCCCCCCCTAGTTTTTGTCCATGTGTCCTTTATACTTGTTCCTCTAAACCCTTCCCCTTTTCCCCTGAAATTCCCTCCCCTCTCCCCTCTGATGAATGTCAGCCTGTTCTCAATTTCAGTGTCTTTGGTTATATTTTGCTTGTTTGTGTGTTTTGTTGATTAGGTTCCAGTTAAAGGTGAGATCATATAAATGCAGGTCAGAGGTTAGAGATTTCTAACCTTCCTACCTTCTTATAGATGAGAAATTAACTTTGAGATCTGAAACTACAACTTAGATACTCCAACCCCCCATTCTTGTGTTCTTTTCCAGAAACCCAGAGGACAGAGGAATTTTAGGTGAGAACTGATAGAGATTTGGGGCAGGCACCTCAGACTTTAGGTACCTAACTGGAGGCTAGCATGGCAGTGCCAAGTATGGAAGGTTCAGTGAGGAGGGTGTGCCAGAAGGTATGAAAGGTGGTGTGCAATGGAAGGTGGAAAGGTAACAGAACTGAACATTTTTTCAGATGTTCTTCATAACTTTTGGGTGTCTGATAATGGAGAGAATCACAGTTGCATTCCCAACAGATCTATGTTTATTACATGCCACGAGTCTCGGATTTTTTCTTTTGCATCCTTTCATAACATTTTTGGAGATTTATCACATGATTTTCCAAACTTAGCTATCTGCTGCCTAATGTCCTAATGACATACAGTAACAGTAACTTCATCATTTTTCATTGGTGTAGCATTTAAAATTACTGCTTTTTTAATTTGTGAATTAATTTTATAATTTACATAACACTTTGTAGTCCCTAGGGAAGGTATTATTAACTTTTTTTGGTATATGAGGAAACAGACATAGGGTGCTCATATTCTAGAAGTTCAGGATTTAGTGAAAGAGTAACAACAGAAGGAAAGAATTAACAGTAAGAACACATGTTTAGGTAGTCTTCAGTTTTATATTCATGATTTTTTTTCTTAAAATAGCCCTATGGAGCAGATACTCTCATTGATTTATTTGATAGACAGGGCAACCAAAGCATAAGGGCCTATGTAACTTGTCAAAGGCCATCAGTGTTGAAGCTGGACTCCCGCCCAGGCCCTAGGAATTGAGAACATTTCTGTGTAACCATCCTGTTGTATAGCTTCCCTGGTCTTTGTGCCAGGCATGGGTGCAGGCTGTGTGAGGTGCAGTTAGAACCAGAGTCAGGGCAGCAATAGCCACTGTGTCTTGGAAGGTGGGCACTACTCTGAGCCATGGGACAACTTGCCCTTTCCGGAAAGCAGCCATGTCTCACAGTTAGAACTTAGGGTGCTCCTAGCTCAGGGTTCCACATGAGGCCACACATGATTAGTGAAAACGTAGAATCAAAACTCACATTTTATGAATCCCTTGCTGCCTCTCCAATACCCCTTTCTCATCATTCTCTGTCCAGTTCTCTAAATAATGAGCTCTGGGAGTTAATCCTGCAAATGTCGCTTCCTGAAAACATAGGTATTAATTTTTGTCCACTTATTTTGTCCAGACTTTGCCAGCCCTGTATTTGAACATTTGGATTCTTATCTGGTAGATTGCTTCAAGAATTAATCTAGCAAAACATTTACTTAGACCCACTGTGTGTCCAGGTTCCACATAGATCCTGGGGATCCAAAATTGTTCAGCCCTTGGCTATCCGGAAGTTTCCCACATTTGTATGGCTAATGCAAATGCAACACCATACAGCATTATTTTGCCAAATTCAAAATGTTGACATGTATATTTTCATGAATGTTTGTGTGTGCCAGGACTGCTTAAGACATAGCTTGTGTTTTAAAAATATTTCCAGTTTTTTTTATCTTGGTAATAACCAGAGAGATATTTAGTTTTCTTGAAGGGAGATAAATCTTTGCATTCAACAGTTTGTAGTTGAATTGTAAAATGGAACTCGTAAGAGAACTGATTGATATAGTGGTTGCTTACAGTAACAGTTTTCAGATGTCATGGCATTTTTACAGCATGCTACAGAGTTGAAGACAAATGAGAAAATAAAATAATAGTTGAAAACACTTGCAGCTGATATGAATGTTGAAGGACAGTAACACATTTCAAGTCGCATAACAAACCAGATTGCTACAAGACAAATGTTGTTTTTAAAAGATTATTGCACTATAGGTTTTAGATCAGTCTTGGTTACTTAAAATACATGTGTATCAGTATTTGATGTATATGCATAGAAAATTGACATTTGAAACTCACTAACTTTTTACACAGAAATACACCCTTATCAACCTGTCAAATAGAAACTAACCTCACACTGACCTGTTTAAAAACCCAAGTCCGTTATTTGTCCTAATGGGAACAAGACACTAGCAAAATAGAATTACAGTATTTATCACTCAATCATTAAGATTTTTATACTCTAACAGGTAAGTTGATTATTTCTTTATGCTTAGAAATCTCATGTTCTTAAAAATAGTGTATTGCTAGTATGGCAATTACTTTCAGAGACTGAAAGTTTTCATAATTCCTAGCTTTTCTTTTTTAGACTAGGTGCCTGAACTAAATTATGGAAATTAAGCAGTGAGAAAATGGGGTCACGTTGCAGAGAGGTAGAATGGCCAGAGTTGAGAGATTCAGAAAGCTTAAAAGGGAAAAGAAAGCCTTGCTGATTTCACCATGTGCTTTCCGTGAGGCTGGATTGGAAAGGACGAGGGAATGTGAGCCGTGCAGATTGGGGGCTGCCAATTAGGTGTGAGTGGGAAATGCTGGGTATTGTCAATGTCGAGGCGGTGCAGATGGAGAGAAGGATATTTGTGGGGAGTCAGGATAGGTGGATTCTGCTGACTAAAGATACAGAGGGAAGGGACAGACCTTTATTAATGAATGTCAGGTGGAATGGAAGCTGCTCTCAGTGTGAGAATTCATTTTTAACAGCGACAGGCCAGTGTTCACCAGCCTTTACTTGTTTAATATCCACTTAGTGCTTCACAAGAGAAACTGAAAACTATTCTAGGGTGTGCTGATAGTCCGAGATTAACACACAAAAACAGGATCCTTGAGATCATAGGACATTTGAGAATGGACTTTGAAAACAGCACTGCATTTCCTGCAAGATCTGGGCTCTTGTTCTGACTCTCACCTCTCACCGACAGGACCTCGGGCTCAGTTTTTTTTGTTGGTTTTTTTTTTTTTACTTCTAAAATGGAAACAATAATGTTTTCCTTAATAGCCTCATGTGACTTTTGCATTATATGAAGGGACTTTATAAGTCCTGAAGTGGTATACAATGGAGAGTGGCATTATGATGATAGATAAAAAAATATTAGAACCAGATTAGCTGAGAGACTGTCGTATTGTTAATTTCCCTATACCTTTCTCTTTTCTTTTTTTCCCCAGAGGCGGGTGAAACAATAGAAATGGTTCAATTCTAGCATGCTTGATTGCGTTTCTTAGAGACAGGATGTAAAAATTCCCTGGATTTTGAAGGCATTGTGCATGGAAGTTCTGTGCTTGGAATCTGTTGCCCAGTGTGTGTGCCCCACATGTGTACAGATCACATATCCATGTGAAAATGGAGAAACATGTCTAGAAGGGTGTACCCCATAGTGTTACCTGTGGCTGTGTATGAATGGTGGGACTAGGGTGATTAAAAATTTGTTTTTTCCTGGTTTGCGTGTTCTTGATTTCTACATTGTCACTGATTATATACATACATATACTCTGCACACACATACACACAGATGTAAAAATTCAAATGAAATCGTTATTTTGGCAAGTCAGTGTTTGCTTCACTTCCTAGGTTAAGGTTTACCAATGCATATATAAATACAGAATTTACTGTTTTTGAAAATATACTGGAAGAAATAAACAGCTGGCATAAGTTGCTGACACCTTGGAATGTCACGGTATGCATGTTTATGTAAAGGACAACTATGCTCTACATGGGTATGTTTTTACTCATTCAGTGTGCTACCTATACACCTTATTACATATTGTCCTTAGAGAATTTCTCTTGGGAGATTTCCATTACTCAGGGTAACACCTAGAAGGAATAGATTTGCAAGCTTCCACTTTGTGTTCCCCTGCCTGTGAGTTGCTGCAAATCCTGGTTTCTTCACCTGCCCTGGAACAGTTGGCCCTGCCGCTCTAGTGAAAAGCCCCTCTGAATACCATTTGCTTGTTCTTATTATTAAACTCCTGCTCAGCTTTGACCATGCCGTGTGGCACCACACAAATCCCAGAGGAAGACTAATGGCCTCTCAGTTGTGACCTGTGTATGATACAGAAGACAAATAAGACATAAAAGTGCCGTGGAATAGAATGACACAGGTGAGAAATTATTGGTACCGTGTTTCTGTTGTTTTTATCATTTCTTACAGTGACATTGCCACTGGGCATTTTTAATGGAGTGGACAAAAAAGTGGTAAGAAAAACCAGAAAATGGTAGGTGACAAAATGTAGTCAGTTGTGTGAAACCATACAGGGTGATGGCTTGGTGTATCATCAGTCGCTTTGGGTTGGCATACTGACCTTCAACTGTGTGTACGTAGCAGGTGGTGTGAAAGAAAGGGAAACAAAACAGTGTTAAAGTTAACTGGTGGGGAACTAACCCTAGTGGAAAGCGGGGTCCTGAATGGCTTCGTAGATAGTTGAACTTGGCCAACTGCCATGTAAATTTGTGTGCAACTTCGTATAGTGCCTCGCTTAAATTTAGCCAGAGCATTTTCATTTTGAATCAGTAAGAAGGAAGCAAGCATGATAGAATTTTTAGATTGTTAAAACTGCTTTGAGTCCTGGTGATTGGTTCTGCTTAACACTTGTCTCCACTGTGTTCTGACATAATTTGATTTAGACACCTCAGGGATGTGAATCCCATTTCATTTACCTGTTACTTAGTTGCTCAACTAAGCTTTGTTCTAGTAACAAGGTAGCTATACACTATCTCAGAAGGATATTTAAGCTAAAGGTCTATGTGAAACTTGTTTCGTTTTGTTTTTGTAGCATCGGGCATGACTCGTACATACAACACATTCCCATAAAGCTCACATTTTGTATTTACAGAGAAATTTCTCCCGAGAGTTAAGGTCTTGTAAAACATTCTTGTTCTACAGCATGAACGAATTATTATACTCAAGGGCATTGAAAGTGAAGTATATTGAAGAAAAGAATTTTTTCATTAAAATGCAGTTTATATTGATAAAACAGATTACTAGCATTTGATGAAATGTGAAACTTGGAGCTCCTCATATCACTAAATCGCCAGTAGGTTTATTTTGGCAAGTGGAACCAGTAGGTAACATATAGGGGGCCAGACTTTATACCCGTTAGCTTTGCATTAGATTAAATTGTCTTTTAGTAATTTCTTAAAAAAGAAAAAAAAAACCAAGTGTGGTATCTGTTCCTTGACAAGCTGGCCGCGGTAACTAGGATTATTAGAAAATAAAAGCTGTTGTGTTATCAGTTTTGGCACAGTCATTTATCAATCAGTATTTTAAACATTGACAAGTGGTAATTTAATAGGGAATGACCCAGTTGGCAGGAAGTTCTAATGACAGATGATGCAAACTCATTTATCACTAAGAGGCTCTGCTGGGCTTCTTACCTTTCTCTGTATTGCAGCTCATGTTTTCCAAGTTGGGGATGTGAGAAGCCACAAAGGGCAAATCCTATGGCCCCAAGCCTGAAACCACTCCCAAGTAGAGGAGAGCTTTAACACTTTAGGAGCTCACATCTTTGAAAATGCTACTCCCCATCAACGATTGTCAGTCTAAGCATAGGTGAGACTGATATGTTGTTAGGAATGCATGGTGTTCTATCTGCTTAGATTTTTATACTATAAAAAGTTAGGTAAATGGAATTTGAATGAAATACAGGAAGGGGTCTTTTAGAAATTAAGATAATGAAAAATGCAAACAGATTTTGATGAGAAATCCACTGTTATTAAAATTGCTTCCCCTATATAGTCAATGCATTGTTTCTTATCTGGCTGCTTTAAAATTTGTTTTCTTTGCCTGTAGTTTTCAGAAGTTTGCCTACAAATGTCTTGGCATGGATTTTGGGGGATTTATCCTGTTTAGGGTTTCCCCAGATTCTTGAATCTGTTAGTTTATATTTTGCTTTTGGGGCTTTTTGGGGGGATCAAATTTGGGAAATTTTCAGCCATTATTTCTTTGAATATTTTTTCAGCCTCACCTTTTCTTCTGGGATTCCAGTGATACAAATGATAAAACTTTAGTTGTAGTCCCACACATTCCTGAAGCTGTGTTCATTTTTTTCTGCACTCCGTTTTTTCTGTTGTTCAGATTGGCTACTTTTTTTATTGTTCTCTCCTTAACTTACTGATTCTTTCCTTTGTTCCCTTAATCTTGCAGTTGACCATATTCAATGGTATTTTCTGGTTTTCAAACTTCTCAAATTTCCATTTAAGTCT
Organism: Glossophaga mutica; assembly: GCA_039655065.1. Taxonomy (NCBI): domain Eukaryota; kingdom Metazoa; phylum Chordata; class Mammalia; order Chiroptera; family Phyllostomidae; genus Glossophaga; species Glossophaga mutica. Next base: position 76,374,989 of record CM077306.1, read on the forward strand.
TCTATTTTTTTGTTCTTTTATCCTTTCTTTCTTGGTGAAACTTTTTGTTTCATTTATTTCAAATGTGTTTATAATTGTTGGTTGAATCATTTTGAATCATTTTTATGTTGGCTGCTTTAAACCTGTGTCATCTCAGCTGGCATCTGTTGATGTCTTTTCTCGTTGAGTTTGAGATATTCAGGTTCCTGGTATGATGAGTGATTTCAATTGAAACCTGAACATTTTGAGTCTTATGTTATTAGGCTCTGGATCTTATTTAAGATTGTGTTTTTGTAGGCTACTCTGACACTGTCCCAGTGGATGATGCAGATGCCACTTCATTCCTGGTAGATGGGGGTGGAAGTCTAGCCTCTCCATCAGGCTTTATGCCCATGATCAAGGAGGAGGGCTCCTTGGGGAGCTATGGTGAAAGTCACGGCTCTCCGCTAGGTCTCCTCTGACACACCCTGTGGGTTGGGATCAAAGCTCCAGCTTTCAGTCTGTGCCTTCTCTGACCCTGATAGCAGTGGGGTTTGTGGGGGCATCACTTTGTTACACTCAAGCCAACATAAAAATCTAGGTTCTCTATGTCTTTGCTAGTAGGGTTGGAACAGGAGTTTTTGTGGGGGCCTTTAGCTGGAGTAGAATGACTATTGCCTAAAAGTTTTCTGTCTTACTGGCTGGCCCTGTTCTGGTCCTTTGGCTAGAAAGAATAGGCTTTTCTTGGGGCTGTTGTTTTTCTATGCCCATTGGCATTCCCAGGTTGCTGGCTTCTCCAGTATCAGTCTGCCATATATCATTTAAAAAGAAAGCCCAGGGAACTCGCCACTGTGCCATTCCTTGGTTTCAAGTTCTCTAGCCACTTCTCAGAGTGGCTTCTCTTCTTCGCCCTTCAGTCTTCTTATGTTTACTTTGTATATAATGTTCAGGGTTCTTAATTATACATAGTGGGAGGAACAGGGAAAAACATGTCTATATTATTTCCCCAAATGAATTCTGTAGTAGGAGATTTGGGTATTTGTGTCTCAGAATATAGTAGAGATATTGGCTTCATTTGTTGAATTGCTTAATTATTCTGAACTGCAAAGCCTTGTGCAATAATCCTAGGGATTTAAAAATGGTACAAGACTATACCAATGTAATTCTTTTTTGGGATAAGGAACTAACAGTGTTGCTCCATATTTAAACATAATTGACAAATATTAAGGTTTTGATACATGAGTTGTTTAAATTGAAAGTTTATTTACAATTAGAGTAAAATAGGTTTTCTCCTTACTAATGAACATTTGGATAACTTAGAAAACCTACTTCATGACTCTTTTGCTTATTGATACTTATTCTGAAAATATTTTATTGTTTTTAAACATTCTGAGCATCTGAACTTTTCTTCAGATTCAGATTTAATAGAAACTAGACAGGAGTGATCCCGCTGTCCATTGTTACAGTGGTAGATGTCCAGTTGTGTGACATGCTGCTAACTCTCAGTAAAGGAGGGGAGAGGGGTAAGATGAGGCATGTGTGTGAGAAAGACAGAGAGAGAAATAAATGCATGTGTGTATGAGAGCTGAGGAAAGTGAATACTGGCTTGCCCAGAGAAAGTCCAGCAGCTGAAACCTCCAAGTTCCCTGGGCATGGAGGGAACTCATGTCTGGTTAGGGACTCTGTCTGAGGCTGGTCAGATGCAGTTGTGAGGCTTCCAAGTGTCAGTGCTTAGGACAGGTGAGTGCCAAGTTCGGGTAAGGCCTGTTGGAGGCAGAGTCCATCCTGGGAAAGGGGGCCCAGTTCCTGGGAAAGGGGGAACTAAATGTGGACATTAATGCTGTCACCACCTGGCCTGTATTTTAGGGACTGATTACTGCTACAGTCCTACTGGAAATGAGCTAGAGCCTGAACTCCATGGAAAAGGCTAGTTGGATGGACTGGCCCAAGAGGTACAGGCTTGGTGGACGCAGGGTCCAGGCGGAGAAATGCAGTTGGTAGGATGGTTGTAGCCAGGGGCTCCACACGGGCTTGTCCTAGGTGTTGTGGTTGAAACTTCCTTCCAGACCCTTATTCCCTCCCTAGATGCTGCTCATCTGGGCTCTCTGTTTTTCTGGGTCTGACAGGCTCTTAGTACCATAATACAGATCAGCCAGGCCAGAGAGCTCAAATTCATGCCCAGAATCAATTTGGCACATCTGCGGAGTGGGGTGGGAATCTGCCCTTGGCGGCTGATTTTCTTTTCTTTTTTAGCACTTTCCCTGTACTTCTAGAGCCAAAAGACAAGTGGGAATTTTAGGGAATTTTCTTAGTGTAGGAAATTGTTCCCCTAGGAGTCCAGGCAATTGTGTCTTCTTCTCAAGAATTCGGGTGCATTGGAAAGGCCCTGGTGTGAGAATCAGGGACTTAAGATTAGGTGCCAGAGGGAGAGTGCAGGCAAGGGTTTCTACCTCATCTAAATAAGCTGGCAATGGTAAGTGCTCTTGCATTACAGGATTATTTTGACTGGAAATAAATTGGAAAAATTTTAAAGTGTTAGATGATGTTTCGTAATATAACATTTCATTATATATTTGCACAAATGCAAATGTTTCTCTTTGTCTAATTCTCTTTTGTTATGTGGAGAAAAAGCATTCTCTCTTAGTAGGAAACTCAGTGGAGGAGAACAAGTTCATGCATATTGGGACAATCCACTCTGTAGTCACAATAACACGTAATTAAGCATTAGTAGTACAATTTTTGGACAGTGATAAAGATATATTTTTGTTATTCTCCTTCAAATTATCCATTCCTAAATTTTTTTCTACCAATTTAGTATTAGCTTTTCAGGGGGTCCCCCCTACTCCCAGCAGCCGTAAATATCATTTGCTGATGATGATGTTTTTACAACTTAGAGGGCACGTGGAAATTTTACTTTAGCCCTTGCTGACTTGTTTTCACCGCAGAAGCATGGCTAGAATTCTAAAAATTTTTAGACAAATAGAGTTTCTCTGCCATGTACTTCAACAACCTTTTCCTCTCGCCACCACTCAGATATCCTATTAGAATGTAAGCTCTATGTGGGCTGGTCCCTTAACAGCTACGCACTGAGAGGGCACTCATGAATTACTTATTGCAAACAGAGACACACTCGTAGATGGAGAGCAGATGACAGCTAGTGGGGGGTGGGGAGGGATGGAGCAAAAGATAAAAAGGATTCATGGACATGGACAATGTCCAACAGTGTGGTGATTGCTGGGGGGAAAGTGTGTAAGGGGACTAAATGGTAATGCAAAAAAGTACAGTAAAGATTAAATTTAAAAAGATGTACTTGTTGCATGAATGTGTGAATGGTTGCTTGCTGGCCTTTGAGTGAGTCAGGCTTACCTTGTGGTGCTGCCTCTTAGGCTCCAGTGGCCCTTCTGCCACTAGTATTTATGTTGTGTTATGTTACTGAGGTCCCACACCCACTAACAGACTTTCAGCTTGTTCTTTAATAAACTAATTTTTGATACCCCTTTATCCCTGATGGTAGTAGACCTTTTAGAAATGTTTATAAGGAGTTTCTGTGTTAGCCTCATGGTAAGCAATCAGGAGACGTTAGCTGCTATCAGCATTGTCATCCTTATCTTCATCATTACTGCCATCACCATCATCATCACCATCATTGTCATCATTATCCAGAATATCCCTCACATGTTGTACCCAAGAAACCGTGGGGACTCTGAAAGTTTTCCCAGACGATGGTGACGTTGGTGGGCGAGGGGGAATTGGCGGGAGGGTGGGCTATTTGTGGGGAGAGAAGACAAGGCTCTGCCCTTCCCATTCTTCCCTTACTGCTCCAACCAAATACCCTGTGCTCTGATCTCTTCTATGTATTTGTATTCCTGGTGAGTTCTATTTGTGAAAGGATCCACGGCTTAATTTTCTTTTTTTAAAGAAGTGCTGTGAGCAATGTGCTGGTGGCTGGAGAGTACAGGATGAATACAGCTCTTGTAAATGTGCGGATGACAATGGCAAGGAAAAGACAAGAAACATAACTGACCACATTGCAGAATGTACTGTTAAGTAGAAATCTGTGTGGTCTTTAAAACGAGTGTGTGCTGCTCACTGGGAGCCAGCACGTCAGTCAGACAGCACACGCGCCATGCCGTGCCAGCCTCACTGTCCTTTGTAATTGGGCTACAAGGTTAACAGATGGGGAGGGACCAGCTCTTTGACCTTAGAATAGTCACTGAGCTCTGTGAACCTCAACTATAACATATCAAACATCGTACCACCTCAGAGAGTTGTGCGGATCACATAAAATTTGTTTTTTACGATAAAACTCTTGGTACGCCTATAGGCCTCAGTATATACACATAGATCTATACTCTCTATATTTATCATATAGAAAGCATAGATGTCATGAGCAGAGATTTTCACATAGCCTCTCATGCTGGCCTTTCATCTAAGGTGGGGAGGTCAATTCGCCGTTAGCTGCTCTTTACTGAACAGGTGAATTCCCATTAACCTTAAAGAGAGACCTGGGTTGTTATGGAGAAAGCACAGATTTGGATTCAGACAAACTTTATATAAAGTCCAAGCTCTGTCATTTACCAAATTCTTGAGCAAGTCAGTTAAGCTGTTTAAATATCTTTTTCCTCGTCTATAAACTAGGTAATAAATAGAAATTTGGTGAGGATTAAATTCTGGGAAGGTCTAAGGGGCAGCTGCCCACTGCGGTACTTCATATACAATAGGTGCATGAGAAATGTTCCCTCTTCCTTTACTCTGGCAGAATGCCAGAGACAAAAACCCAAAGCAAGTACCCTAGAGTGTGTGGTATTTTGGATAACACAGAACAAGGAATGACTGAAAGAATAATGGGTGATAAGGATGAAATTTCACAATTATCTTGATAGACCACAATAGTGCGCTGAAATGTACAAAGTGACATTTGAAAGAGTAAACGTTAACTCTTGCATTCAAAGAGGGACATATATAGGTACTACTAAAATACTTGAAAAATCTTGAAACGCTTTACCTGGAGAAGGAAAATTCTGTGAGCAGGCAAAATATCTGTACTTACATTATAGAATCATTGAACCTTGGAGTTTCAAAGACTGCTGCATGTAAATGTAGGTCCATTTGTATTGTGTTATTTCTACATAGAGAATAATAATGTGAGAAGCACAGGGCAGAGATATCAATTCTATCTTTCTATGTTACTAAAAATTAATTAATTTTGTATGTGTCTGTGTGTGTGTATGGTATTTTTTGAAAAAATCAGAGGTGGCTAAGGGACAAGGGCCTATGGTATCTTAGAGGTGAGGGAGATGTAAACATCTCTCCTGACTTGATAACTCCTCTACTAAACCTTGGAAAATTTTCTTAAGCTCCTTGTTGCAAATATTCTTTGTTCTCTTTCGTGGAGAGGAATCTGAATGAAAATGAATTCAGTACTGTGAATCAATAGGGAGAATATTGTCAGTCAGTTCTTTCCAAGGGATTCCAAATGGGTGAGATGTTGGATGCAGTTATTTTCTGAGTTCACATCTGATTAATTCTGATTAATGCAGGTAGGATTGCATAACTGTATAGTTAAGTCAATGCACTCTGCATACAGAAATCAGTAAGATTAATACTGGATGGTGTCTTGAGGTTTAAGTACAAAATATCCTGATAACATTGAGTATTATCTCATCTCTTAAGTGGGCATTTTAGAAGAGGAAGAATTTTGGTAATATGCTGTATAAAGAAGAAAATTTGAGTCCCAATGGTTAATGTGGCCCAATTCAATTTTGATTATTAATCTAATAAAAGATAAGTGTTTTTTTTGTTTTTGTTTTTTTTTTACGTGTGCAGCTTATAAGAATCAAGAAGAACTCATTTCTCTATGCTCAGTCTAGTGTTACTAGAATCTTACTGTGCACCGGGCTCTATTTAATCTTCCTCATTTGAATGGCATGCACAAACAGGAAAACTTGGTGAGTCATTTGAATAATCCCACTAGTGTAACTGTGAATATTCTTCGGAATGATGGAAAGGTTAAATGCTTTGAAACACGTGTATTCTGAGGGGAGCAGTGAGCTGTGGCTCTCTGATTTCACTGACAGCAGAACTTGGGCCAAAAGTACTAGCTGTGTTTTATAGGGCTTTAATACACTCCCATTTCAAGGTGATTGCCAGTTATTATGTGATCACGAGAAGATAGACTTTAATTTCAGTGAGCATTAGCGTCATCAGCAACAAGCTTTTTGCATGTGGTGTGCCAGGTGCTGCATAAAATATGTTAAACTAGCATACTGCTTGCTCTCTGCACACTTACAATATTAAGAGCATGTAGGCTCTTTTAGATATAAGCAAATCTGAAAGGTACAGTGATTAATGGCAGCAGCTAGAATCATGCCTTACATTTATATACCATGTTCTGGTTTACAAAGCTCTTAAGAGAGCAGAACATTCCTCCCAGGAAAGTGATGGATCCTGTGAGGCAGAAATGTTTCTGGTGCCAGTTTCCCTGAAGGGAATTGAGCCTGTGTTTTTATTGAAGAATCGTAAGATGTGGCTTAAAAGATGTGATCATAGCAAAGTGCTCCAACCAGAGAGAAATTTCCAACTGGAAATAAGGAGCTAGATCATTCTGCCGAGTTTTGATGTGGAATAAGGTAAGGGAAGATCAAGGTACAGGATATATGGAAGGTTTAATGAAGCATGTAATGTGGAAAGAAGGAGAGACATACACTTAAGCCCTGCAGTGGAGCCTGCCAAGTTTATTCAGGTGTCCAGTGCATTATCAGTAGTGAAAAGAAGTGAGCCAATATTTCCTTGCTGAATACTTGCCTTTCCCTCGTACCTTAGCTCTTGTGTTACTCTGGACAGAGAGAGCACATGACTCTTTCCTTCTTGAGTACCGGCCTTTGTAACTATGATCCCTACTGCTTTTCTGCTGTCTTCCGACTTGGGTCTAGAGTTCTATTTTTCCTTTTTACTTCCTGTTTACTACCTTACCTTCTCTCAAAAATTCTACTTCGAATTTTCCTTCTTCAGAAGTCTTTGCCGTATAATGTCACTTGTATCAGACAACTAGGTCATTTATTTTATACAACACATTGTGGTAAGATACTGCCTTTAATTTATTCCATACTTCACTTGCTTGCTATAGTACTGACCTGGACAGACTAATAGGGGAAGCTTTTCAATGAAGTGTTACAATATATGGAGTCATAATATTGTGTACATATGTTATGTATATGCATGTCTATTGTCAACTGATTTATGCATTTCCAGTCATTTGATTATTAGGTTCTTAAATGTGGGAACTCTATCTTTAATGCCAGTTAACAGCCTACAACACCAGCACATTTCTTCACTGTTGATTTCTAATAGATATCACTAGTAGGCAGACGGTGCTCAAAGATGTGGGGAGAGAAATCCGTGTGGCAGCTACAGAAGAACCAGTGGGATTGGGTCAGCACTCAGCTTGTATCTTTTCTTTTTTTCTGAGAGAAATGGGCTGTAATTTCGTCATCTGGCTGTCTTGTTTAGCTTAAGTGCTATTTACTTTATGGAATAAATGAATAGAGCAAAAAAGAAAAAGTCAACGTTGCATTTTGACTCCTTAATTTTAAAGGAACCTTTTGTAACAATTGGAGAAAATATGGTTAGACTCAATTTGGGCAGAATAAGTGTCCCTGGATAGGTTTTATTTGCTTTGTTGAGCTGTGTCAACACGTCAACAAATGAGGTTTACGACTTCGAAAGGTGACATGAAAATATTGGGTGTGGGTTATATAATTACTGGCTAACCTTTTGAAAAGCTAGTTTTTACCCTTAACTGAAAACCTTGACATGTTTGATTGTGATCCTCACAGAACACCTCAGAATAAACTTGCAACTTGAAGGTCAGTGTAGAAACTCATTGTCAATTCAGCGTGGAGAAGCTTACATAACACCTCCGCAGCCAGGTCTGGCTTGCGTTAGTGCTGCTACAGCCTCACTCTCAGGAGTGCTCCAGCCTCTCAGCAGAGGGGCAGAAGGAAACTGAGGTGCAGACAGACAGAGTATACAGATGACAAGGCAAGCCTTCAAACAGCACAGAGGACTTAGAGATGCTTGAGAGAAAACTGGATGAGTCTTGAAATACGAGCTTCAGTGTAAACATCCCCAAAGACCAAGTGGATGAAATTGAAGGAAAAGATGAGAAACTTGGAAGAGGCAGACAGACAAATTTGAAACAAGTGTTTCTGTGACTGGAAGGGCAATCACAAAGTGGTTTAAAGGCATTTCTGAGGAAGCCAGATTTGTCAAAATCAGGGGTTCTTGACAGAGAGCTCAAGTGGGGGTGGGCCATTTTTAACACCAGGCTTTGGGAAAAGAAGGAAGTTGCACTCATCACCATTGAGAATCTTCAGCACTCATATTATTGCAGGGGTTGTACATGGATATGACATCAGAATGGTGCCATCCCCCCCCGACACACAAAAAGGGGAAAGGAATAATTCTGAATAGATTTAAAAACAAATGTCTGGTTTGGAACATCAAAATTAGGCAGACACAGGGGACGTGAAACTATAGAGAGAGTTAAGCAGAGAGATGGTGATGAAGTGGAAACCGCCACTGAGTGGGCAGGCAGCACGGTAGCTGAACCTGTCAACTCTATAATGGAATGGGAGTCAAGTGTTTTTATGGTTAAAGAAGACCAGAGGTCAAGTGAAGTGAATATGTAGCAGGACAAGGGCTGATAGGTGAGGATAAATATTTTTGAAATGTTTAAGTAGCTAGCAATTGGGCATTGGAATTCAAAGTCAATGTATTAGCGGATAGAACATAGCAGCGTGGAAGAGAATAAAGGATAAAAGATTTGCCTGAGCTTGGAATTAGGGATCACTGCATTGGAAGTGTGCATATGGATTTTAAGCATATATGAGCTATAAAATAAGAATATATGACACACTTCCTTATCTGTTCACATTTAAAAGCATGTACAAGTTAATGAATATTCTCAGGATAAAAATAATACAACTTTACATGTTGACTGTATTGGAAAGCGTGTACATGATTATCTGTATGAGTCTTTAGGAACGCTTCAGGTTTTGAAGTCATTTCTTGCTTTCTAAAAAACCATCTTATTCTCTCATACCAATTCATTTTGGCCAGCAATAAGTCCAGCTCAGTCAGTGCGCTGCAGTGGAATGTTTTTAGCTGAATGTGCGTTGGAATCTGTTTGTTTGCAGCAGATGATTTGACTAAGCTTTGATGCGCAGTCACTTTCTGACATTTGTGTATTTCAGCAGTGAACAATGTAAACTCATTTTCTGAGCACTTTGATTACTTGCGCATAGCAGTTCCTATGGCATGTGACAGAGAAGAGCACTCTATCCACTAATCAGATAGATGTGCTTCAAGCGTATTTACACAAAATAATGAAAACAGCTGTTAGATACCTTTAAACTTGAGTGTGTTTTGTTATTAATCTACTAGCCTGTACACATGACACTATAATTCTTCGCTCACTCAAGTTGCCTTTAATGACACAGTAATAAAACTGAGAGGGATGAAAGTAATGGAATTGTAGAATGTAATGCCTCAATTGTTCTACAGTGTCTTCCTTTTTGCCAAAATAAACCACAATTAGGTCCATATGGTGTTTTGAAGTTTTCAAGCAATGACCCTAATAAAAAGTAATGAATTTCTGACAAAAGAAAGCATGGCTCTCTTTTAAGTGGATATCTTCACTATTGATCTAGATATGATTGCAGACCGATATGCTAATAGAAGAAGAAAGGTTCAGTACTTTGGTACAAGTACTTTCATTTGTGGTTCATGTTACTCATAAGAAATTCAGTCTTTAAAGGTAGAAATATTATAATCTATTAGTTATGACTCCCTTGTTTTAAAGACCTTTTATGTAAAGCAAAGGAATAAATATTCAAGAACAGGAAATTTCATAGCATCTATAATTCTGGAGATCGTCATGTAGAAAGGGCTGCAAGAGCTGGTTTTGGAGGATATCCTGTTCTTGTATACATTGGACTTTTGAGGTTCTGGTTTTGTTTGTATGGGCTTTTTATGTATTACAAACTGGTCTAAGGGATGATGACATTTTATTCCATATACCACCTACCTCACCTTTTTTGCTTAGAAGTTGATTTAAAAAATAACATTAGAGTAGGAAAAAATCATTAGATATCCTTAATATTAAAAATGCATAATAAGTAGCCTAGAATCTTGAAAACAGATTAAGTTAGAAAAATATAAACTGAATAATAGATTTTATGATAATAGTAGCTAAATCAGTGGGAGTGGGAGAGAAAGGAATTAAAGAGAAGATATGCAAGGAAGAGATTTAGAGCCATTATAACTAGGAATACCTGGATTTGAATTTGTGCTCATCAACATACTTGCATTTTCCCTCTGTTTAATGTGCTTAACTTTTCTGAATCTTGCCTTTGTCATCCAAGAGATTGGGGTTATTAAAAGGATTAAGATAATGTACATAATGCCATTAATAGATTGTCTGGTAAATAGTAGGTACTCAATAAATGTAGTTGTTTGGTATTATTTTGATCAACATCCTACAGTAGCCCATTACAGTGACTTTACCTACTGTGCTCTGTGTGTGTGAGAGAAAGGGTGTTGAATTCAGTCATGTAATTCATGTCATATTTACTGAGTCCTTACTATTTGCCAGGAATGTTCATAATACTGTGGAAAATGCAGTACTAAATACAAATATTTTAAGAGGTTCTAAACTAATAGATCTATAAATGTTAGATTCTGAAGAGTGCAAATGCAGAGATGCAAACAAAGTTCTTTGGAAATACAGAAGCTGAGAGTAATTCACCCTGAGTGGGACATGAGAGAGCTAGATAGAGAAGAATGGGGAGGAAGCGAGAGCATGTGAAGCATGCTGACAGCTGAAAAGAGGAGGGTGACTTTGGGAGGTGATGAGGGTAGCAGCGCCAGGGAGAATGGAAGATAGTACTGACAAGTCAAGTTTGCAAAGTCAGTGGATGACTGTTGTGCGCTACGTTGTGTTGAGTACTAGATTTACAAAATAAGATGTGATGCTGCCCACAAGAACCAGAGATTGCCACGAAAATACAGCCTTGCTTTGTCAGATGCACCCAGTTCACCTGACCAAGGGGTAAGATTAGTTTTAAAAATTATGGACTATTCATTGAAATTCTATTTGCTGTTCATTGTTTAGATACAGTATTTTTTGGATCAGTATGGTGAATGAGTGGATGACAAATATATTCTGCATAGCTTTTTCTATTTTAACATAGTGAAAAAATAAGTTTCAACCCACTATCAGACAACCCTACCCAAATTCCAAACTAGTTAACTCTGAATTTGTAATGTTTGATCATGAGTTTAATTGTCAAAAGAATTTTTTATTTGCAAAACTCTTCACTTTTAATAATATTTTAATCTGTTTAATAAAAAACAGACTCATATTAACATTTTATGGACAATTCATTGTCTAATTGATGAAGTTATTGCTGTATATTTACCATGTTCTTACCTCACTGAGACATAAATTACAGCCTACATCATTCCCATTTCTTAACTAACATTTTAGGATTTTTTCAGGGATTATGGCTGTGCACTTGAAATATACTTTAAACTTGGAAACATTCTTTAAAACTGGTTTAAATTGGTCATACCTTCTCAAATAAAATAATTACATTTCATTCCAAAGTAATAGCCTTCATATTAATGTGAGTATATGTACCATTCTGAAGATGTGTAGAATACAGGATAGGTACCACATACTTTGTGGGGCACTAGACATAAAGTGATGCTATTGGTGTGACTGACAGTTGAATATACATACACATATAATACATACCTGCATAATTGTTGTTTTCCTTATAGCTCTTCATTGACTTTCTCTGTCAATGACCTCAGTCTTATCTCATGGACAATCTGGAGACCCATCTCATGTATCAAAGTTTTCAATCCTGAAGGATAAGAGACTGTACATTTATAAGATAGTTTGGCCTGCCTTCCTTCTTTCCTTCCTTCCTTCCTTCCTCCCATCCTTCCTTCTTTCCTCCATTTGTTGATTTAGTAGTGCCTAACTTCATCATGAGGTTCATGCTAGAAACAATAAGAACACGATCTTCCAAGGTGATTGGTTTTGCAAATGTCAAATCCTCATGGGATATATATATATATATATATATATATATATATATATATATATATATCTTTGTTACTTTTTTAAAAAGTCCATTAGTCTTCAAGTCTTCAAAAATGTGTTGCTCCTTTATGTCCCATCAGATATGTTATTCATGTGAAGTGTATTTGCAGGTATCTTGGCTTTAGCCAGGGAGTGTTCTTTATTGCCTCTGAATTTGCATTATTCCTGCATTATCCCTTTATCTATGAATTTTTTAAAAAGTTGTTTCACACACCAATAACTTTTTTGAAGTAATTTCTTCTATAAAAATCATCCTTGAAAAACATGGCATCTAGGTGCTCTAAATCAGTTATAATCAACATGTTTCCTCATCATCTCTTCATGTTATCTGCAGGTGAACGTTGTTACAGAAAAGTTGATGCCCAGCCTAATTTTTTCCACCTATAATAACTTGATATTTTTGCATTACTGTTTCAAATAATTATCACTTTAAGCCCAGTTGCTTTACTAGAATAAGGTTTTTATGTTGATTATTCTTGGTTTTCCTCCTGATACTCATTTTCCTTTTGAAGTGTATATATATTCAATTTGTCTTTTATTGAAAAAGTTTAAGTACAATAAAGGTGTATGATGTCCATGGTAAGAATTTGGATAATTTCTAAATGGTTAAAGTTAGGGTCCTCTGCCAGGAGTGGGGTTTAGTAAGAGATTACTGACTCAAAATCACTTAGACTTTTTTCCTCCCCAGTATGTAGTCAACTGACTCTTTTGTGTTTTTCCAGAAGTTCAGAATGACTGAAAACTATTGCTCAAAAAGATGCAAACCCTCATTCTTTTGATAGATTGTTTTTGAAAATAGCTTTGATGAATAAACAGATACACAGTAAACTACACATAAAGTGTACAATATAAGTTTTGACATAGTAATACCTGTGAAACTATCACCACAAACGAGATACTGAATGTATCTATCACTTCCAAAGTTTGATATCACTTCCTGTTATATCTCACCACCCTGCTCCCATCCCCATTCTCAGGCTCCACTGGTAGGTTTTCTGTCACTTCAGATTAGGTTGAATTTTCTGTGATTTTATAAAAATAGAAGCATTCAATATGAACGCTTTTGTCTGGCTTCTTTCACTCAGCATAATTATTTTAGATCTGCTCTGGTGTTTCAGTAGTTGCATTCATTTTTACTGCTGATTAGTATGCCAGTGAATGGATATACCACAATTTATCTGTCCACTTACTGATAGACATTTGGGTCATTTTTAATTTTGAGATATTGCAAATTAAGCTACTCTGAACATTTTTGTGCAAGTTATTGTGTACATGTATGCTTTATTCCTCTTGGGTGAATACCTAGGTGCAGAATATAGCTGGGTCATATGGTAGGTGTGTTTTCATTTTTTAAATAAATACCAATGTTATCCAAAGTGGTTGTATCATTTTACATTTCCACCTGCAGTGCATGAAAGTTCCAGTTTTTCCATACCCTCACCAACGCAATCTTTATTTTTAGACAAATATGTACAATATTTTCTCCTAGTTTGTGCTTTGTCTTTAATAATGCCTTTTGAAGAATAGATGTTCTTAATTTTGATCAAGTTCAATTTATTCATTTTTTAATACATCATATTTTTTGGTATTATATTTCAATAATCTTTATTTAACCAGAGGGCACACAATTTTTCCACCAGGTTTTTCTCTAGATGTTTTATAATTTTAGGTTTTACATTTAAGGTTATGACCCATTTAGAGTTAATTTTTGCATGTGAGGTTCAGGTTCTTTTTTTTTTTTTTTGCATTTGGGTATCTAATTGTACCAATACCACTAAAAAGGAAAACTTTACTTTCTCTGTTGAATAACTTTCAGAACTTTGTTAAAAAATCACTTGACCATATACATATGGATCTATGTATATTTGTTCTTTTAAAAGATATTATTTATTTATTTATAGAGAAAGGGGAAGGGAGGGAGAAAAAGAGAGACAGAAACATAGATGTGAGAGAGAAACGTTGATCTGTTGCCTCTGGCACACGCCCTGACTGGGAGACTGAACCACCAACCCAGGCATGGGCTCTGAGTAGAAATCAAACTGGTGACCTTTCACTTTGTGGGATGACACCCAAACAACACAGCCACACTGCTCAGGGCCATAATGTGTCTATTTCTTGATTTTCTGTTCTCTTCTGTTGATCTCTCTATCTTGATGCCATGATTATGACAAGCCCTAATATACCCATGATGCCCCTATTTGTAACAAGTCTTAAAGTCAGATAAAGTCCTCCAACCTTTTTCTTCTTCAGTTTTTTGTTTTGTTTTTTTCTATTCCGAGTTTTTTGCGTTTATAATACATGTAAATTTTAGAATAAGGTTGTCAATTTCCACTGGGAAATTGATGAATAGGATAGATCAATTTGAAGAGACAACATACTTACAAAATTTGGAATTTTGTTCCATCTATTTTGATCTCCCTCAATTTTTCTCAACTATGTTTAGCCTTGAAGTATCAGTGTTACATATCTTGTCTGATGTATCCTTTAAACATTTCATTTTTTTCTGCTACTAGGGGTTTTTTAATACTTCATGCTTTTGATTGTTCATTGCTAATACAGAAAGATGTAACTGAGTTTTGTCATTTGTTTTTATATCCTGCAGTTTTGCTAACCTCAAATTTTTAAAGTATCTATCTTCTTTATAGATTTTACCAAGTTTTTTATGTAGACCACCATGTCATCTATAAATAAAGATATCTTGTCTTTTCCCATTCCAATCTCAGTGCCTTTTATTTATTTTTATTTTCTTACTGCATGGAGGTAGATCCTTAAGTATAATGTCAAATAGAAGTGGTGAGAGTAGATTTTTTTTTTACCTTTTCCTGATTCTACAAGGAAGACACTTGGTCTCTTACTAGTAAGCATGATACTAGCCTTAGATTTTTCTTACATGGTCCTTGTCTGATTGAGGACTCTTCCTTTTATTCCTAGTATGGGATGAGTATCAGCAGTAGTAGAGATTGAGTTTCATCAAATTCTTTTTCTGTATATATTGAGATACTCTTACATTATTTGTTTATCTGCTTGATATGATGAATTACAGTATATTGATCACTTTTGAATATTAACCAACCTTTCATTCATGAGATAAATCACACTTGGTCATAATGTATTATTCTTTCTACATATTGTTAGAATCAATATGCTGAATTTAAAGAACTTTTGTCCCTGTTCATCTGTAGTTTTCTTTTTTGGTTACTGACTTTGTCTTAATATTGATATCAGAACAATGCAGACCTTGTAGAATGATTTGGGAAGTAGTCCTTCCTCTTTTCTAGAAGAATTTGTTTAGAATTGGTATCATTTTTTTCCTTAAATGTTTGGTAGAATCACTAGTTAAGCCATCTGGGCCTAGTTTTTTCTTTGTGGGAAGGTTTTAACTACAAACTTAATTTCTGTAATAGATATTAGGTTACTCAAATAAGCTAGCATTTATTAAATATATACTATTAAAAATTCAAGTATTGCTTGAGTATCTTGCAGTAGAAATGAACATGTTTGTCTATTTCATTTCAGTTGTAAATGCATTGATATGATTGTTCATAGTATTTCTTTATTGTCCTTTAACTTTATATCAAATTTGACTTAGTACCCCTCTTTTACTCCTAATATCAATAATATGGCGTTTCTTTTTTCCTATTTAATCTGGCTAGAGTTTTAGCAGTTTTTTTCATATCACTGAAGAGCCAGCTTGTATATTATTTTAGAAGGTCACTTTTTCCACTTAAAGGCCCTAAATGATATGGTTGCAGACTAGGTAGATTTTATTAGAACAATAAAAATAAAAATGGTCTGGTGCTACCTAGGGAGCACAGACATGGGAGGTTCTGGAAATGGGCTTGTGAGCAGTGTGTCTGGGTAGGTGAAAGTAGTTTAGAAAGGAAAAAAGGAACAAGCCAGGATGCACCAAAGGTGCATTCTTTCACTCTGCCATTTGAATGAGACTATTCCTACAGTGTTTGAATTCAGTCTTGTCTTGCTATGTTTGATAATTGAAACAGCAAATTATTTCAGTAAAGAAACTCTGTGGATAAATTTCAAATCCCATTTTAACCAGTTGCCTCTTTTACTGAAAAAAAGCATCTTTATAGTTGGTATCTTTGAGTATTCCCTGGAAGTCAGTATGGAATGATAGAACAGGGCCTTTGCAATCAGTGGGTCCTTAGTTCAAATACATCTGAAACTTTCATTCTATGTAACTTCAGGCAACTTACTCAGCTTCACTGAATTAGGATTCTTACCTGTAAAATGGGAATAATACTTATCCCCATTTTACTTAAATACTTAAATAATTCATTTCTTACCTTCTACAATATTTATTATACCATGTTGTGAGAGTTTAAATGAAATAACATTAAATTATTGATACATTGTATGCTCTCAACTAATTCTAGCTCCATGCCCATCCCCACCCACCCTGTCATTCTTACTCCCTGGTTGTCCCTCTTCTCCAAATGCTAAGAGCACAGTGTTAACCAGTGAGAGGAGAAGCAAAGAGAGCAAGGAGTTCATTAACCCTATCTGTGTTATAGATATTCTTAGCAACATGGCAACCAATAAATTGGTACCTGTTGAGGAAATTTTAGCCAATATATACAGAGATATGGGCCTCAATTTTCATAAATGTGTGTAATGCTTAGAGTTTATAAAAATGTATATCAAAGCCACAAATTACATGGGAAATTAGGTTTTAATGTCAACGAGTTTGAGTTGGAAATTTCATGCTTTTTAAAGTACTTTTCAAAACTCCTGTAGGGAGGCACCACCATGGAGACTGCTTATATTCAATATCCTCACCAAACTAGTTGTTTTCTTACAGCGTTGAAGATTTTTCCCCTTTGAGCACCTGAAGAAATAGCTGACTTGAGTATAGACTTGGTGACATACAAAATATACGAGTGCATCTTTCCATGCTAGGCTCCGCCTTGTGCCTTCACTGCATCAAAGGCACCTGGAAGCTGAGGCCTGCTGGAACAAGAGTCAGTTCAAGTCCTCTGTCTCTGAGCTGAGATATAAGAGTATTGAATGGAATGGCTGCTGGAACTGTTCTCTCAGCCTGGATTCTTGATGTTCCCTCTTGCTGTGCATGTATGGTTGAATTCTGTAGCTCATTTAAGGATATAAGCTACTTCACTTTTAGATGATCTCAAGAGAAACGCTGCTTCTTCATTTCTTACCCTTTACAATAAGCCCTGAAGATCGAAACGCAAGTTCCCCTCTACCAGTCTGCCACTTACATTTCTGAAGAGCCTGGTTGTGATTTTAGACTGTCAAACAGCTTGACCAGACATTCAGGACCAGTGGACCTGATTATAGTGCTTTAGGTAAGAAAACCCGTTTTTAGAGCATGTTTTAGACCAGGGTTTAGCAAACTATAGCCAGGAGCTGGCCACCTGTTTTTGTAAATGGCATTTAGTTGAAATGCAGCCTCACCCATGTTTTTACGTATTGTCTGTGAATGCTTTCACACCACCATGGCAATGCTGAGTGGTTAACAATGTACATCCTGTGAACTGCAAGCCTAAAATATTTATAGTCAGGTTTTTTAAAGAAAAAGCTTGCAGACCTCTGTTTTACACCTTTATTTGTTTAGAGCAGAAACTCAAATGACCATAAGCATCAAAAAGTCCAAGGGCGCAGTTGAAAATACAGATTCTTGGAGGCTACCAGGGACCCACTGAGTCAGAATCTCTTGGACTGGAGCCTGTTAATCTGCATATTTAACAGATGCTTCCAGTGATTTCTAAAGCACACTGAAGTTTTGCTACCATTGGTTTAGTGACTAGAAAAACTAACATGAAAGCAATGCTATTTATAACTAGCCTGCCTACCACAAATAAACTAGTGTGACCTCTGGTTCAGAACATAGGGTGCCAAGAGAAGAGACTATACACCTGAACTTCTTGTTTTGTAGTTTAAAATCTTTGAAAGACATGGCATGAAGGAAGTTACCTCTTAGTTGGGGGAGGCATTAAATGTTTGAAAGACAATAAAAAATTGAAATCTAGAGGATGGGTTGGAAATTCTGAGGAGAGATGATTTTGTAGATAAGCATGGTGAGTCCTGACTTATTACTGAATCTTGAGCAGCATTTGGTGAGTTACCACCAACATGTAGAGGGTAAAAGGAAAGAAAATGGAAAATTACAGAGCACCGCAGGTGGTAAGAGTGCACATTACTGTGTGAAACGTTTTGCTTCATTCACATATACATAGCTGTATGCGTACACATACAGATTGCCATACACAGTGTGTTTTTACTATGAAATGCTGTCAAAAAATTTTTAAGCTCCATTCTTATTTAAGACTCATTTAAAGAAGAGACAATGTAGCTATCATCAGAAGTAATACCTGTTTCTTCTTTGTACATAATAAAAACAAACTATTATTTCTTTTTATATAAAATAATGCATAAGTGCACAGATTTGCCATATGCATATTTTCCACATCTATCTCTTCAGTTTTCTCTTGGGCAAACCTCATGAATTAAAGGAATTCTAGAATTTCAGAGTTGAAATGACTTTGGAAACTTGGTTTTTACCTTTTAAGTTTACAGGAAAGGAAATAGAGACCAAAAAAAAGTTCAGTGGTTTGCCTAAGGTCACATGTTTAGCAAGAGAAAGATCATCTAAGAGAGCTTCTAGACCCTAAACTGGAGCTGCCTGCTCGTTACTTGCCCTTAAGGTGAACCTACTTGGATTCTCAGCAAAGGCTATACCAGTCCTTAAGGCTCATAGTGCAAGTTGGCTAGAGATGAGTAGTGCTAGTCCCACTGTCTACAAAAATTTACCCAAGTCTCCACCACTTTGTTTTGGCCCTTGCAGTGTTGTTTTACTTAAAGTAGAGAAGTTCTCTTATAGTACAGAAACAATTCTCCATTCACATGTATTCTAATCAGAAGAAAAAAAATAAAAGCTAGATCAAGAAAACGATGTGATTAAAGAAAGTTAGAGGTGGCTTTTCTGGGTGGAACTTTAAAATACCCTAGCAGTTTTGTTTTGTGCCTTAAAAAGGTTTGAATGACCTATAAAGCCTGTATCTTACACCAGCCTCTTCACTCATTTTACATTTCTTTTCTGACTCCTGAATGGGGTGGGTGGGGGTGGGGGGATGCTGGATGAAATGAGGTTCTTTAACGTGTCAAAAATATGTAGCTCACCAGTGGGGGGGGGGGTGCAGAATTGGAACTTGTGTCTCCTGACAGCCATCTGGGATGGAGGTGTGCATTATAAGGTTTTCAATGTTGGAAAGAGCTTTCATGGTTTTTGTCATGTTGCTGCTGCTGCTCCTGAATCAATTATGGACGCTGTATACACTCTCATTTAAATCTTTACAACAGTCCTCTGGTAACATGTCCCCAACTTTACAGCTGAGATGATTAAGGGCCTGTTCTGATTGTATATTGCTGCATAAAAAAAAAAAAAAATAACCCAAACTTAATGTCTGTAAACAATTCTTTTATTATACCTCAGGGATTCCGTGAGTCGGTAATTTGGGTAGGATTTGTCTCAGTGATCCTTTTTCAGACCCAGTGGTCCTCAGCTGCTGTATGAACAGGTTTGGAGGATCCAGGAGGCTCCCCTCACATGGATGTTCCCTCAGCAGGAATGGTAGAGTCTGAACTCAGGTGGGACTGTTGGCCAGAGGGCTTCTGTGACACAGTTTTCTAAAGATAGTTGGACTTTTACATTGCAGCTCAGGACACCAGAGTAAGTATTCCAAGAGAGGGAGGTGGAAGCTATGTGGATTTTCTGATGAAGCCAATTCACAGTTGGATTTCAGGTCCCTGTCTCTAAACCACATTCTTATTTGGGCCTATGCGGGGTGGGGGTGGGGGGTGGGGGGGTGGCCTTACCATTCTTATCACTTAGCTTGTAAATCCAAGCCTTAGGCAATATTCTGCTGTTCTTTCTACTTTGTGGTACTTTGTAAGGTGGCCACAGGCCATTTCAAATGGAAGAATGAGTAGTCCTGTCTCCTTTGACAATGCACACATAGAAACTCTATGAAAACTGAAGGCAAACTCTGCTCTCTCCAGTTTAAAGAGTGTGATTATGTATATGTGTGAATTCCTTTTAAATAATGAAAACTGCTCAGGGCTGATGAACATCAGAAAAGATTCAGATGAAAATGTTTTGCAGCTATAGGCTGGGTGGTAAAGTCTACAGAGCCCATGACTGGGAGCCAGAAAAACTGGGCAATTCCCAACTCTGCCAGTACTTACCGTATGGTACTGTGGGCAAGCCAGTTTATCTGAGCCTTAGGTTTTTATCTGTAGTATGAGGTGGTTATCAAACCCACTTCTAACAGCTATGAGATTATATGTGTGTGTGTATATGTATACTTTTTAACTGTATGGGTATGTACCACCTTTGTCATGTTTTACTTTTGGTATATCACCTTGTCATCAGGAACACTGTAGATGCAAAGACACAGCATGGAAATCCTCCTATCCATAGTTGCCAAATGCATACCCCACCCAAGTACTTTATTTGTTATAAAATTGTTTAAGGCAAAGATTTACTGATTTTTTTCCCCAATGACAGTGTGAGTATTGATTTTTCTTTACCATCTTCCTATGAATGACAGCAGGCTTTTGGATCAGAGTACGTAGATACTTATTCTAAAAACATATCCACACCAACACTGAACTCCCTCTATACGCTTGCTTTATTCTTCTTTCGTTAAGTCTCCTTCCATAAAGAAATAGCAGCAGAGGGGGCTTTTTGTTGTGATTCAGAACTCCATCTTCAAATAACCCTCAAAGTATACTAACAGTATACCCCTAAATGATAGTGACAGGCCTTCTCTGCACACCTGAGTCCTCAGTCAGGGCAAATATGGCCACAGGGCCCAGGCTCCTTCAGATAGCTCATTTTCTAAGGGGATGGATGTGTATGACAAACACAGATTCCCATTAGTAGCTTTCTCTGCTCTACCCTGCTCCCCTCTCTCTTCACCCTCCTCTCCTCTTGTCCGCCCTCTCCCCTTCCCTTTGTACCCTTCTTTCTTCTCTTTTCCTTTATGCGTTATTGGGGGTAAAGTCTCAGTGCTACCTTATTGCAGTAGCTCTCCAAACTCTTCTGTCTTTTCCCTCTGAACATTTTCCTCAGTGCTACTCTGCTTCCTTGCTGTTTTAGTGCCCTGGCCACTGCCACTGTAGTGAGGAGGTCCACTGCCCTTTCTAGAACCTCTCTGAACCTTTTTGATGCTCTGCCAACTCAATGAACTTTTTCTCTTCTACAAAAATCCAAAGTAGCCTGTTTCAACAGCACTGTGTGTTGGGAAAATGTTTGCTTTCTCACACATATTTATGGATTTTGTCCTTTGATAGTAACATTTTAAAGGGAAGAAAATAAAGGAAAATTCTATTACAGTTACTTAACTCATCTTGGTTTTGTTTTTCTTACCTTACCTTCAGCCTTAAGACGCCCTCTCTAGAAAGCTCAGCAACTTTCTCTCCGAAGCCCTTTTCAGGGAGGGAAGAAATGAGAAGAAATGAAACTTGCAAACATGCCCCCCTGCAGATTTTAGAAAGCCTGACTTAGATCAGAGAAAGAGGCTAACCACGGTCCACCTAAACGGCAGTAGTAATCAATTAAAGGTTTTGCAATAAAGGTATTTTTCCTTTAAAGCAAAATACTTTGTAACTTAAGTAACTTGAGTGTGGAAACTTTACTAATGATAGGCAGTCCCCTGATGAATATGAGGTTGTAAAATTAGAAGAAATTTCTTTATATGTGATACAACAATATTTTTCAGTTGTACGAGAAAATTATTTTTGTAAAAAAGGTGATACTGTTTAGTGTTTTATCCAACATTACAAATTTCCTTCAAGAGCCTTATGGAAGTTTCAGGACCAGAATTTCACATATATACATTCAGAGATAAATGTTTTTAAGATGAAAATCTTCCTTTACAGCAGGGTCCCCGACCCCTGGCCACGGTCTGGTGCTGGTTCCTAGCCTATTAGGAACGAGGCCACACAGCAGGAGGTGGGCAGCTGGCCAGTGAGCAAAGCTTTGCATTGCTGCCTGAGTTCTGCCTCCTGTATCCCCTCTGCCTCCCCCACCCCCTGCCATTCTTGGAAATATTGTCTTCCATGAAACTGGTCCCTGGTGCCAAATAGGTTGGAAACCACTGCCTCAAAGAATCACAGCATCACTTAACTCAAATTGAGTTCTGATATAAGCAAAAAATAGTTTTTAAGTCTGTGTTCACCCACAAATCTGAAATCAGTGTGCGTGCAAGGTTTGTCCAGAAAGTATCCAGCCGTGTAATATTAAAAAATAGAGACATTTATTAAAGAAGATATAAGATACAAGAAACATTGTACATAGGACAGTGACATCTCAGTCCCCTTCAAAGTAGGCACCTTGGGTCTCAGACAGTTCTCCCAGTCACCATCAGCTGCCCTGTCATATTTTCCTAAATCTCACAGACGGTTTGAGATCTCTTCCCTTTCAAAGGTCATTTGAGTTTTAGGAAAAGCCAGAAGTCACAGGGCACCAAATCAGGGCTGTAGGGGGCTGAGTCACATGGGCAATGTGATGTTTCACCAAAAATCTCTGCACAATGTATGAGTGGGCACATTGTCAGGCAGGTTGTTGTGATGAAGCTGCCAATCACCAATTGCCCATAGCCATGGCATACTGAATCATCCAAATAGTTTCCACAGAGGAGTTCTCAAACTTAACACAAAATTGGATGCAGATTCATTGCTGTACTTGCTTGGTCATTTTGAACGTGACAGCCACACAGTACATGTGCTCACTTAAAGGCATCTACCGCCCCCACTGACTAGTACAGTGAAGTCATCATTGTTCATGCGTGTGCATTCCAGTCCTCTCTCCTTGGCTGCCAGGTTACATCGATGTCACGTAAACCATTCTTATTATATTAACAATGGCTGGCCTTTTCCCGGACAGGCCCTGTGTGTGTGTGTGTGTGTGTGTGTGTGTGTGTGTGTGTGTGTGTGAATTTTTTTCAAATGAGTTAACTAAATTTTAATCTGTAGGAGGCTTTGATGGGTCTATTACAAAATGTTGCAAAGACATAATAATGCTGGTAGATTATACATATAGTTTGATTAACATTGTTAGAGTATTGCTTTAAAAATGGCTATGTTATATAGTGCTCAGGCTCAAGGTAATAAGCAACTATGGTATGTAGCTAGTCTGAGAGATTTCTTGCTAGGTTCTCAGAGGACATAATTAATAGTTTGGTTTTGGAATTATACCTTCTAAAATGCATTTTAAAATTGTGTTTGAACTTATTCATGGAAATACCTCTTTCTTAAAATTTTAAGACTGTCATTCTTTGTAGAACTGTGTATTTAATCATCCACTCTAAAAATACAGGACATTTTGTTTTTGTTGTTTTCAATAGAGGGGATTGTTTGGTAATTAGAGATTATTGTTGAAGAGGCAAATTATTTTGAAAATACACATTTATTGAGAGGAGATCTGGGAATGTAAGCTTGACAGAGAGGTTACATCTACAATAGCATAATGCCAGTACGGCAGCAGTTTAGTAAATTGGCATATAAACGAGCATCTGTTGCAGGAATGTAAGAATGACATCATAAAGGATGTATGGAAAATTTTAATTGAAAAAGAATGATGCACAATTGCAGCATGACTTTAAGTCTAAATTGATTTTTGCCAACAGAGTGAGAGTGGGATTCTTTTAAAACATTCCAATAATGTAAAGTATTTAAAATGTAATGTCCTGTTAATGTACCTAAAAATTAGCATCTAGGTCATCCAGTGAGAGTGCTGCTTACAGTCATGCAGCCTATGTAATATGCAATTATCTTGACAATAGTTTTATTTTTCAACAATTTTGTCATAAAACAGCAGTAAGATACAATGAATTTGATTCATTTTTTGTGTGTGAATCATTTAATAGGCCATTACATCTACTATATTAGACTCCATTCTCCTTTCAGAGCTTTTCATTATAAGGCTGTCTTTAATGGAAAGAAGTTTAACCTTCCCTCCCAGATAGATTGAACCCTATAACAGTGTAAACATTCTCATTATAAAATAAAATCCCCTTCCCCAAGGGCAGTGCTATAATTATGTTCAGAGCATCATATGAATGTTTCCCTTCGGAAGTGCTGTCTCATTCTTGTGCTCAAGTTTTTATCATTTTCAAACAATCAATAATAGTTTAATACAATGCATATGATCCACTTTAAAAATTTTTGGATGTTATTTTAATCAACGTTGAGAAGAAGTCATCAGTAAAATTGCTGTTGATTTATAAATAGGATAATTAGAGGCTTTGCTCCTAAGTACTGTTCACTGGCATTGCTGCTGTTTTTATTGCCTAGTCAAACCTCTTCATTCAATTTTAAAATTGCCTTTTGAATGAACTGCACTATAAGCTTGCCAAATAGTGTCACCGTTAATACTTTACCTCCTCTATTTCATTGTCCAGTCTGCAAATGCACAATAAATTGTTTGATAAGGGGGTCAATGAGACTGTACTAGTTTTTAAGTGAATTATACCAAACAGTTCAGATTGTGTCACACACTGATTGTTATTGTAGAGCTGTGTTTAAAAGATAGCAGTACAGTACATTGGTTCATTTTGCACTGTTACATCAGGAATGTATCCTGTACAAATCAAGACACCGGCGTTCTTCAACAGATTGCCAATCTTTATATCGAGAGAAAAGAAAAAAGGTTTACTGAAAGTGACAGACCTACTTTGTTCCTAGTTTAGAAAGAGACACCTTGGTTTCTATGTGAATGTGTTAGAACAAAGATTTCAGACAATTATTTCAAGGTCATCTTATGAAGATGCCAAAGAAAGTTATTTGTTGGGAGTCCTGAGGACCACATGTTGTTAGTATGAAAACATGCAGCCGATCAGTGTTATCTGCTACATAGGTAGCAATTATATTCCATGGGAGTATAAACTCATTGGATACATGGTGTTTATTTTAAGAAGCAGTTTTTTCACCCTTTAACTTGTAGATGCATAATTATAACCTCTTCTTCGGGTTATTTTCATGAGAAGGGAGTCGGGATTTTCTTAAATGTTTATTGTTCTGCTTATGCAGGATTGGTGAGTGTTTTCGAGACATTTAAAAAAGCAAAAGTAAGAAACTTTGTGCCTGTTGGGTCTAAAAGCAAGTCTGTTTGTGTGCGTCTCTCCCTTTGTAACAGAAGGAATGTTTCTTATGTTTCTGTCTTCAGACAGTTGGCACACATTTCATCTCAGCAGCTGCTTTCTCTTAAAGTGCAGTAGAGTGTAGGCCTGTAGTGACACCAGCATTAATACTTCACATTCTGCTATCATATGCTGTCACTGGGAAATATGGATCTAGGTTACATGTGTTTGCAGACTTTGTACTGCTGAATTATGAAAGCTGACTCTGTTGGAGGATTGTGTTGTATTCAGAGGCTGTGAACTGAACAATAAATGAGTGCAGTAGGCTGTTTCGAGTGCTGTCCCATGCTCTCCTGTTTGGGACTAATTGAACCAGAGCTTTAAGATTTCAAAGTGCCCAGTCATGCTGGAAAATACCTTAAAATAAACATTGAAATAGTTTTGTCAAAAAGCATTTTATGAATTACCTTTTACTGAAAAAATTTTTTTAGATTCTGTGTTTTCTACAGTCATATAAACCATTGTACTTCAGATACATAAAACAAGAAAGCCTATTACAAATGATCAAAGAAAAAAGGTTTCCCCATTCAGATAAAAATTTGCAAATAAATTATTATTAAAAGTCCTTACTGTGGTTGTAAAACTTAAATGATGTTTTAGATTGTATTTCCTTTATAAACAATTTAAAATACAACCATCAGTACACAACTGGTAAGATAACAGTTGTTGTCTTTGCCTTTGCATCTGAGCTTTGTCTGCACACAAACATAGATCAATTTCTGAAAAAGTAATTGCTGTTGATTTATAATCAGAGTATTTAGAGGATGATAAATACCATAATACTATCAGAATAGAATATGAGAGAGTACATGCGAGTAATGTCTAGGTGACAACATTTTCAGGTCAGTGTCTGGAGGTGTAGCGCAAAAGGAGTTGATATTGAGACGTGGCAGTTGGGACTCTTGTAATGGATAATGGGTGGGAGTTATTGGCCCTCAGTACTTGGATATCTTTTTAAATTTCACCAGACGTTAAATCTGTTGGCCTTATTTGTAAGTTTCATTTGGGCCTTCCTTTTCAAGTCGAAATTTTAGGTACTGGGGCAGAGACATTTTTTACCTTTGTCATTTCCACTGAAAACTACCTTGAGAGCCATGAGTATCATGCAGGCTGCCCACGTATTTCCACCCTGCGTTACGCACCAGCCATTCTAAGTAGCTTGGAGTCTTTTTACTGAGGTAACACGATGTTCTCAAGTTGTGAAAAAAGGCAATTGTGTAAGAATTTAGTATTCTTAATCTTTGAACCTGCTATTTGTATGACTTGGTTTTGCTGTTTGAGAGAAAACAAGCTTTGTGTCCTCATATGCTCTGATAAACAATGCATATGGCAGTGTTGTTTGTCATAGAAAGTCAAGGAAGAATTAAAATTTGTTTTTGGTTTTATAAATCTTGCCCTTCTCTTACTTTTTCTAAAAATCAGTGTCAAAAAATACTAGTACATGTCCTGTTACCCACAGTCATATGAAAAAAATTGCATTGTGATTGTTTGGCCTATGAAGTGAGCACACTGGTTGCTGGTACGTGGAGCGATTCTTTACACTCTAGACACTGTGTAAAAAAATCCTAATAGTAGCATGGGATGATTATTTTCTAACTGTCCTGTGTCCATTTCTTTGTGAATCTGTGTGTTTTGAGTGACCAGATATACAGCATTTGCTTGCCCCTTTTCCTTGTAGAAGTTGACTTCCAAATGGCCCTTTTAAAAATATCTTCAGTGTGAGAGTATGCTTCTCAAGCAGGCCCACTTCCCAGCTCAAGAAGGCGAAGCCCAGGGGCGCAGCTTCCTGTGTAGCTGTTTTGAGTGTGCCCTGATGCTGCGCACATAACACACTGCTTTGAATGCTGCAGCCATTTGACAGAACAGTTCCCTATCATTTCTGCAGAAGAAGTGCTGTGTAGCGTGTTCAGGGCCATCATGCCTGTCCATTAGAGCTCCATTCTGTGTCTGCCTGGAATTGGTGCTATGTTTGAAAACTTTAACTGTGTTTGTCAAAATGAAGGGCTCTCACTGAAAGCAGTACTGTCTGAAGTTGGGGTCTAAAATGCCACTGTTAGCTGATTGCAAAATCATAAAACACGTCAACAGTTTTGGCAGCAGAATTAAACATGTGAGTGAATCAAATGAAAGGTGAAAGCAGCACTTTTCTGTCTTAGTCACGGTCTGATGCAATTGGGGGCATTAAAGACAGTTTATGTGGTCCTTCCACCACTTCTGCGTGAGGGCTCTAGTGACCTCATGTTTCCTTTGTGTCTTTCTCTCTCTTCCCCACAGCCATCCTTCTTGAAAAACGAATCATTAAATAAAACTTCTGGGAGTGCCTTGCAAAATCGAAACACATGCAAGGAGCCAGTATTTGACTCCTTCACAAGAAATGCTAGATTTTGGCATTTCAGTGCTAATACCCTATGCTTGATTAAGGTGGAGTTGCTTGGAGGTAGAAAAATCTATTTTAATGTGATCATACAGAGCCCCGCTTTTAACATACATATTATCACTTTTAGGTTAGCTACGTAGCATCCTTTTAACAATTCTGTTCCTATTTCTTCTGTATTTCTCCAAATATGTACATATGCTCAGACTTCCATGATATACAGCATCTTTGGCTGGTGACTTAGCTCCATGTAAATTTTATTATTTTTCAAAAGTTTCATCTAGAATTTTTCCTGCTTGGAAGAGTGAGAATCAGTAAGAATGCTCTAAATTGTAGTTATCAGTTATAATCAATATGCTAAATTCAGTGTCTTTTCCATATTGCTTATCTCCTCAAAAGTTAATTGCACTTTTCAACCTCAAATGTTGGCAAAACTTGAGCTTTTTACTCTTTGCAACATAGCATATGTCAAAAATATCTGTACTTCAAGGAGGAAACTAAGGCAGAAGTGATTGGATAATTTGGCTGTGTCAGAGAGAGTTAAACTTCCCCTTTATTAAGGTAATGATCATGGTTTGTGATGGCTGGTTCTGTGCCCATCTATAGCCTCTGACACATTTTTGGAGAGCATTACTTATACTCTCTGGATATAATTTAAAGTGCTTGCTGTAGTGAAAAGAACTCCAGGCTAGTGGTTGTGGAGTTGCTGCACTGTTACTAACTAGCTGTGTGTGTGGTCAGGCCTGTCATTTAACCTTCACGACCTCAGTGTCTGTGTTTGTAAAATGAAATCGTTGAGCTGGATTATGTCTCCAGTCCATCTAATTTTTCAAATGCCGTCAATTTTTATTTCTAATTAAAAGTTTGGTTTTGTCACAGTTATGTAAGGTTTAAAAATACATGAATTCCAGAAGTTATTGTTTATTTTTAATCATCATCATCCTAAGCAGTAAAGCTAAACTATTTTTCACTTTTGGAAAAACGATTTTTAAAATGGGATTGGAAAGTGCTCGCTGTTCTTCCATTTGCATAGCTAGAACAGACAGAGGTGGGGATGTTGTAGAGTTAATACAATCAGTTGTAGGTTAGTATGATTTTTAGTTTTTGCTTTTCCCTTAGTCTTCAAGTAAATGACATATTTTGCTATAGTATTATGTAACATTAATTTTATAATTATTTACATAATCTCTAGATAAAATTGAAGGGGGGTGTCATTCCTTCCCAGCCCTGCTCTAAACTCTTACAATCAATTATGTCAGTATTTAAACATGTTCATTTAAAAAATATTTATATTTACGTTTAAAGAAGAGGATCTTACATCTCCTCATGGCTCATAGGTATTTCATGACTATGTGAATTTCCAACAAATCAAAGAGGGGTGGGTTTTCTTTATCTCCATTTGGGATGGTCAAAAGGGAGTCTTGAATTATGAGTATCTGGCTACCATTCTCAGCTCTGCCATTAACTACCCATGTAACTGGACAGAGCACTCGACCAAGACAGAGCTTCAGTCTCCTCATTTGTACAACACAGATGATGATATACTCTCTCTTCACACAGGGCAGAGCAACTTATGCATTCCATGTAATAAATGTGTGTTTAACTCAAGGGAACCAAATGGTGGGATTTTTGTCCTAAGTTCTGCCCACCTCTATTTCTTTCTGCAGTATTACATCATCAGGGTTGAAAGTTGAGGGATATTATTTAGGATAAAACAACTGTTTAGCAATCCTCTTTGTGTGTTAACTTTAATTTCTCCATTCAGCTGAGGTAGTGGCTTTTGCATCTTTATTTAGCTAAGCAAATATTTGTTCAAACAAAATGGTATCAGAGGTTCTGCTGATTATTAGAGTAGGAGTGGAGGGCCTACCCAGTTAATTCACTTGCCCACTCCCTACCCTAATACCTTTTTGTGAACCCTGAACTTCTTGGGCTCTTAGACATAGTTTAAAACCGTTATCCATTTACAGTTGAGCCCTAAAACCTTTTGAATAAAAGGGCATACTATTTGGAATGGCTCCCTTGAAACTGGGCTGAAAATGCTTCCTTTCTATCACAGAAAAGTAAAATAAAAAGATTGCTTGCCAAATATATGTTAATCAGCCTTTCATAATTGCCAGGAAATTCTGTTTACAGAAATAACCCTTTTCTTCATTCTTAAAGGTCATAGTTCACAATTCCACAGTGTGTTTGAAGTTCTTTGGGTCTCAATATATAGCTGCCCATTTGGATTGGCTGTGTTGTTATCAAGTTGCAATTTCCAATTAGCTTGAAGAGATCAGATAATTTATGCATACAGTGTTGTTTGACGTTAATAAAGGTTATCCTTCTCGGCGGATCTCACCAAGGAAAATCAGTTTTAATGACTAATCATTTGAGTCTAGGCAAAGGTGGAGAAACGTGGACACAGAGCAAAATTTGTAATGTTATAAAATCTTGTATGTCTGCTTCAGGATGTCCCAACTAATTTTTAAGCTTCTTAGACATCAAGATCTTATCCTCCCCCGCCCCCCACGCTCCTCCCAGGGGCACCTGATGCACAGTCCTAGGTACTTTATCAGTAGTTGATCTTATTAACCATTGAAGGTAGCATTTGTAGGACTAATAAAAGGGAAGTCCATGCTCACTAAATTTAAGAGGCTTATCTTTGAGTCTTTTAAACTCTAAAAATATTTTTCCCCTCCTTGGGCCCAAAAGCATTATGGTTGAGCCAGACAAAGGCTCTCAACCTGTCATGTGCAGGCCAATGATTGTCCACCAGCTCTCTTAGATGTCCTATCCCATGTCCTGGTTTGCTGACAAGTTTCGAGGACAGCCACCCTCCTGGAGAATGCCGCAAGTCCTGCTAACTTCCTGACTAGCTTTGCTTGTTACTGCCCCTGCCTGGCAACTGCTCTCAACTACTTGAGTGACCTTGGGCAAGTCAAGCCACTTAAACTCTCTGAGTCTGTAAATAAGAATATGGATTAAGTGATTGTTAGGCAGTTTTAAGTCTGTGAGACTTTAAGGTAGTCCAAATAACTGAAAATAATGTGTATTCTCTCTTGAATTATGCTGCTGAGAAAATGAGATTATTTGAGACAGACATACACAGACACACACTTGCCCATTTATGTTGGAATGTGCTACAGCGAAACCAAAGCATTAGAGCAGCAGGTTTTGGGGAAAATGTGAAATACACCTCTTTTTTCTCTCCTTTTTTTCTGGCCATCAGATGCTTATTTTATTCCACATAAAATTGACCAAGCATACAGCAAAGTAAATACTGAGTCTCATTCTTGATCATCCACAGCTTGAACTTGGATTGGAGTTGCTTGCTCTCTGATCCAGACTTTTTGGATGCGTGGCATTTCGTGTGAGCAAAGAAATAAACAGACTGAGAAGGTTGTAGAAAATCATAGATTTAGTAGAATCTCTGAGATGATTTACTTTAGGGCTGGGTTTAGAATGGCAAACAGATGCAAAGGCTTTCTCTGGGCTTTGTTTTCTGAGTTGGCTGTATCCTTGCCTACAAGAGGCCTAGATTCTTGCTCTTCTCCCCACCCCCACTCCCTTTTTGTGAACTTCCAGGGTTCACTTTCAGAGTACGAGATGTCTGAAAAACGTTTGTTTGACTAGGAGAAAGTGTCCCCAGAATATGATGCCATATTGTCATGTATTATTTACTTTATTAACATTCCACCGTCCGAGACAGGAGGACAGAGTACTGAATCTGGCATAGCCAACGTTCAACCTCCCGGAAATTTGGAGAAATGTTGGGCCTTTCGTTCCCCCTAGATGGCCATTAGGATGAAGGCTTTTTCTGGGAGGAGGTCCAAAATCATCTCAGATGTGTAGGTTTTGGAGATTTTTCAAAAGGGCTGCTCCAAGGAATGTGAGACATTCCCAAGGTCAAATCAGTTTATTTAGGCAGGGTCATCAACAAACTACATGAAAAGGAAAGCAAGAATCCATTTCTGTAAACTTTAGCCTTTTCTAAAAACATCTTTAAAAAGGTAGTGTTTATGAAATATAAAAATGTTATAACTGTTAGCGTAATGTGGATTAATTTTAAATAATTATATAGCACACAATAAAGAAAACAACTCATTGTTAAAAACATCAGCAGTTTATTGAAATAATCACAAATATATGTAGCTCTGTTTTATTCCCAAGATTGATATTCTTTTAAATGCCAAAATAT
Organism: Glossophaga mutica; assembly: GCA_039655065.1. Taxonomy (NCBI): domain Eukaryota; kingdom Metazoa; phylum Chordata; class Mammalia; order Chiroptera; family Phyllostomidae; genus Glossophaga; species Glossophaga mutica. Next base: position 76,406,857 of record CM077306.1, read on the forward strand.
TTCCAGGTTTTTTATTCTAAAGAGGTTTTAAAAAATTCAGTAACTTTTTAATTCAGCTAATTTTATGTTCTTTTTTAAAAAAAGTTGGTTTTGTTTTATTGTTGATTTTTAACCATTCTCCCACACCTGCTACTGGATCAAACTCCAGAGCTTTGAGCTAAGGACTTGTGTGAAGTCCGGTAAATAATAGCCCTCTCTTCTCACTTAAGCCAGCAGGACCTCCCATTGTGACTCCCTCCCTCTTAATCAGCTGATTTTTGGATCTGTGTTCCTATTCATTAATGCTTTGTTTTCTCATGTCATGCCAAGGTACTGTGTACACACTAATGGAATTCAGTGACATAGTCCTGGGAAAGCAGGACCAGAGGAGAATCTATTTAGTTTGCAGTTGACATAATTTCCAGATTCACATGTGAGTGAAATTTTAAAGTATGGGAAATTCCTTAATTTTTAGGAAAGAAAAAATCTTTAAGAAACGCTATCCAACATTTGGTAGGAATAGATGGACTTTGATACACTGATGACCTAATGTCCAAACCGTTTTGACTGCATCTGCTCTCATTGAGATGGTCCATTGTCTTAACACAGCTCTCTCGGTTGCCGCTTCTGCAGTTCTGTGCTTGCTATTTTTTCTAATATTTAATGCAGTGCATTTTATGTTCCTCCTTTTATTTCATTTTGTGTTGTATTGCGTTATATATTTCACTGTTGGATCTAAATTGGGGAAGGGAACCCTGCCTTGCCCTTGCACTGTAATGAAGATAGAGTTTGTTAATATAAATGTAAACTGCTGTCTTAGGTGCATCGTCACGTGGAGGCTGTTTCCTAATTGAATATGTTGGTACCAGATACATTTAGAAAATTACAGTCCCTGAACACCTACTCAGAGAGAGAGATGAACTTAATGGTTTGTTGTATACAGTTTCATTTTAACATATTTTAGAGGAATGATTTGTAAGAATATGTACAATGCAAAGTAATGATGGTAACAGTGGAACAGTTAAAGGAAAAATATATGCAGCAATTACATTCAACATTTATTAGGATCTTTGTTCTTGGAGAGTTAGATATTTTTGAGGATTTCAAAATATGAATGGTAAAATTAGATTAGATCGAGAGAGAAATAAGTTTCTAGAAGCACGTTAAGGACACATTACCTACTTTAGTAAACATAACTATAAAGCGTATTGCTTTTTATTAAATTATCTGCCTTCATAGAGTGATAATATTTTTAAATGTATACTGAGTGTTAAAAGTGATAGGATGACTGCAATATGAAATACACTCTCCTCATTTCTCTAGGTGATAGGGATATATATGTGTATATATATATCAATACATCTTCAATTAAGAATAGAAAATTATTTTAAATAATGCAGATATGAAAAATAGGTATTCAGTAAGAAATGCCTGCAAAGTGTTGATGAGTGATGCTACATTGGCAAAATTCACTTTGGTCAATATATAAATGTTTAATGTTGAAAGAAATATTTAAGCATTGACATATTTGAAATAAAAAGGTACTATACTCAATTATCTTATAATCACTTAAAATTTATATGAACAGCTCTGATTTCTTCAGGCTTATCAAAAAGGAGATAATTCACATTTGTACAAAAGTAGTATGTCAAACCTATTATTCCTAATCTTTTTCTAACGTTATTCATAGATATTTTATGAAGAATAGAACTTTGAGATTATTTTTGTTTTGCAAGATATGACATAATGTGACTACGATTTTTAGGTCACGTTATTTCTTTTTCAAAAATGAATTTTCTTCTTCATCTTTGCAAGTCATGCATTTCAGAAAATAGAGAAATGTTTGAGAATGGAGAAGACATATTTTACAAAGAAGTTATAGGATATTTTTTAAAGTAAAAAATTACTATAAGGTTAACTATGAATTTAAGAGGCTAAATCTCATAGAATTTAAGCATTTGCCCTTTTTAAAACAGAGCTCCTGAAGCCAGTTCTTCTTCAGAAAAATTAAGTGTCATCAATACCAGTAGACAATAGCACAGGGAGAGAAAGAGCTGAGAAATGGATGTAAGAATGTGCTGTGGATCTCTGTAGTTAAACTGCGATGGTCACTTGGATTTTAGCTGTACTTTCCATATTTAAAACTCGTGAAAAAGAGGGGTTAAAAAGGCTGAATATCTTTGTACCTTAATGAGAGAACGATTGCTATAATAGTATCAAAGATAAACCAGTATATTAGGAACACTAAATGATAAAGGGCGATAATATGCCATTCTTGAGACTTCTTGGCTCTTACCTAACACATCAGAAAGTGATTGTTGAATTTTAAATAGCCATACAAATGGATGACATAGAAATTTAACTTTGCTTTGACCTTATTCTAATTCACAAGATGACTGCAAAATGACTTTGTTGCATCTGAATGTATGCTGGATGCTAAATCACTCCAGAGTATAAAATCTTTGTTTTGGCATAATGTTGATGCATAAACATTTGTACCCCATACTAACCCTATAAACATCACAATCCATCAGTACAATTACAAAAAAGATTGTTTGTTTTCACACTTAAAGCAGACATGAAATAGAGTGTCCTTAACTTAATCACCACCTTGATTTACCACATTTGCATATATTTGCATATTAATTGGACTACAGATTAAAATTGGTTTTGTAATTTTAATTAAGTGTCCACAAAGGTAAATGATTAGAACTGTTTAAAATACATTCTGACATAAATAGCAGTAAAAGCTTTTGTGATGATGTTTTTGTGGAATTACATTCAGAAAGTGGCCTTTTTATGATAGTAATTTTAATCTTAAATAGAATTATACAGTCAAACAGAACTGTGGATTCATAATCATTTTTTTCAAGATTCATTTAATATTTTGCTGATTTGCAGCACTTGATGAAAATGTACTGTAGGTTTAGCTGATTGCAAAATTAGGCCTCTAGAGCTGGTAAACTGAGGGTTTAAACCCGCAGTCTTTAGATTCCTGTCATATATGCTTGAAATGTATATCTCATTCTGCGTGTGTGTGTGTGTTTTAATGGAATCAACTCATATAACCCTTTTAATGATATACCCTTTAAAAAGAAAATCATCTTAAGGGACCATCATATTCCCAGCTTAAATTAGGAAACATATAAAATGTTTAAAGGTCTCTTTGGCATATTATTCTGGTACCCAGAAGAACCATCCTGGTGTTGACATAGGCCAAAATGTGCCGACTTAATAACAGGTCACCCTTACTGGTGCATTTCCCTTGGGGACGGTACTCACAGTGTGAACACGTAATTGTTGGGAAAATGCACTGTTTTTTTTTTCCCTCAGAACCTAGGATACTCAACGTGTGGCACGTGCTTTCTCTTATATCAGACAGAAAATTAGTTTTACCAGGTTACTGGATGCCTAGCACCCCGTTCTTCCAGCTGGCATTTTCCTGTTTGGATCATCTTAAATGTTGGATTCTGAAACCCTCCCCACTCCCAGCTGCCACTGTCTTCCTTGGCGGTACCCTAGACTCAGCTCCCTAATGCTTCCTTGCACCCAGCTGCTTCTCTGCCTGGCTCCTGGCTATTTGGAATGTGATGGGATAAATAAGCCTTACCCTAGTAGTCACCTCTGAATAACTCTTAATTGGATTTTTATAAGCTATAATGTCCTTAAGTTTGTGACAAAGCCATCAAATTTGCTTTCCTTTTTGAAGTGTGTGTGTGCACCTGCTTGCACGCACACACAACTGGTACGCATGAAGAAGAAGCCAGTTAAACCTTTTGACTCTGCTAAATCAGAAGAGGGGAGCTAATTTCTTAGAAACAAATCATTGCTTATTAATTTTTAAGAGTCAATTTTAAAAACCTTTTATCCTGGTGTGTTAGAAAGAGCAAAAGCTTGCAAATTTGTCAGGCATAGTTTCAAACCCTAGGCCTTCCATATCCTGAGTGTGCCATTTTGGCAAGCTCTATCTCTCTGAAACCTCAATTTCCTCATATATTAAAGGGGTGTTAAAAAGACCTTTGTAAGGTTAATGTGTGATTTAAAGAAAATGATGAATCTAAAAGCATCTTGCCAGAATAGTAGCAGTGAAGTTGGTGAAAGTGGCCAAGTTCAGGATATTCTGAAGGTAGAACAGAGCAAATCTGGTGATAAATTGTTTGTTGGGTGTGAGAAAAGGTAGGGTATGAAAATTTGGGGCCCAAACAAGTTAGATCTCTCCTAACTTGAAGGGTGGGGAAGACTATGGTAGAAACAGATTTGTAGGGAAAGGTCAAAAGTTGGATTCAGACTCATCATGTTTGACATACTTTTTATACATAGAGAAGTCAGTTTACTTTGATTAGAAATTATTTTATATGATAAATCCTAAGGGGTGTTTTGTTTGTGTGTGTGTGTGTGTGTGTGTGTGTGTGTGTGTGTTCACACATTTGATCATATCTCATGCAAACTGTACTTTTGGAAAGGGTCGATGGACGTAGAATTCCCAAATGGCATTTGAAGAATAGAAGATGCCATTTTGAAGTGCTGAAAAAATGTCTAAATTTAATATTTTATTATTGACATTGCTTTTAAGGTCGTAGAGGAGAAAGTTTTGATGATTTTTTAATTGTTATCCTCTGTTTCTAGTTCTACTTTCAGGTTTATTTCACTAGTTGAAGCAAAGTTTTTATTTGAACATTTTATTGAGCAATACGATATCCTCATATATGATCCAGAAAGCACATTAAAAAGCAGAGAGGAAGTACCAGACACTTCCCCTCACTTTATTGGTTAAAACATCCTGAATGAAATGCTCACAAGAAAGAAGATAAAGAGAGAATATATGGGAAAGGAAGAAAGAATGAATGAAAAGAAAAAATAAACCACCTTAAACAGAGTTTACAAGAATTCAGAGCATACAGAAATAGATTTCAACTTCTAGATTAGCTTTGTGTACAATGACTTTCCCAGAAGTTGACCACCCCTAGTTCTAAACTTGAAAAATTATTCATTAAGAAAAGTTTGTGTTTTCCGCTCCCTTTTTACTGCCACCATTTTTAAAGGTTTGTTTACCTCTGCTTTCTGGGACCTCTCATACCCACCCACTCCATCATATCTCTCCTTTCTGGACCATTCTTGAATATTCCCAGTGCACATCATCATCTTAATGGTTTTGCAGAGTCTTACAAAAAAAGACCGACCGACTGACAGACTTAATTACTTCTGCATTTATGTATGTATGTAAGTATGTATGTATTTCTTTATTATTTGTTTGTTTGTTTTACCTAGTATTTCAGTCAGACTCCTGGCAAGAAACATGTGGCATAAACTCACAGCTCAAGAAAACTTTAATGGAAGGGCTTTTTATAACCATTTGGGCAGGGTTAAAGGAAGGCATCAAGAGGTAGTGCAGGACTCTGGATTGTGTAACAGTGTTAACCATCCCTGGGCCTGAAAGGGCAAGTGGAAGGAGTAATTACTAGGACCTGAAGAGAGTCAACTAACTATGCCTCTAGTTAGAAAGCCCCAGCCAGCAGATTGCATCCTGGCAGGGAAGGCACAGCAGAATAAATACCTCAAAATCTCCTGCCTGTTTCTCCAACTGGCTTCAACCAATATCAGGACCAGAGGGCAAGGGAGCCCATTAATGCAGTCCATTTGGTTCCACTCACTGGGCACAGAGCAGAGTCAGGGAAGGTGGAGAGTGACGCTGGAGGGCCACACAGAAGGTAATCCAGTACACCTCAGCTCTCCCAGATATTTTCTCAGTTAAGGCTCACTTTTGGTTTGTTTGCATTTGTTTTGATTTGATTTGACACCCAAGAACTATCTCCAGGGATGTTAGTTATTCTGTGCAGCACAATTTAGAATATTGATCTAAGTAGTGGTCATAAAGTGGAGCCACTATGCTTGTCCAGGAAAGTGGTTTTGCGTTTTAACTGCTTTGTTCGCCTAACTTGGGTGCCAACCCACCGCTTTCTGATACGTTCATGCATTGGGTCACCACGTTGGCGTCGTTTCCTGGCTGAAAGGCCTTTGAGTCGTGGGCCCTCACTCAGGGTTGTGCCCCCTCCCTCCTTCTCAATCCCTATCAAAGTTTATCTGTTCTAAACTCCATTTTCATTGGACCCAGTTTTCCTCTAGAGAATCTACTAAATCTGTGTTGTTATGAAAATGATTATTGAAGGCTTAATGTGTCATTTTCCTAGGGTAACATACTTGAATTTTGAAAGGACTTTACAGAGATCATGCCAAAACCCAACCCTAAATTTCAAATGATGTGACCTACCTTCCTTTCTTCCTCTCTCTTCCCTGCTTTCTTTCTGCCCCTTGAAAGGCACAAAATACACCATGTTCTAATATAAAGCTTGCCCTAATAATTTTTATTTGACCACTACCATGTCTCCTAGTTCTACATTGCTAAATCAAGAGAATATGTGTGTCTTCCGAAAGCACAACACACATACTTGGAATCCCTTCAAACACAGGTTCCCACCAAGAACTAACCAGCGGAGAGGAGAAGCGGCAGGCCCAGGTGAAATCCCGTTACATGGACCTCCGGGGAGACGGTGCACTATCTTATAATAGTCAAATGTTATTCTAGAGAGTAATTTTTCTAACTAAGTTAAAGACACCGTAATAATTCAAAAGAAATGTTCTCTCAATCCAGATTGAATGTAATCAATCTGCCTTTTAATGTACAGACCACAGCCCCTGTACTTTTCAGAATGTGGGTAACGTAGAATGAGTGAAATCCAATGCTTTTACCACATCTCCTTTATCTTTTGCCAGAATCAGCTATGTTGACTGCTTTTATTCCTTCTTCTATAAAACGTCTGTTTTTATTTTCTTTCTTTACTTGTTCACTGTGGCTTTGGAATTAGGTTTTCTCCTTGACTAGTCAGTTTTTGTATAACTTCTTTAGCTTCAATAAAGAATCAGGTGTTGATATATTTTTTTTTTATTTATGCTTGAAGACTGAGAAAAGGACTCTTTTACTGAATTAGTAATGAAAAATTATTTTTATAATAAGGTCAACAAAGCATTATTACCATAGGTCATTGGCCAAGACTCAGAAACATTTTGATTATAGTATATTTCTTACACAATAATGACATTTGGCCTGTGTTAAATTCCCCATTATCTTCTCTGCCTGATTTTCATTAGGCACACCCTGATTTCAGGGCTTAGATGTTAATTTTCATTGCGCTTGAATGTTTTATTCAGATTAGTAAATTACACTGATTGTCTTCCTTGAAGAAGTTTTGTTAGGGAATGGTGAGTTCAAGAAAGTTTTCAATAGTATGCAAATAGTTTCAGCTCCTCAAGAGCTGTCAGGTATTTTCCTTTATGATTTATTTTGTTGCTTAGCCTCTAGAACATAAATTACTAATCAAGGTTACTTAGAGTTTGAGGAGTCTTTAAAATAAAAATAAGCTGCTCTAATATTCAAAGACAATATGATAAGTAACAGAGTATGAACTTACCTTGCACATCAGAATTCCACTGATAAAATTCCAAAGAACTTTATCAATCCATGTTTCCTCTTGATAAATCAAGCTAATGTCTAAGCAATACAGGCATTTGGTATTTACTATTTTTAAAAGCACAATGATCATGAGGAAAAATGACAGTGATCTTTGGTGACGGAAAGTTGCAAGTGACAAAAGCCCAATATCAACTAATTCAATCACAGTTGTAAGGGAGGGGGTGCCAGTTCATATGACCAGATACCTGAGTTATCTCGGGTTACCCTGGGGTCATGCATGGCTGGTGAAAAGGCCTAAACACTGTCTCCAGTTATCCCCGTCTCCTTGTCATTCAGAATGGCTTTTTCTGTGGGCATAAGCTGGCCTCTAGTTGTGCCAGTCTTACATTGTAACAGCCAAGTATCCCAGTGAAAAGAGAGATTTTGTCCAATAGCCCTGCCTGGCAAAAGAGTCTCTAAATGATTTTAATTGGCTAAAACACTATCCCTGAACTAACTATGGCAACCTAGGGCCTGATGGATAACTCTTTTGGCCTCACATGACCTTACCAAGTGGCCCTTGCTCGCCATCTTGTGAGGGAAGGTTGTAGAAAGTGGTTCTGGTAGAGGAATCAGCTGTTCCTGAATCACATGGAATGAATTTCTCAAGGGGAAGAGACATGGAAACCTAAGAAAGTCACTCAGCTTCCTTGTAACTCCAGGTCTTACATGGAAATTGAGTACAATAATTATTTCTACCTATCTCAAAACTCTAAAATAGTTAACCTATTACTGCATTGACATGTTGTAACTTTTAGATTCTTGTTACCATTTTTAGAGACAACAGAGGGCCCTCAGTGAAGTATATTTTTTCTACTGTATTTATAAATAAGAAGGATACTGCCCATAAGATACAGCTCTGATGATGAAATGGATGATAGAAACATAGAAACAATGTAATACTGCTAATATTAAGATCTTGCCCTGTGCAGGCTCAGTTTTTAAAGTGTCCCATATATTAACTCTTAAGGAATGTGGCGTTACTAACAGGGCTCTCGAGTCAGATTGCCTGGGTTTGCTCTGCATGACTTTCAGGTCATGCGATCAAGGGCAATTGCTCAACCTCTTCATGTATTAGATTCTTCGTCTGTCCATTGGTAACATTAATAGTAGCTACTTCCTATATTTTACAATGAAACAAAACATATCAGCACCTGGGACATAAAAAAAAGAACACTCAATAAATTTTAGAAGAGGAGGAGACTTTGTCATTTACTATTATCTTCATAATTACTATACATTACTACCTGCTAATGGAGTCAACCAAATGATCCCACAATAATTTATGTTTAGGTTTTAACTATATACTTTTACAAGTTGGGAATTTTATTTTTATTTCAGGCTATCTTAATTAGCAGAGCAATGCAAAGAAAATGCAGAAATGGGAAACATTCATAGATTCCAAAAGTAGCCTTTCTCAGATGAGAACCACAGCATATGTACAGTTGTTCAAATTCTGGTACATTGCTGTAAATCTTATCACCTAAAATATGAGTTATAAGAGTAGAGTTCCTTGTGTAAATACTTTGTGTTCTTAAACTTCTCAGCTATAAAAGTGAAATTGTATGATTACCTAATATTTTGACCTTTTCCAGATATACAAATATTTACTTTTCAAATGTTCGTAGTTAATAAGGACATTGTATTGGGAACTATAACTTTAAGTTTATCAAAAAAGCAATTCACTAAAATAATACCACTTTCTGATATGATGATGTGATCCTCTAAAATTATTTTTCAGTAGTAATTTTCCTAAAGGTATGTCAACCATTATTAAAAATGAGAAGTCTTGATATTCATTTCTAGAAAGAAATAGATGTTACATTTATAAATATTTTGAGAGCTGTGAAATGATCATTGTTGATGTGTCTGTTCACGTGCTTGGACATTAACAGGTATTTTGGAGTCAAATCCACAGTGTTTTTGAACGCTTAACTTTCGGTAAGTTTCTCTTCCTTCAAATTATAAGAGAAAGTTTACTTAGAAAGTTCCAGAGGTAGTAGAAGTGAGCCACCCGGGCTGTGCAGGCTCAGGAAACAAGTCACAAAAGCAAAAGAAGGGCCCTTGGAGCTTAGGAGAGAGGAGAGCAAAGGTGAGGCGTGTGCAGGGAGAATGGGGTTCGGAAAGGTGCCGGCGTGCTCCTCGGAGGGAGAGCGCCAATATTTTTTTTTCTTAAGACAAATCATACAGTTTCTCCAACCCGAAATATTCAGATGAGAATGAAGTGAAAATTACAGTCTAGCAAAATAGTTCCTGCCTGCCAGAGGAGATTACAAATTTTGGTTGTGGGGAAAGCTGTGATTATGAGAATACCAGGTTCTGATAGTGATTCATCCTCTGGTTTGATTAAGATGTGTGGATTAGATTATTCTTATACCTACACAGTCTATATTTGTATGTTTGTATTACATAATTCATTACGCTCAAACTTTTTTTAGTGGAGCAAAATCCTATAAATCAATAAGTTTGATGGATTTCCTTTTCTAGTACTTCTTAGGGACTGATGAAATAAGAATTCACAAAATGTACATATTATCCTCCCCAAATAAAACATAAAAGATGCTGGGCTCAAGAATGGTGAATAAAAATTACATTCTGGTGCTGGAAACGAGTTAAAAAAATAATTTCAGATAATGTTAAGACCTACGAAGAACAGAAAATAGGGTAATAGGAAAAGCTTGGTAAGATGAGATTTCACCCCACATCTGAATGACAAGAAGACCAAAGAGGGAAGAGCACATCCCGCAGAAGAAATAACAGATGACACATTCTAAGAATGGAAATAGGCCCAGATAAGAAGGAAACAAGGTGGAGAGGTGGGCGTGGCCTTGTGATAACGATGAGTTTACATTCATCATATGTTTACTGGGAGCCATTGGAAAGTTGAATAAGGGCAAAGCATGATTGGATTAATTGGTAATCTAGATAGAAGACCTTGGCAGTAGTCCAGGCCAGAGATTATCTAAATCCAAATTCTTGATTTCTTTCTTTCCCTTCTGTAACTATACCTTATTTCTTGCCCAGACCCATAGCTCACTCCTCCTTTATTTAACAAATGTTTATGAAGCCACTACAGTGTACCAGATGGTGTACTAGATGCTCTGATATAAAGATGAACAGCATTATTCTTTTTCTGTCTTTAATAGTCTTTGTTCTTTTCAATACAGTTGGAATCAAAGGAGTACCTCAGTCTTTCTGAGGAAGACAGGGATGGCTCAAGCTGAAGCTTAAAGGATGAGTAGAGCTTGACTGAGTAGACAAGTGGACTAGCGAGAAGGGTATTTCAGGCAAAGGAGAGAGGAAGTATTAAAACAGAGGCACAAAAGATCAATGGCGTAAACATAGTTCACTGACAGACAGATCCTTCTGGGAAGTTCTGATATGTGGTTGGAGTGAGTGGAGAAGAAGCTGGCTGAGCAGTCAGAGGCCAGGATCTGAGGTCTCTGTTTGCTGTAATAAGGAGTTAGGTTTTATGCTATAGGATAGAGAGCCAACAAGACTCAGTGAGTAGGGTGGATACAATATTGGCTTCCCTTGTTATGTATGGTATCTGAGTGCAGTGGAGCTGATGAAGCTGAATTAGAGAAAATTATTGGAAAGTTATTGTGTAGTTGAAGTTAGATGCTGATTGTCTGGATTGGAAGAGATGAAGGGACCAAGACAAGGAGTTGAGGAAACCATGAGGCTTCTTGGTTGTTTGAATGGGGATGGCTAAGAGGGAGGGAAGGGGAAGGTGGAACCTAGGGTGTTGTCATTCAGCAGGATTCAGGAGAAATGAGCAGGATTGTTGGAGCCAGTTTTGAACTAACACTTTTGAACAGGGAGACAGGAGCACCGCAGGGTATACCCACTTGGAAGTTGAATGCATGTATTAGAACTCTGGAGAGTGTAAGAACTAAAGACAGAGATTTTAAAACTTGTCAAAATATAAATTAGTTGGAAATCGGTGTTCTATAGACTATATAGATCTCTAAAATATGTTTTATTTAACTTGCACTTTTAAAAAAAAAATTGCATCAACATTTAAAACTCCATATATTTCACATAATAAACTGGACCTAGTGATACGGGGCCTGAATTTTAAGATAGAAGCAATATTCTTGCAGAAGGAAGGACTATACCCATAGATATTAGGGCGCTCTCTTTCTGTTTGACTACCCAACCAACTCACATCATCTATTGCTGTGACCTGCTTAGCCCCTGTTGACATTTGAGTTTAAACTCCAGGCAGAACAATAGAATGAAAAGGAAACAAGATGAAACATCGAAGTCCAAGGGAAGGCTGGACACTGGAAAAGGAAACTCCCAGGAAAGAGAATGGGAAAAAGGAAGCACTTCTACAGTTTTATCATTGTCCTTGTTTTATCTGCCAGTTTTTCTCCCTCAACTTCTTGTATAGCTTCCTGATCAATTGTTGATAGCCACTGTCACTGAACTAAGTAATTTGTTTTGTTTATATTAGAAAGGATCTTCTTAAACTAGATCCTTACTATTCACACCAAGGTCCATGGAAGGTGTTTCCATGTGGGAACTATTTTCCCAGCGCTTCTTGGGAAATGTATGTTTTTCCAAATACCAGATCCTGAATTTATTTGAGAAATCTGGGGAAAGTATTAGTATCCTGCTGCAGCTATTAAAGCATAAAAATCAGCATAGAGATGTTACTGGTTAGTTCACTCACTCTCATCAAATTGAAAGTGGGCACAGGAAACACTGGCACACAAAGTTAAGTTGAAGGTCAGATTGCCCTTCCTGGGCCTGTGACTGGGCCATGTGGGAGGTAAACAGTTGGGATCATCGAGCATATGTTTAATGTTTGGTCCCCACAGGAGACTGGAAGCTCCATAAAGCCAAAAATTGTGTATTTTACACATATGTCTCATTCACCTTCGGCACCTTCACTCTTTTATTTGATGAATAACACGTAGCATTCGCTTAAAATAGGAAGAACAGCAGTATTCTTTGGAGAGCAAGGTGGATGGATGGGAAGGTGGACAGAGTTATCCAAGAAATTTTTCCAATATATTGAAAGTGAGTTTTACAATTTTATTATTTCTATCAATTTAGTTACCATATAGCCAATTAATTTGCCTTAAGTGACAGCACAGACATACACACACATTTTGTTTTCCTGTTCATGTAGGGAAATTCAGTGTCACTCTCACCTTGTATTTAAAAACAGTTTCTAGGCTGTGGGGATGCTTTAGGACCATTATTAGAAATTGACTGTAATTGCCTTTGTTCAGGTATTACACAAAGGTATAATTCTAGATGGATTTCCAGATGGAAGTTAAGCCATCTTAATATACAGAAATTCACCTTGTCAAATATGTTGTGAGAGAGAGAGATTGTTTTGCCATTGCAAAATGTTTAATGGATAATACTTGTGATGGTTTTGTTAAGTATTTTGAAAAGTCCTTGGATTCTTCAGCACCAGTACCTCTCTGTTATTTTACCAGTTTTTTGTAGATCCTCAAAGCCAGGCCCCCTGGGCTTCCTCCAGAAAAACCACAATACACTCCAGGGTTTGCACTGTAGACTTCACTCTCCTCATTCTCGTGTGATTAGTTTGCTAAAAGGAAGTAAGATGGGAAGACTAGGCCAGCCCCAGAGGGAGAAGGTGAGGATAAAGAGATGACCATTTATTCATTCAGCTCCCAGTGAGCACGGATGACATACCATGCTCTGTTCTGGGGTGTAGGCCTGTAACAACGAGCAAAACAAATTTCTCACCTTCAAGGAGCTTCCATTCTTGTGTGATGGTTTGAGGGATCAAAGACAAAAGGTAAACAAGTAAAATGTATGTAAGATTGTGAGAAGTTCTATGGAAAAGAAAGAAGTGGGGGACAGGCCAGGGACCCTGAAGCTTTGGTTGAAGAGTTGAGGGGCCGCCACCATGAACTGGCAAGCCTCAGGATTCACTTAGACTGCAGACTGCTGCGTTTAGACCCCGCAGTCTTTCAAACATAAACCAAATCTGAATTAGTTCCCAGCGTTTAAAAGCCTTGACATTACACATAAAAGTCCAAATTTCTGACTTTTACTGAAAAATTGGAAGATATGTCAGCATTCCAGCTTCAGCTAAAGTTGGTGCTAGCTGCTCCCTTTAAACAGACATCATAAAGCTAGAGTAAAGAAAAGTTCAATATAGTAATATGTACACAGCGTAGTGCATGCCTTTTGTCTGGAGCGGTCCTAAGAATTTGACATTTACGCATTAACTAATTTAATCTTCAAAACAACCCTCTGAAGCAAGTGCTAAATCGAGGCACTTTTGCCCAAGGTCACAAAGCTAGTAAGGAGTGGAGCCAGTACTTACGTCTAGAAGGTCTGGGTCACAGGTCCAATTCTCACCATTACATCTATGCCTGTTTCCGTTCTGCCACCTGGTAAAGTCCATTCATTTATATGCGATAGGGCTGAGACTCCAGGGCTGATTCTCGATCCAGGCATGATTGCCTCAAGATTTGGAGTCATCCTAGACTTCTAGGTGGGCCTTCTTAGTAAATCTCACTCCAAGGGTGAGGGAGCAATAATACATCTCACCATTGTGCCTGCTTGTCTGCCCCCTGCAGATGAGTCCGCTGCTGCGCGCAGGCCCTGCCCCGAGAGCAGTTCCCGAGAGGGTCCTCCTGCCTCACCGGGTTTCCTGCTTGGTGCCACACGATTGTCTTGACTTCCTCGCAAATCCTGAGATAAGGACAAAGGGCCTCAAAAACTGCATTTTGCTGAGTAAAATATCCAACACAGGATGAAAAATGAACACTAATAATCTTTTCCTTTTTCCTCTTTTCTTTTTTTTTGAAATTCCATTTGAATCATCAGTTTTAGAAGATAAAACTCTAAGTGGGTTGTGTCTGTGTGTGCTTGTGTGTCCATTTCAGGGAAGTGAATGCTTGTCACCGCGTAAGTGGTGGTGTTTGACTTCAAAGGACAAAAGGCGTTCATTACCTGTGCATTAACAGTGATGAAACTTAGCAACAATAAATATTTAGCAGGGCATGGATCCTCCTTTACCTCATTTACAGACTGATGGGAAGGTTTTTCACAGCTCAAGGGACTTAAACTTGGCATCTGTTATGCTAGCCTAAGTTCATTTTTTATCTTTTCATTCCTTTTCAAAAGTTGTTTCTTAGTTACCGAATATCAAACATAAGTTGGATGTAGTTTCAAGCTTTTAGGGGCCAATTTTGGGTTTTAAATATCTTATTAACAATAGTCTCTAGAGACAGATATTTATTATAAAGCAATATCTTTAAAATTCATATTATTTTCAATCTGTTTGATCAGTGGATACTTGTCAGCATTATGAGCTAATGAAAGAATTTGGCTTCAAAGGAAGCCAAGCCAGGAAGGGGAAATGAGTGGCATTACTAACCCTGGGGTAAGGGCTGGCATCCAGTCTCTGGGGGGCCTCTCAGACAGGGCTGGGATCCTGGTCCCAGAACAGCTGAGCGCAGTGCAGTGCCTGAGGCAGGAATGGGGACTAGTTCAGGTCCAAAGGCTGTGTCAGCCCCGTAGTCCCGGCCAGGCCAGGTCTCCAGAGATCATCAGTCTTCAAATAACACAAGGCAAAACCCTCACAGCCAACTTTTTTTTTGAACCTAAATCCACACCTCCAACATTTTTCAAGTAAGCTGTGCATTATCAAAGAACATGCCTGTTAGCAAGAAACCTTGGGGACTCTGCTGCTCAACTATGTGACTTTGGGTTCACCTTCTTAACCTCTCCAAGTTTCTGTTACCTCTTTCGTAGTGTGAGGGCTGACTAAATGATCTCCAAGGCACCTGCCAGTTCTAACATTCTGGGAGGATGTAGAAGTCAGTGGAAAAATAGAATTCCCTGTATATTTTCTTCATAAATATATTTATTATAAGTAAGCAAGAACCTTCTCTGTGCCGAGTCTTCAGATAATAGGGGTTCTCTCTGTTTCTCCTAAGGCCTGAGCCTAGACAGAGACTTTTGTTTTAACATCATGTTTTGCTCAGAGTACAGCTCTACCTGAAATGGCTCATTCTTCCTAATTCCTTGATACAAAATGAGATGTCCTTAATGTTCCTGAACGTGCTGCAGGGCAGAAAGTTTGTAGACCCTCAGTGTGGCCTTGGCCAAATGAAGTCCGAAAGTGCAACATCTCTGTTGAATCTGCTCTCCTGTTTTGCTGACACAGCGGTACTAGGCTGGAAAGAGAAACCTGGGGGCGGGGGCGGGGAGGCAGAAGCCCTGGTTTCAGGTCTTGGCTCTGTTCCCTGAACTTCATGTTCTTTATTATGAGAATAAAAGATGGAAACAACACCAGGTTTCAGTGAAGATCTGTGAACTGTGATGCTCAGTCACACCCAGGATACTGTTACTAAGTTTTTTGTGAAACAAGACACAAATATATATATACGAAACAATATTATGGGCAATTCACTTTAATATTTTTTACATTATCTTATTTTTTAAAATGCTGATAACGACCCACTAAATTGATTTCATGACCCATTAATTGGACATGAAAACACTGACCTAGCACAAACTTAATTATTTTCTTTTTCCTTGGGAATACTAGAGTTTGGACATGCATATGCATGCATAGTACTGCTGCATGACCAGATCACCCCCCTGATGCCTGGGGCCCAAAGTTATTCCTTTAAGATAAGGAAAAGAGCACA
The DNA here is from genome assembly GCA_039655065.1 of Glossophaga mutica. Taxonomy (NCBI): domain Eukaryota; kingdom Metazoa; phylum Chordata; class Mammalia; order Chiroptera; family Phyllostomidae; genus Glossophaga; species Glossophaga mutica. Next base: position 76,423,000 of record CM077306.1, read on the forward strand.
AGCTTTATAGCCACAGAGTCAGGAGTGAGTCTGGCTGGGGGACTCACTGGCTGTGTGAGTTCGAGTGAGTCCCCGAACCTGTGTGTCTCTCGGTTTTCCCTTTTCAAAAACTGGGATAACAAGATCTATCTCATGGGATTAAATAAACGTATTTGCGGTGTTTAACACAAAATAAGCACAAGTTAAATACTTATATGGTAGCTACTATTAGTCATTTTGTCACCAAGCTTTTGCTCTTTCCTTCAGGATATTCTTTCCACCCATCCTCAGGCTTGTTTTCTTCAGCTTCTATAATTGTGCAGAAATATTCTTGCTGGCCTGGTAGTTTTGCCACCCTACCAGTTCATCGTCTGTAACAAAACCAGATTAAATTCTCATAAACACCACATTATTTTATCGCCTCACACTCCGAGTTTTATTCTGTTATTATTTTCTACATTAGGCCTGTAAGTCCAGACTCTTAACCTGACCTTTCCAACCCCTCTCAGTGACGTCCGTGTGATGCCATTCTTTTCCTCAGCAAACTCACTCACTGAGGGATACTCCATGCTGGCCTGGTTCAGTGCTGGGGCTCAGTGAGGCACACGAGTCAACCACCCCTTTGGAGCCATGAGGACACTGGCAGTAAACAAGTACACATAGAACTAGATGATGTCTAACTATACATAATTGGGGTAGTTATGAATGACATGAAGAAAAAGTGTAAAAGAGAATAAATCCTGAAACTAGTTTACTTACTGAAATTTTCCGCTTTAGCGCAAGTGATTTGTACCGGCGTTTATAACCATCCCCTCCTGTGTAGATGGCCTCACCTTTTCTTTCCCCTCCAGGGGCCTGCCCAGTCCTCACAGCTCTGCCTAAGTCCCCCTGCTCTCCAAACAAAGCACACTCACCTCTACTTCCTCATGCGTTCTCTGTCTCTACTATTTCTTTATTCTGCTTTGAATTGTTAGCTATTTTTTCACATGTATTTTTTTTAAATCTCACCAAAAGATCATGGGGAAAAATGGCACATCCTTCTGGGCAATGGTCATGGTCCTATTATGGTACCTTGTACTTGGTAATGATCAGAAAAATGCAATTACTGGTAAAAATGTGAGGAAATAGGTGTTCTCATACCTGGTTGTTAGGGTATTGTTACAACAACAAAGCAACTGGGCAGTTTCCACCAAACTGTGTAATGTGCATGCCCTATGACCTAATAATTTTATTTACAGTTATCTTTTCTAAAGAGATCCTAGCGTACATCAAGGTGAATATATAAGGATGACTGTAATCTTTTGCAGCATTTTTCAAAGAATATGTTAGAAACAACCTAAATGTCTATTAGCATAGATTATGGCACATACATCCAGTGGAAGACTGCAGTTGTTAAAAAGAATAAAGTAGGTCCCTATTTTCAGAAACATGGCCAAAGTATATCGCTATTTAAAAAACAAAACAAAGCTAAAGAACAATATATATACTTTGAAATAATGAAACAAAATAACGTGTGTGTGTGTGTACACCTGTACTGATTGAAGGGAAAGAAAACCAGCTTCACCAATACAACCGACTACTAACACAAAAAAATAAGGTTTAAGTCTATTTTGGGAATGATTTATAGATTCCTATAAAAGTCAGGTCAGTTGTTAAGCATTAGTTACTGTATTTAAATCAAGAATGAAAGAAAAGTGGATTTTTAAAAATTAATTGCCCTTTTTGCCTCAAATTTCAAGTTATACTCTGTATAAATCTGTCACTTTTGCCGTCATCATCATTTGGATGGGTGTTTTATCCATCAGTGGATGAAATGTTAGTAAAATATTTCATCCATTGAATCATAAAGGTATTCCTCTCTCAACTATTTTAATCCTCTCTCTCATCTCCACCAAGGAGATGCCCAGTCAATGCTTGCTTATGCAATAGTAAAGAACTTATTACCTAGTAAAGTTGCTGATTTTTTTGAAAACTGTAGTTATTAGAATTTATTTTTCCCTGGAGCCAAAATCTCTTTCCTTATAACTTCCTTCATTATTCTTACCGCTACCCTTTGGGGACATATAGAACATTTTTCTCTTGACAGCCTATCTAAAATTCATGTTCTAACAATTTATCTACATATAGTTAATTTTAAAAAGATCTCTAAGCATTTGCGTTTTGTCAGCAGAAAAACAAAAGTATGACAGTGTAATTATTCAGTATTGATTTTAATTAAGACTTAATTCCAAATCTAGGTGTTACTATTATTATTACTATCATCTGGTAATGAGGTCTATAGATCTGCGGCTCACTGTAAGTGTTCAGGATTATGGGCTTCTGAGGAGGGAATTTCGTTTGATAGATCTTTGTCTTCTCTCTTGCTCTCACTCTACCGTGGTATCTTTACATTTATTATGTGCCTACCACGTCTTTATGAAATAGATGACTTTGTTCATTATACCCACCTGTGTGTATACAACAGATTTCTCTTGATATACTAAATACAACATGTGGTTCACAGACTCAAAGTCTAAGAAATACTGATCTCTGATATTTTACCATGAAAGAGTACAAGGCTTCTGACTTTCTGTGTGACTTTACTCAGAATGGGAATTCCCCAGTAATTTGTTAGCCACTAAAGAAGAGCCTTTTTGACAAGTGATTTTTAATAAATGGGTTTATATAGAACATGTCCGTTAGTCCTAGGAAGTAAAGTTTAAAATCTCAGAAAGTTTCAATTAAATATCTATGTATTGAATGACATTATACCAAGTGTGTGTTTAACTCACTAATTATTAATGTACTACTAGTAGACAATAGCCATTATTTTATTTATTATGTATATATTTTACCAACTTTTTACATATCTTTATATTTTATTGACAGTAATGAAAATCAAAATAAATGCATTGCTTTAAAGAATAATTTTTCTAAGTCATGTGTCAGTATCTTCAATTTTTGTTTTGTTTTTGCTGCTTGCCACAATACTGACAGACATCTGATTGTGTGGCCTACTTCTAATTATAGATACAGGCTACCTCACATGGAGCTGGGTATTTCTAGGAGACTAAACAAAACATGTAATGCTCTGAACAAGGAAAACAGCAGCATGTTTTTACTGTAAATTGACTGTTGTCATAAACAATAATTATCAACACAGTGATGGTGTCATGGCACAGTCTTGGACCTCATCGTTCAAGCTATTTCTCTTTGTATTTTACTGTGATTTTTTAAGGGGGGGAACCCAACAACTGTCAATCTAATCGTTATATTCAGCCTGCATTACCAAGCAAAACATATTTACAGCTAGATCTACACTGTTTTTACAAGTTTATTAAAAACATGTGTTGCCCATTGCCAGGAATAGCTACAGCAAATGCTAACACCAATAGGCAAACTGTCTCTTCACTTTCCTCTGGAGATTTAGCTACCCCATCACTTTAACTATGAGTTACAAAGAAGATGCCTCTATGTGAAAAGGTATATGTCAGATAAGACCTGTGTGTGTGTGTGTGGAGAGAGGGAGAGGGAGAGAGAGAGTGCACGGGAGGGGCGATGCAGAGAAGGGAACATGGACCATGGCTCTCCTTCATCCCAGGGGTCTGGGGTCACAGGCCAACAGCTAATAAAGTAAAGTTACATCATGGGACTTTGGGCCATTTGGTTTACTTTTAAAAAGCATGATGTTACCCATGATATACTTAAAGGCCACATTTATTTTTTGTAAAAATTCAATACAATTTTTAAATAATCTTACTTACAATAATTTACATATGTAATTATTGTTTTACTGACCTTCCACATTGCTCGGTCACCCCTGAGTAACCTACAGACACCACGCAACTCTTTCTAGCTCGTTTGCCACTACTCCTAACTTAGCACTCAACAAATACTTGTGAAGTGACTGAATGTTTGAAAGAAAAGGAAGGACAGAAAAAGACCCATTTTCAACATTTGGCATGTCATTGTCATAAGCTCCTCCATCCTCCTTTGCTTTTTCCCACCTCTGGATTCCTACACTCTGTGTATATTAATCACGCAGGTCATCACTTGGCTGTATGATGTATTGTGTTACTCCTTAGCCGTTTGAGGTATGTAGCTCCACATTAGTTTATTGACTCTCCAGGGTCCTTGTATCATTTCTTTTCAGCAGCTAATCTGGTGAGGTATCCACTGGGCATTTAAGACATACTCTGTGTCTTTACTGTGTTTAAGTACATGTCAAACCAATGTGAGAAACAGCATTCTATCATCCAGTCTGAAACATCAGGCTATTTCATTCTTCAAAGACTCAGTGAACTTCTCCCAAATAAATCCAAAGGCATAGAGTGATTTGGTATTTCCCTTAACACTTAAGAGGAAGCTTTCTACAAGTTACAGTTGCTTTGCATCACTGAGTGAATCATCATTGATGGGTTTTCCATTTCTTAATGGCACATCAGGTTAAGTTCAAGAAAATACGTTTTCAAACTGAAAAGCAAATGTCAATTTTCTTATAACCATCTCTAACAACAACAATAATAAACAACTCTGGAAGGGTGCCACCATAAAATGTTACTCAATAGCAGCAAATACCTGCTTGCACACAGTGCTTTCATAGTTAATTCACAAAGCATGTTAAACTGATCTCACTGCTTGTTTTCCCTGCTGAGCATATGTATCTGTTCCGGCACATACCGATATAGTACAGGGCATATGCAAAAGGAATGTTGACACACCTTGTCATTAAAATCCCCCAAGTTTTGCAAGGATTTCAATTTTCAGTTAAGTAGTTTTATTTTTTGTCATTTTACTTTCATTCTGTTCTTTGGGTAGAAGGATTAAGTGCTTTATTCTCTCTACCAAGGAAGGTAGTTTGGAATAATAGGAGAATGGCTTCACCAGTGGGGAAGGAAAACTTGCTTACTCTACAGAGTGAAATAAAGCCACTTGGGCCTTCAGTTAGCTACTGTATTGTACAGAAACTGGATGGCTCCGGATGGTCCAGTACTACACATGTAGTTTTGTGAACAGTACACTTTCTTCATAATTATCTTTAATTTTTATAATGCAATGAATATCAAATATTCAACCCAAAAAATCAAGCTAGAAAATTGCATGAATTCATGGAGTGTTGTTAGGAACATAAAGAGAAGACAGCGATACTAGTTATCAGAGTATTGACTCTGTTCCGTGTGGAACAGAACCCAACTGGCATTTTAGAAGTTTTCAAATCATGTAAATTTTATTTCGAATTAGAGACATTTGCAGGATTCTAAGATCCTTGCATGATAACCTTATTGTGACTTTTGGAAAGGTGGACTCAACATCGATATAAATATTGTGGGTGGCTTATAACCTACCATAAGAAAGGAAGACTGCGAACAGATTGCATGAGGGCTGCCTGTGCCTTCATTCTGAGTCTGGGCGCTCTCCTGACTGCCTTGGGGAAGGGCTTTCAGGATGGACTTCTTGTGTTGTCATTCATCAGTTCTGGTTTTTAAATACCTCTTTTTCTGAAGATCTGCCCTTTTAATGTATACTCCAGGAAGTAGCTACTTCTGTGATTAAACCTGTTCAGACAGACAAGACAGACAGAGAGGCAGGCAGATAAGACAGATACTCCATGTCAGATAGTACGTATATTCCAGCGTTTTCAAAAAGAGTATTAGATTGCTCCAAAGAAAATGAATATATAACAACTCTCTGCCTCTCTCTCCCTCACTCTTCCTCTCTCTCCAGTTATGGTGGAGGACCCTAAGTATTGACTATTTTCCAATAATATCTAATGAGAGTTAACTGGGCAGCCTTCTAAGAAAAACCTTTTTTTTTCTTTAGGCTTTCCTGCTTACTTTTCTATTTTACATGATCTTGTCAGGTTTTAGAAAGAATCAAGCTTACCTGCCTCGAAGTTGAAGAGTCACTGGAGTTCTTTTGGGTAACTTTTCTTAATGTACGCTGCATCATTATGTACCCTTAACATACATTTCGAAAAAATGTTTTTAAGTTTTATTTAATCCTGCTATGAGTGTGGAAGTAGACTTTTGATACAATAGTGGATCATATTTATTTTTCAATTAATAACAATAATGAAAAGCACAACCAAAAATTCTTAATTTATTAAATTTTACCATTTCTTATTTAGCTAATATTTCATTCTGTCCAAATAGGAAGCTGTCATATATTAATGAAATTAACATGGCCTTTTGGCCTGATAATGTTAGTATCATGTCTAATTTTTCTGTATAAAATCCATGGTATCATAACTGGTTAGAAAGTATGTCTCATGTTTGGATCTCTCTTCAATTCTTGTTGAACCAACACAATAAAGCCCAAGTAGTATAACTGCTGTTACACTTTTCTCTGCCTCTAGCCTTAACTCCTTTTCTTATATACTCTAGCTAAATTAACCTCATCTCTCCTGTATATTTTGGCAAAATCAACCTTGCTGATCTTTCCTATATACTATGGCTAAATTAACCTCCTAAAACATCACCAGTATAACCCAATGACATTAAAATCTTTAGTTGCTACTACTACAAATGAAAGCCATATTCCTGAGCCTGCCACCCAAAGCGATACATTCCCTCCCTGCCTGCCTCACTTCTTACTTTTCCCCTCTATGAGTTCCAATGGATACATTCATGTTTCTCCAATTATATCATCCACATTTCTCTCTCCCTTTGCATTCGTTCCTAGTGTTCTACCTTTTAGTCCATGCACCTTGCTATTTTGGAGGGTGCATGAACTTCAGATGGACTAGAAGTGGATTCAAATTATGAATCTAACATTTAATAAATGCATGGGCTTAAGTTATTTAATCTCTCTGAATATCAGAGAGATCTTTTCCTTGGTAAAATAAGAATAAAAGACAAGTGCTGAGAAGATTAAATGAGGGTAATATGATCTCTCTCTATCTCTCTACCCCTCCCTCCCTCCCTCCTTCCTGGTAGTAGGCATTCAGTTCTATTTTTCCCCAAATGACCTCTTCTCATCAATTCTTATCTGAGACTTGACCACACTTTCTTTTAAGTCTAAATTAAGCTTCTTCCTTCTCGGTGAGATAACTCCATTTTTTCCTGGTCTTGAGCTACAGTTTCCTCTTCAGAATTTCTCTAACATTTGTGGCCACACCCTTCAGCACTAAACATAGGTTATTTGGTGACCTGTTTATTTCCTGCATGTAGGTAGACCCCACACTTGAGCTGCCCCATGGAGGGGTCATGAAGGCATAGGTCCTATGTCATACGCATACTCCTCTATTCCAGAGACTGGTGGCGTAACATGCAAGCTCTAGAAACTTAATGAACATTTGTTCTTGCTGGTGTGATGATGATGATGATGATGATGATGTTGTTGTTGTCACTGGAAATTCTCAAGTTAACCACCACTTTTGACAAAATCAGCTTCATGTCACCTAAGACCATGTACATGTTCGAAGCCAAGGCCGCACGCCAGCGCATCTGTACCTGATACTTTGCCCATGTACAATCTGATGGTTGGTGCCCGGGCTAACCAGTTGTCTTATTTTTTTAATTTCTGTACTGCTTAGGGTATGTTTTCCGATGCAAAAATCTGTATAAATTATTTTACATACTTATATTTAGTTCCCCTTGGAAAGAATTCAAAACTGCAACTTTCTTTTATTATCCAGCTTGGAAAAGAAATGTGTGATTTCTGATGAATCGTGTGCTATTTTCTGAGAATTTCTCCACTGACACATCTTTTGAACAGAAAGGATTTGTTCCCCAAGTTCTTACTCACGAGCTTTCAATAGACTTCAGATGTGGAGAAGCACTGCCCTCCTCAAATACGATTTGCAACTGCATTTGATTCACTTTCCTTCCTTTCATGAAATTGAGATGGACGGCTGAGCCAACCAAAAAACTATATGCGAATCGCATTTTATTCTAATAATATTAGATTGCCCTACAAACTCATGCTTGATGCTGTAGGGCAAAATCACATATCTGGGATATGTTTTTCTTTTTAAGCACAGTGAAAATTTAAACACAGCAGAGAATAATATTGACTTTGAACAACACAAACGTGACCTATTTCAAAGTGAGGTAGCTATCTGGAAGAGATTTTCAACTTGGGGTTATGTTGGTGCTAATGGTTAAACCTGCATACCTTGTCTTTGATGTTCTGTCTAGGCTCATGTGAAGTAATGGGATTAAAAATAAAGTGTACACCTTTCTTTTGATCTAAGCAGCCAAAAGAAAAGGGAAAAAACAAACCTGTCTCCTGCTATAATTTAGCAAGTACCCCTGCTCTAACAAAACTGATGCGATGCTGGGACCGGGCTCACAGATCTGACAGGCCGTGCGCACTCAGAGGCTTTCGGAGCCGTTGTGTGGTTCCAGGTATTGTGGCATAAATGCAGCTTTACACCATCGACAAAAGTCAAGGTGGGTTCAGTTAATGTTAAGCATCCCATCTCAAATGACCTGCCTCTTCTCTGTTAGCTGATAACAAGGTAGAGGTGACTCAGGACGGTTTGACAGTTAGCTAGAAAGCAACAGTGAAAAGATGCTGGCACAAGAGCATTACCTTGCCGTCAGAGCTGGGCTCCTTTTTAGAAGGACCTGTTTATTGTGTATTTCCTCATGGGAATCTTCCCATCTACTACTTGGTGGAATATTTTTCTATATATTTACATACACACATGTTTCTATACTTAAAGACTCTTATCGCTATAGAAACTAGTCACTTCAAACTGTAGTCATTTCAGAATGAAGGAATGCAATGTTCAGATTATTTCCCATTAAGGAAAAAGGGGGAGAGACACATATCCTGCAGGTAACCTAAAAAGGCTTCCCTGTACCTGGGAGCTCTTAACCCGAGTTAGCCATTGGGAGGCCTTTATGAAACTCTTTAGTGTTTTGCTTCTTTTGGCGGACAGCTGGCTTTTTTCTGCAAACTGGCAGGCCACACAAAACACACAAAAAGAGACCCTAAGTTACAGTTCCTTGTCAGTACCTAGGACCTGGGGCGTGAGATGATGCATCTGCGAGACCAGACCTCAACTCAGTTCTTCGTGGTCTTTCCAAGACCAGCTCCTCTTCTTCCTGTCTCTGCTTTGATCATCGTTGTTTCTGGGTTGGTTTATTTGTGTCTTCCTGTAAATGATGCTACTATTTTCTGTCCATCCAGGTTCAAGCTCTCTCTTAATTGGCCAGTAGAACAACATTTACACTCCTAAACACATCAGCCCTCAAGGCCTTCCACAGTCTTCTTGTCTTATCTCACTTGTCTGTCACCAGTCACTGTCCTTCCTTCAAGCTAGACTGACTTCCTTCCTCTATACTTTGTTTAATACGGTTCCCAAGGGCCCCTATACAACCTAGCCCTTAGTTTCTTTTCTCTCCACCCAGCAGGCCTGCCTGTCCTGATCTGGTGTCTTGCATACTGTTGAAAGTTTCCCTGGAAGAACACACCAACCAAAAGTTTTCTCGGAATTCCCATAGAGAACTGTCTAGTATTTTTGCCACCTCTGAAAGGCCCAAGTCCACAGCGGAGCATGCAGGGCCTTTGTGATGCTCTCTAAAGTCTTCTTTTCCATCTACCTCTCCCCACCTCCCCATACACACACCCATAATGCAGTTCTGCCCTGCTGAACCGGGTGCTTGTGCTCCTCCCTCTGCCCACAGTGTTCCACCCCGCCCCCCAATTCAGGTATCTTCTCATCTGCCTGATGGGTGCCCTCCCCAGGGGCTCACTCTTAGTTATTTTCCAGAGCTCCTCTGGGAAGCCTCCTCTAAACTGGTTCGTGTTCTTTACCTACAGAGCTCTGGGCCAACCCTGTTCCTAGCCCTCATTATGTAACACTGAAATTGTCCTTTTTGCTTCTTTGTTTACTTCACTAGACTATGAGCTCCTTGAAGTCAAGGGCCACATTTTGTTTATCACTGTATCCACAGAACAGTGCCAAGTACAAAATGCTACTGGGATTTGCTAATAGTAGGAACAGCTTAGAGGCTGTATTATAGTTAACTATCACTATTTTCTTTTAGGACTTAAGTTTCCTAACAAAAAGGGCCATGCTTTCTAGAGCTTTATCCTAGGAGTATATTGTACAGTAATATGTGCCAGGTATTTACTCAATATTTTTCTCCTGAATTAAATTATTCAGATAAATGTTGTTCTTCAAACTGTGCTCTCACAAAACCACATTTATTTTAATGCTGATGTAATTTCTTAAGATATTTTGGGAAATCTCCTTCCCAAATAGTTTAGAAACCACCCAAGAAAATCACCTTCATTACTGATTGTGAGTTAAGATGTTATTCAGGTCAGTCATCACAAAGAGCTTCTTCTGAACTCTAACTTCTGGTTGTGAGGTAAAATGCCTCCCCACCAGAATTTGGCCATTTTAGTATATTTAGCAGACAAGACTGTGGGAGCATTGAGGGCAGTGACAGTGTCTAGCCCAGTGTGTGGGACAGTAAATTTTTCTTAAAGACATGAGCGAATGAATGAACAAACGGATGAAAAGTATGTGACAAACTCTAAAGATCAAAAGTATACTCAGATATTTTCCATGATATCACCGTAGTTGAGTACGTTCTGGAAGGGCTTCGTTGTTTCGCTGTACTTCTTTTAGCAAAATGAAAAGTAATGATAATAAATCCACCTCACTGTGTAAGAGTCCTGCCCTGCACTTTCTGTGTTGGGTAAGGAGCTTTGAGTCACTGACAGGTGTGTCAGTGTCTGGATTGGAGTTCATTCCGTCATCTGATAACTGAGTCGTTTCTTTGAAGTCTCCCTTTTCAGTCCCCAGCCCTTGGGATTCTAGACTTTCAACTACTTAAGCTTCTTTCCTCATAAACTCTCATTTTGCTCCATTCCATCTTTCTTTCTGTTTCTTTTCTTTCATTCCAGTTATTGGATTTTTCTGACACCTTCCTGCAGGATCCTCTTATCTTCACGGCCATGAACTCTTAGGGCCTTAATAACATATATAGCTCACTAGTGTAGAAACTTTTCATGTATAGAGTAGACAAGAGAAGAGTGTCCTTAAAAAATGCACTTAGGAGTCCTAGACCTTCTAAGGGCAGAGAGGGAGAAATCATTTTAAACATTGTTTTCTTATTTAAAAAGGTGACATAAGTCTTGTGAAATAAGTGAACAATGTCAAGTGCAAGTTAACGCAAGGTGAAACAAGTGATAATGCAGTAAAACAAGTATGAGGGCATAGTTTCTTTAAAACAGTGGTCATAGGATTTGTCGTATTCTGAGACTGGCACAGTCACCACTGCGGACACGCTCTCATGCATGCGTACCCGCACACACAAGTGTACGTAATTAAAATGGGATGCTGGGCATTTTCTGCTTCAAACTTTAACAATACGTTAAAAGTATTCGAAAAGCCAACTTCTGTTCCCTCCTTTTGTGTAATATTAAAAGAAAAATAAAGTCTGTTCAATCAAAGAGGACATATTATACCTGCATAACTCTTTGCTATTAGAAGTTGCAGATACATCCCCCCCCCCCATTTTTATCACACTGACAGAGTGCCCACATTTTATAGCAGACTAGGTTCCTATCAAGTCTGCCACAGCTGTCCAGAAGCATACAGCTAGCTTCAATGATATTTCCTCAAGTGTTTTCCAAGGTACAAGTTTCTAAGCCTTCAACCCAGTAGGTCACCTTTTAAAAAAAGTATCAGCTGAGAGAAGTTTAAGAAAGCCATGGCCAGTGCTGGTCGGTGTTGACATGGACGGTACAGTGCTTCCAGATGCCCCGTTGCCTTTCTGGTCCCACTTAATAGGAGTGACACAGACAAAGTCAGGAAAAGAGTGACTGTACGGGGTGATATCAGAGGCATGGCATTACTCCCAGGACCATAAGCAAATGGCACATCTGATTTGCGACTATTTCTCAGCAGATACATTTTTAATCTGTCATTATTAAACAAATAAAGAACTTACCACAGAGTATAGTTTGCCAGTTCTTTTTTTAGAGGGGACCTCACGCTGTCTCTTACGCTTTCAGGGAGTTATAAGAATGGTGACAGCGGAAAGGTCGTTAGCCCAGAAGCCAGAAGACGTGGTTCTGATCCCAACCTTGACAAAGTCAGAACTCTTTCAGTCATATCCACGAGTTAACATTTTCTAGAGCAGCGTTCCCTAAAATGTGTTCTACATGTGTAGTTCCGTGAAATGCTCCTTAAGAGAATACTGTCCCCACTCCAGGAATAAAGCCCTGCACTCTGTATCTCCCTGGGAATATTCACAGCATGTGTTTGCACACTCAACCGTTTCAGAAGTCCTGCGGTAAATAAATCAGTTCAACTTTATTAAATCTGGCATTTTCAAAACTTCTTTAACCACAGATATATTTTTTTCTATAGAACACTTGTTAAAATCCTAAAGAACTAGTACTTCCAGTATACACTTTGGAAGAAGGTGCTTTTTATACTTTTAATTTCCCACCTGAAAAACAAAGGGGTAAGACTAAATAATTTCTCTGGACCTTTTTAGTTCTCAAATTCTATAGTTGTATAAAATTTTCAATTGTGCAGTCACCAGAGTTAAACTCTGTATAAATGCCAGAAAAAAAGATGATTTTTTTTCTGACAGAAAGTAAGTAGGTAAAAACAAAGATCATTTTACATATTTATGTTCACACAAATCATCTCTCTGCATCTTGTGCTCCTTTGCACTCTTTCGGGAATAATTTAAAATCCATGCACAGTCCCTTAATTTTTAGTTATCAAGAGTTAAAAATCCATGTTAAATTTCCTGTCAGTGTCAGTTTAAAACTGATTTTATAGTAAGTCCAGTGGGAAAACTAAGAATTTTTCCCCAAGTCTGTATCATCGATGCTGTTGTCACTGTCTTCCGTCACCTGCACGGTAAGTTCCTCTCAGAGCAGGGGTTATATTCTCTGAAGCATTTGTGAACATTCCATTGCATGCAATATTGAATGCACTGTAGCTGCTTTTTAGTTCTGCGTAAGCACCAAATGATGGGTAAGATTTTTAAAAGGAACTACACTACTTTATCTCAAGTCTTTGAATATTGTACAGGTATAGAGAGAATTGTATTCTTACTTTAAACCACTGAAGAAGCAAAACATTTTTAGCACTGACATTGAGATAAAGAAATGAATACCTACTTGCAAAGTAAAATGCTGTCCCCTGTGATACGGTGTGCCACTATGTCACCATAACTATGTCACAGCCCTGTCACCATAACTATGGGAAATAATTCTTAGACTCTTCACTTAGAAATGCATAAAATGTTTTGAGGACATCTTTCAAACTGTTTACCATTTAACTATCTGTCTCCCCTTCACTCTCCAGTATATATGTATATATCAAATGCTGTGAAAAAAAGTGTCACAGTATAATGAAGAAACTCCTATCACAGGACAGTCATTCTTGGTTATTGATTTTACATGATGTTTACAACAATGAATGATTATGAGTAAATAGTTTTTACTGTGGAAAAAAGCACGTGGTGTTAGGACAAGCATTTCTTGAGCATTAGCCATGTGTCAGGCATAACCATTATACTTTAATTCACGAAAGTGTGGGCAGCATCAGCATTCTTGTGATAAAGAAACTGAGGCTCAGAGAGGTATTTTGACCGAGGTCACACAGTAAGTAAAGTTGAGATTTGAACCAAGTGCTTTTAATTTTAAGTCCATACTCTCTCTGAAATGGAAACAGAGGAATTATTTTTCTTCTAAAATCATCTAGCTATGGAAGTGTTCTGTTACAGAAAGAGTTCTAGCGAGAACTCAGCCATTGAGTTGTTATAAAGAGCTCTCTAGATCCATTTTACCAAGCTGCTAGAATTCCAGAATCCTTTCTGTTTTTTGTCTGAATGTATCACATATGCCTAGAAAGTTCTGATAATAAAGTAGAAAATTGTTTTTCTTAGGCATCGATGAGTTTTATTGCATTTTGAGGTGGTTACCTGAAACGTGTGTGTGGAACATTGTAAAATCTGAGGATCATTCACAGTTTACAGCAGTAACTAGTGGCACTAGTTTTGTTTGTTTGTTTATTGGCTCCTGCCCCCACAGTCTTTAGTATCTTTTCCTGGCTTGTGTGACATGTGTGCAGCCACCACTGGGTCTCTCTGTATAGTGTGTACAACATCCTCCCACCCCTCCTAGACCTCGAGACAAGCCGGCCTTGAGTGGAGGCTTCAGGGACCCCAGCACATAAAGTCTGTTCATACTTTTCTATGTTCTAGTCAGCCCTGGGTTGCTCCTTATGGGTAGACAGTAAATATTTTTTATCTAATATTTTGATAAAAATATATTGAACTGAAATTCATATAACATAAAAGTTAACCATTTTAAAGTAACAATTCAGTGGCATCTAGTTCATTCATGAATGTTATACAACTACCAATTCTGTCTAGTTATGAAACATTTTCATTCCTCCCAAGTAAAATCCTGTACCCGTTGAAGCAGTTGCTCCTCATTCCTCGTTCTCCTCAGATCCTGGCAACCACCAGTCTGTTTTTTATCTCTACGGATTTACCTATTTACCTGTATTGTACACTATGTGACATTTCCCTTAGCAACATGTTTTTCAAAGTTCATCCATCTTTCAGCATGTGTCAGTACTTCATTCCTTTTTGTGGCTGAATAGTATTCCATAGTATGTGTATACTGTCATTTGCTTATTCACTTATCCATCAGTGGGCATTTGGGCTATTTTTGACTTGAGGCTATTTTTGCACACAGTGCCTATAATTACTCGCCAAAGGCTTGCTGCAAAAGCACTTGAAATGGGGCAGCTTACAGTCACCAAAGGAGCATTACAGGACTCCATGTGACTTTAACCTGCCATCAATGTTCTTCTGGGTGCTGGGCTCACTGAAATGTATTCTTGTTACTTTCATAAATGATTTACAGTGCAGCCCTGGCTGGTGTGGCTCAGTGGATTGAGTGCTGGCCTGCAAACCAAAGGGTCTCTGGTTCAATTCCCAGTCAAGGACACATGCCTGGGTTGCGGGCCAGGTCCCCAGTTGGGGATATGTGAGGGGCAACCACACATTGATGTTTCTCTCCCTCTCTTTCTCCCTCCCTTCCCCTTTCTCTAAGAATAAATAAATAAATAATTTTTAAAAATGATTTACAGTGCATATGGCTTACATATCTACTCTAAGAAAACTATGTAATATGATATCTAATTATTTATGACATTTTTGTGTTCAGCACTATATTCAATAGAATTATATAATGCATGTTTGGATAGTTTAGGTTAGAGACAAAAATAAATGAATTCTTCCTAAAAGCTTTAGTAACCAAAAGTGTTAAATATACTCTTTTGTCAATTAATACAGAAAAGCTATTGAAAACATTGAATTATCTGGCATATCTACATACATAGTAATTATGCCAAGGCTTTTCCTTTTGAAACAATTTATACATTACATAAACCTAAGTTTCTCATCCAAGTATCATTTCAAGAGAGGCAAGCTTAAATAATGGAGGCAATGAGGAAACATAATATTACGATAATGTTCTTTGGTGCGGTTTGGAAAGTTTTAAGAAACATTTGGAACCTATTTTTCTCATAAAGTCTCTTAACTATTGAAGTGTTAGGATAGCATTTCCCTCTCTGTTGTTTACAAAAACAAAAGGAGTCCAGTTGAAGGAGATATCAATTCAAAATACCCTGATTAGAGGGGTTTCCACCAACCAGAACATTATCTGCTCTAGTGTCCTGGTATTAGTTTAATAAAAATATACCATATAATAAGGGAGGGCTAGGTGATTTAAGAGGTATCATTTGCTTTCAAATGTCCATTTGCATCGCAGCTTTATTTAACAAAG
The DNA here is from genome assembly GCA_039655065.1 of Glossophaga mutica. Classification (NCBI taxonomy): domain Eukaryota; kingdom Metazoa; phylum Chordata; class Mammalia; order Chiroptera; family Phyllostomidae; genus Glossophaga; species Glossophaga mutica. Next base: position 76,438,744 of record CM077306.1, read on the forward strand.
CTACATTAAAAATTCTTGAGTGAATGGAAAAGGACCTGAATTTTCCGAGTAAATATGCTCTAACTAAATTGACCTGATATTTTATTTTTTAAGGAGCATTTCTAATTTGATTATAACACACTACTTTTCTCAAAACTGTTGAGATGAAGAAAATGTTTAAAGATTTCTTTTACTCATGCCATTGTAACTGTGCTCTTTGAAACTTGATAGATACGTGCCTCCGAAGTTCTAAACATCTGTCAAGTGTTAAATGAAGTCCCCTTGTGAATTAATACTCATTATGGTCTTTGCATTTGACATATAGATACTCAATGGTGAAGATTCATTATATAATGTCTATGGCTTTTTATAAATTTAAATTGTAACACTATTAAAACTACAGTACTTTTTAGAGGTATATAATCTCTTGACTATGGAAATGAAAGCAATCGTATATATGCTTTTAAGAAGTATAGAATATTTTTGTTATATTTGAGCTTAAAAACAATTTTCGTGGAAGTTTGCAGTGCTCTCTATAATCACAGATGACCAGAGGATATGGCTAAGCCATACATCATAATGGATACATTTCCTTGTCATGAACCTTGGGGAAAGTACTTGAGAGACCAAACCTCAAGAAAAGGGGGTTTGTGTCAGGCTGTCACTGAAGTGGTCATTCTCGAGCCCTCCTCCCCTTAAAACAAAATAAAATAGGACAAAACAAAACAGTGGTGCTGGTATCACTGAATTCAAAAGAGATAGAACAATGCTAACTTTAATTAAGCTCTGCTTTACAGTGAAACATATATACTGTCATTCTTTTAGTTAGGGTGAAATAAGGGTATCAGCAATTTCAAGCTACACAGGGGATATTTTCCACTATCACACAGAATCATCTGAGAAAATGGACTAGAGATAGGAGCAAGTATGGCACCGAGAGATTATGGCTCTCCTCGTGCAACTGTAACAAAAAAATTGAGGCCTAAGACACCAGCCACTAAGTGCATGAATTCCCATTGAAAACATGATTGCCTGTTCCGGTGGCAGGATGAGGGCCGAGTGCCTCACTGCAAAGTGAGCCAAGTGGAATCACCTCTGGAGTGGATAGGCTGGCACAGCCGGGAAATAACCGAGCGGGAGAGGGGTGTGCCGTGACTTGCGTGCACAAGGGCGAAACCCCCAACTTTGCTACAGGGTTTAATCTTAAATCCTGGAAGCCAGACTTGCATTACTACGTCCAGGGCTAACTTAGTGAGAGATTTTAAAAATAAACCTAGACTCTTTATTGGCAGGCATCCTTTCACTTAAGAGGATGGCTCTGATGATTCATACATTTTGCCTTAGAAAGATTGAAAATGATATTTTCCCACTAAACCCATTCACCCTAATTCCGCCTGCTTGAACAGAGAACAAGCAGCAGAAAACAAGTGGGTTTCTTGACGATGTAAGAATCCTGGAGATACGAAGTTTCCCCCTTCTCAGCTTTGTTCTGCGTCCACATGGCTTCACTCACACCCTGGAGTCCTTCTGCTTTCAGACTTCTCATTTTTCTCTCTCTGTAATTAGCCATTATTTTATAATCTAGAATGTGTTTTGCAATTTCCACGCCATCTTTTCCATGGGATAATACCAATGTATTCTCTCAGGGTTTTGAAACGTTTCTCTAACCTAAGCATATAACAAATTCCATTTAGTCACCATATTTTTCCTGTGCTGCTAAGAGTTTCACAATGCTAATTGGCCACATTCTTTCAAGTTCCTGATCATTTCCACATCCCTTACTCACCCTTCCATCTCAGATTGTCTGATTTCAGTCCAGAAAAGTAGTTTCCCTACTTGCTTCATCTGCCTTCTAAGAGCTTAAACTCTTAGAAAAATAAGTCAAGAATGTATCCAATGTTGTGTTTTTGCCAAGCGAGACTTCCAGATGGTGTCCTCATGGTTGAAGTCCTGCACCACTACTTTATGTTACTGCTGTGCCAGTCTTGTAGTCTCTGTTACAAAACTGTATTCTCTACCTCATCTGGCAGTCTGGAGTGCACTTCCAAAATACAGCGCGCCATTTCTCCTCTTTTCTCCGAAACGTTTCCACCCTTGGGTGTGTAATCTACACAGCAGATGTTATGATCTTTGTGACGTTCGTTAGCTCTCTCCTTTGAGCAAATCTTTTTCTTTTGGACAAAGTTTTCCTTTTGGCCAGGGTTTATTTTTAACAATAGCACTAATATTTAAAAGCTAATATTTAGTAAGTAATTTATATGCGCCACATTCAGTACTGGGTTATTAATGTCTGTAAATTCAGTTGATGCTAAATATACTAAGCTAGCAGTAATTTCTGTGATGTAGATACATTTTTCTCGGTTTACCTATGGGGAAACTGAGGCTTGGAGAAGCTAAGCGATAAGGACCGCATTTGAACCCAGCAGTTCCACAGCTTGCCTTTTTAGTCATCACACCGATCCCCCGCTCTCTCGTTCACCTTTCCTGCATTGGTGTCTAGGCCCCATAGGCTCAGAGTTTTCATCCTAGTTGGTTTCCCTTTAATTTTTTTCTGAAACTAGGGCATTTTTACCACTTGCTGCTTTCATTTAGCCCCGCAGTTTCGGGTTTTACAATTACGTTGGAGTGTTTTTCTCCCCCCCTTTGTTCTAAAATTCACCTTAGAAGCTTCTTGATGATATTGGCAAATTAGGGATATCCTTTTCTGAGTTCATGAAAAACACTTTCTCTAATGTATTCTTTCCTTCGCTTGGAGTTTATAAAACCAACTCTTAGCACTGTCTATGCAGTCATCTGTTTGTTCCTTATAGCCTACTTTCTTTTCCAAGGTTATGACCTTTCTTTTCAAAAAACAAGAGAAACACCACCCAGCCATGCCCTCCCACCCCACCCCACCCCCACCAAGTTCTTGCACTCTCTTCCTAGACTGTAATTACAGCAGCTCCCAGCTCCAGCAGAGCGTTAGAACCACCTGGTCCAAACAAGTACCAGAGCCCAGGCTGCATCCCATACCAGTCATATCAGTTTCTGGGGATGGCTCTTAGACATTCTTAGCATTTTATATTATCTAAAATGTATTTTGAAATTTCTGACGCGCAGTGCTGGTGAGCTCCACAGCATGATGAGCTCTGTGTGGCAGTTATCTCCATCCCTACTCAAGTGAACAGAAGTGGGTACGTTTCGAATCTCGGCAAGCTCCATCGCCCACTAAGATGCATGCTGTAGGAAGATGGCTTGCCCCTTCCTTAGCTTGGGCTACAGTTTGGCTCACAGGAATAAACAAGTTCTGTGAGGATTGCCTGCTGACTGCAATTAGTAACAGCACTGCACCTACCTCCTAAGGTCTGAGAGTACTCCTAGGGCCTTGTGGTGCCCTGGAATCACCCTCTGTGGAGAGCACAGAACCCGGTGTACTTCCAGTTACGCACTTTTCTTCCCATCTCTGTTGGCACACATTCTTTTGCTGACTCTTCTCTTGTCATTTATCTACCTTTTTTCTTCCTGTCAGATTTCCTTCTAAGAAGACCTCTTTCAGCTTCTGTTTAATCTAAAGAAACATCTTTAAGTCTCTTCATCTTCTCTAGCAGGAAACAAACTAGCATTTAGAGTAGACCCAGCCCAGGCAGGAACACAAACAAAAATATCATCTGTAAGACATGACTCCTACTTTCTGGAGTTTACTTTTTAATTGAGAAAGAAAAATGAAGGTGTCTGGAGACGGCAGAACATGTGTAGTCATTGACATTCAGAGAAACCATCTTGAAGGAGATGGGCCTTGAACTGCACTTTTTGGGATAAAAGCAGACAGGATGAAGTCAGAGATGGTGTGGTGTTTGGACTTTGTGAAGGAGAGTATGTCCCCAGGAGACTGTGAGATCTGGGAAAGAAGATTTGACAGAGTAGGGTTGGATTAGAAGGGAAGGACAGTTTCCAGGATGGTAAGATTAATGATTCCATCCCACCACCCATAGTCAGGTCAATTGCTAGGCTCTAACCTTTTTATATTGTGGCACACATAAATGAATTACCAAAAGTCTGTGGCACACCAAAAAAATATGGTTTTTGTTGATCTGACAAAAAATACATATAATTTTGATTGATTTACAAAAAAAAAAATAATAGTAATTACTTACCCTTTTTGCTCCAGGGTAACTTTTTTCAAAATCAGGTGCCTATACTTGCATATAAGGATTTCTGGTACCAAGAATTAACCAATCAGATACAACCTTTTTATGTGATATGTCCAATGAGCTGCAACTGTATTAGGTGGCCTATATATGTATGGTTCAAGACATGGCATTCCCACTGAGAGCTCTTGTTGGGTTGGCTGATGTCATTTTTTGGTTTAACAACCTAAGGTAAAAGGGGGTCAGTGCCCCTGACGAAATAGTCAGGTATAGTGCGTATTAAAAATTCTTGTAGCACACCAGCATGCCATGGCACACTGGTTGAAAATCGCTCCGCCAAAATGCGGAGGTCAGGCTCTGTGCCTCCGTGTGCTCCCATGCCTAGCATAGTGCCTAACGAAGAGTAGTCATATAAAATATATTTATGGAATGAATAAATTCTTCTCAACCATCTGGGGTGTCATAAATTTCTTTGGAAGTCAGATGAAATTTATTGGCTCTTTCTTTAGAAAAATGCAAATAAGTACACATACACGCAAAATTTTCTATATAATTACAGGGGGTTCAAGGACTCCCCAAAGCCTATTTAGGGTCTTCAGGTTAATAATTGGTGATTTGAAGACATGTGACACACGATTTATGTCTTGAAAATTACTCACACTCTGCCCCATGATTTAAACTTACAAAAAACTGTGCCATCAAGTTTTGCTAGTTGTAGAAAATTTCTCTAGAAAAGGCATTATAGGCAGATTTTGTTGTTGTGAAGGATAATATCTGTTTCTGTGAATACAGAACAAAGTCTGCTCTATACAGCTTTTCAACCCAGTTCGTTCCTATTATTTGTGGCTTAGAAAACAAATTAATGTATTGATATTTGTGCAGAGCATTCTTCAAAAACTCATAATGTTATCTCACAATAACATTTAGTTGCTTTTGTACTTTACCTATGTAACCTTATGCAGTTAAAGAAAAATAAAAAGAATCACCACAAATTATGCAAAAAGGGACAAGAGACCCGTTTAATAAGTGAAAAACCCATTAGGTGCTGGCCCTAAAATTTGAGTCCAAGGCAATTTGTTTCTAAAGGTACCTCACTAAACTGAAGGACCTTTCCACACATACCCTACTTCTCCTAGCCCTGTTTTGAGGATGTATGTGATACCAAAGAGAGGGGATTGGCACTGTGGTCAAGCTCTCTGGAGTTATGAACAAAACATAAACAAATGATAGAAGTACATAGTTTTGCACATAAAAGTACCTATGCCATTAACACTAGAAGCTTCCTTCTGGTGTTAAGGATCCTTCTGATTAAGGATCCTAGCAAGTAGAGATGACCATGTATACCTCTTTCAAAGAGTACCTTCATATTATTTTCCAGTAGACAAGTAACATATGCATATATCTGTTTGAAGATGAGCTGAGTTGATCCATTCTTCAGTAAACCAGGGAAGGTGGATTGTTCTGCTAATCCACGGAAGCAAGGCCGTGTTGACATGATCCCAGGAGACTGAGGGGGACCCTGTGCTCTCTCTGGACATGCAGTTTCAGTTGACCTTTCAGACCTTCATGCGACTGTAACTTTAAAATCTCCAATGGCAGAAATGTTTTTAATGTGTGGCATGTAGATTGGGAATTTGTTATTTATTAAGTCTTAGGAAAATTAAATTTGAACTTAAAAATAAGCATATAGTTTTTCTAACTCTTTAGGTTCACTTTCCTTAGCAATAACCGTCCTTCCTGCAAAACTGAAACTTTTTTAAGCAAATACTTGTGCCAAGCACTGTGCTAAACAGTTGTCTGTAGGTGGGTGTATTTTACCCTCTTGGGACACTAGGGCCTTCCGAAAAAGGATCAGGATACTCACAAGAGCAGCATGGTGTGGATTTTGTGATGACAGTGATTTCTTTCTGTCAAGAGAAGTTTTAAAATATTATACTTATGACTTTGTGATTTTTCCTTCCAAGAAAGGATAAGAGCTATTTATGAGAAACTCCAGTTAATAATATCAAATGAATAGAATTCTGTTGTTTACACTGTTAGACCTGTTTGGAGGAGTTCAGGTACTCAAAGCCCTCACACTAAGGCAGCTAAACACAAGAGCAGGTCCAAAGGGTGTCTGTGCATCTTAAATTTTAAATCTAAATTTAAATTTAAATTTGCACCGATCAGATCTCGGAGCCTTGGTATCATTGTTGATCATAGAATGAGAGATGTTTCTAATTAACTAACTTTAAAGCCCCATCTTAATCACGGAGAGCATTCTTGTGCACATCTGCGCTGCAGGAGTCACTGGATCACCTCCATGGTGTGTGTGTCTGCGTGTGTGTGTGTTTAAAGCAGTGCTATAACTCTCTCCAAATGCAAGTCAGCACAGCTTTAAAGTTTAGAAGCAAATGTGTACTCAGTAACGTAGTTTAAAAACTGAAACTCTCTTCTACCTTCTATGTTCCTCTCTTGTAAATTGGGCTTGTTTGTGGAGGGCAGCCATTTCAAATACTATGACACATAAATCCCAGAACGTCTTCCCTCTTACTTCGATCTAACCTAAATGAACACCAGAGCCACGGCCTCTCATGTGGTTTTGCTTCCTCTGACAATGACATCAGTATCTTTCCATTCGTCTTATTTTTATAAAATTGTGCCTGGAACGAATGGCGATGCCAGTAAAGGAAACTGAGTCCTGGGAGTAATTTTTCGTTAGAGTAAATGAAATGATATGATACCCAAGCAAAACCTGACATGACAACATGGCATAGAGCTGTGATACCAAATGCTTGATCCTATTCCTGTGAATGTTTTCTGAAGCTTTTATGCCCTTTGCTTGTCTTGTGTATACACACACTGATCAGTGGAAACAAAATTCATGCTTAGATACTTATTTCTGTCAATGAATGGCCAGATGCTTCTTGCCGATGTTGGAAGAGAACCCTTCTGCCTATTCAGAAACTCTGAGGAAAGTTACGTATAACAAACTAAGTGGGGTTTTCAACTCTAGCCCAACTGAGAAACATGTAGTTGCCTTTCTCTGCAACATTGGTAGGGATATTCTTAATCAAAATGCCTTTATTCTCATACTTTGTTACTTAAATAGTTGGTGTATTTTCTCAAACAAACTAATACATAGTTATTGGGGAAATTATGGCAATACAGCTCATAAACAAATAAGAGGAAGAAGGCTTATGAATTGATTTTTACTGCCCCTAAATAGCCACTTGGAGGTTTAATGATGGTGATAAGGATACAAACCTGATGTTTATTTGAGCACAGACTATTTGCTGGATGGACACTGTGCTAAGTGTTTCACATACCTTAGCTTATGTAACTCTCCTCACTGCCCATTGGTGTAGGCAGTGGTATTAATCCCCCTTTACAGGTGAGGAAGCGGATGTTAAATGAATCACCTGAAGTCACACAGCAGCAAAGCTCTTTGAACTTGGAATGTTCTGATACCAAGCCCCATTGATTTCTAAGAGTTAACTGATTAATTCTTTTTTGAAAAGACTGTATTTAATTTTAGAGAGAGGGGAAGGGAGGGAGAAAGAGAGGGAGAGAAGCATCAATGTGAGAGAGAAACATCAATTAGTTGCCTCTTGTACGTGCCCGGACCAGGGACCGAACCCGCAACCCAGGCCTGTGCCCTAACCCGGAATCGAACCAGCGACAATTTCACTTAGTGGAACGATGTCAAACCAACTGTGCCACACCATTCAGGGCTAATTCTTTATCTGTTGTATATGTTTCAAATATTTCTTTCACTTTTGTATGTTGCCATTCAGTTGATTTATGAGGCTTTTGATATATTAAAAACTTTTATTTTTACACAGACAAATTTTTTACTTTTATGGTTTCTACCTCTCATGCCATATTTTAAAAGTCCTTTTTTATTCTTAAATTATACATGAGAGGGAGAAAAAAAAATGCTAACAGCACCAGAAGAAAATCATCAAAAGCCAGAAAGCCAAGGTATCTGCCGAAGTTGTCAACAACAGGAAGAAAAAGGAGATTCCAAAGTGTTTTTGAAGGCAGTGTCAGAAAAGAAAATAAAGTTGTTCCCGCATTATATCCATCAAATCCAAACTGTTCAATAACCCATTTAGACACCTTCTTTCATGCCGCCTACCCCAACCCCCTCCTTCAAGCCCCTGTGCAGGGTCTGGACTGGGAGGAAGGACTGGAGGAAGAGAGGAAGGCTTGTCAGTAGCTGGTGCTGTGTGAGGATCTCTCTTGGGAGTCAAATGCCTTTTCTCGGGAAGTAGCCAAATACCAACTCTTTTGTGTGGTATGTAGGTGTGTTCTTTTGAGACCTGAGGCTCCCATGGAGACTTACACACAGAAGTATTACCTGTCATGAATGAAACCCTCCCTGGGTGACCTCTGATCCCTCCCTTCCCTCAGCTCCTGCCCCAAGGGTATCTCTTGCCTTTCAGCCAGCCTTCTGGAGCATATTCCACAGAGAGAAAAAAACAGGTATCCTGTCCCTTCCAAACGGTAACAATGGAGTCTGTTTCCATTGCTGCCTCACTTCTTGTCCTGCCACGTGGACAGCTGTCATCCTTCCACCTGGGAGTCTGGAAGTCAGGGCTGTCATCAGGATCTGTGCCTGCTTTTTTAGGGGTGCTTGCAGTAGCTTCTCCCAAGCATACTTCTGAGCTCTGTTCTAGGAAGTGCAGGAGGCAGGCTTTTCAGTTTCGGCAGCTTGGCAGTCATCCAGTTTGGGGAAAGAGATGCCAGTCTCCCTTTCTGGCAGACATCCCAAATCTCTATGAGAGGTTCTCATGAAGCCCTCTACTCCTGTGAATTTTTCCCTTGTAGTTAGGCTGCTAGAGAGTGATGAATAAGAGTCATGAGGCATGCATTTTTTACCTTTAGCAAGTCCTGCAGAGGTGCATCCAGCACCTCTGTTTGGCATTTGTAGGTATTGATTCCTGGGGTTAGAACCTCAGCTGAAATGCCAAGATAGCAGGAAAAGTCCCATTTCACATTGTACGATGACACAGGCATTTTGTGTTGCGGACATATCATGGGATCATTTCTATTTTTTTCTTTCAAAGTGGATCATCAGTTATCACTGATGATGTTTTTAAAAATACTTCCTAATTAGTTTATTACCTTTTAAATAGTGGCCCAAGCTATCAATAAATGGATATTCATTACTCCCAGAGGTATAATAATCCCATTACAGTAAAATGAAAAAATAATGATATCAAAGAAGGGTTTAGGATCACAAAGCTATTTCCATGTCACAGTGTGTAGTCCTTCAAAGCAGTATTTTGTGGATCTTGGTAACAACAAACTCAATATAACTGATAATACCACATAGCAGGTCTTCATTCTCTTTCCTGTTGATGTGACAGTCACTCTTTAATAAAACCTTATTTTGTATACTATTTTCAATGTGGATCAGAATTGAAGAGCTTAGTGTGCTTAAGGAATAGCTGAGCTGTTTATACTTTTATATTCTTCCATCAAGAAATAATTACCCTTCAACCAACCTTACCTCTTTCTACTTCATATATACAAAACACTTAGATAAAACCTATTCAAACTCCCAAACCGAACATCAGTGTACAGAAACAGTCAGGACCCAGGAAAGGATAGAGTAGCGTATGCGTAACCCTCTCCACTTCCTCACACCAAGGCATTTATTCAGCAAGTCCATGATGGGCATCTACTGTGGGCCATAAACCTGGGAGGCAAGAGTGTTGATAATGCTCATTTACTTACTACGGGGAAGTAAAGAATAAGATTTGTTCTAACTTGAGTTCTATAAAATTGAAATGTTATCTCTGACTTAACCAAGATAACATTATAGTAAGACTTGGATGTCTCATTGGCTTGTTCTCTGTAATTCTCTGTTGGAGTACATCTACATGTGGATTGGTTTTACATGGCCTTTGGCAGTTTGCTCGGGGCCGTCTGACCGTTTGTGATCTGTATGCCCAAACTAACATTCAGTTCTACGATGATCTAGCTTTTGACGCTTAGAAATCAGTTGTGCCCTGCCATACGTGACTGTGTGTTTAATAGGTGTAAATAGGGTGTGTATTGATAATTCAGGTGGCCTCTGTGATACTTTAGAATAACAATACCAACAAGATGTGGAATCTCAGTACAGCTCGATTATGGAATGATTACATTTTTAAGATTACAAGAAATTTTTCATTTGTTTTATATGAGAACACCACTGAGTAGTTACTTTTCCTAGGACATTTACTATATGGCTAAAGGTCTACAGTTTCCCCTTATATCTCACTTAGTATTTAAACAGATTTATACATCTCTGTGATTATGATCCTTAATAATATTAGTACAAACTGTGAATGGATATATGAGGGGGGACCCCATAAAAACCAGGAATTATCTTCTGGAGTGTGGACCCCTTGTAGTACAGGCTTCCCCTGCTAGGTGAGTATTCTAGGAACCCATCTGTATCTGTGTACCAGCTGGTGTTGTGAGAGGCCATGTTAGGGTTCAGTGAATTTTTTTTTAAGACTCTTTCAACACATTTGCCCATTTCATGACGGGTGATTTACAAGTACATTTGCCCACACTGTGCAGAGTATTCAGCAGTTTTTAACCAAAACTGGCATAACCCCTGTGCCCCACCCTCCCTGTTCACCCAATCTATCCCTGAGCAACTCTTTTTTGTTTCCCTGGATGAAAAAAATCCTCAGAGGGAAATATGTTGCTGATGTGGATGAGGGAATACAAAAACCAACAGAAGCACTAAAATGCATCAAAATCGACGAGTTCAAAAACTGTTTTGAGCAGTGAGAAAAAACATCTCAATAGGTGTATTGCATCACATAGAGAATACTTTGAAAGTGACTGAAGTTTAAACATGTAAGACTAAATACACAATTTTTTAAAATAAATTCCGTTTTTGGAAGGCTCCCCCTCATATAAGTGTCTACTGAAAGTATTTGCTATATTCATGAATCCACTGTTCAAAGAAAGGATATTTTGAGGTGGAAATTTAACAAAATAAAAATAAATAAACTCTTCTGCAAATAATGTTTAACATCAAAATACTGTGCAGCATGTCCTGAAAGATGACCTTAGCTTGTTGTGATCTGTAAACAACCGACACATATCTCTCTAAAAAGCTTACAAGAGATAAATCCAGCCACATATTAAAATGTCTGATTTTTTTCTAATTCTTTTTCCTATAAGAGCAGCAATTTGAGTTTGAGAGAGCACTCTATAAATGCCTGCTGGTGGCCCAATAGTAAGTAAATATCTAGAATTTAGAAAGCTGATGCCATTTTTTTTAACGAAGAATAAAACTTGGGTACAGACCTTTTTCTCTTGCCTCGTTTTTGTGAACCTGGAGCTCTCCCCAGGCACATTGAACAATTCCTAAATGTGAACTAACCGTAGTCCCTGCCTCTCCTCAGAATCGTCTCTTCTGATGTTTTCTGTCTGGTATCAGTTCCAGTTTAGCACGTCAGAAAACAATGGAACGTTGCCTCATACTCTGAAAATGTACTATAAGATTGGACATTTAAGAACTTTAGATACTAAAACTTCTGTATAGGGAAGATAAAATAGATTTTTAAAACAATGAAAAGCGTAAAAATAAATTGAAAACATGAGAAGTAGGAAAAGATACTATAAAATTACAAGTAGAATTTCTATATATTCATTAAAATTAACTCAGTGGATATGTTAAGTATTAGACATTTGTGAAGAGAGAATTGGTGACCTAGAAATTAGACCGTAAGAAATAAAAAAATAGGAAAAAGAAAACACATGTCTAATAGGAGTTCCAGAAGGAAATATTAGAGAAAAATATTAGAGGCAATATTCAGAGATATTTGGGCAAAAAATTTCAAGGATAATGAAAATCATGAACTCTCAAAGTAATACATATATTTAGTTTTAAAAGGTCAGAGAGTACAAGAAAAGTCTATAATACAAAGGAAAATCCCCCTTTCCAGTCCTACTAACCCCTAAGTTCCTTCCCCCCATCAGAGGCTACCACTAACAAAACCCTTAACTGTTTCTTATTTTGCTATTTCTTGATTTGGTAAATATGAAATATTATCACTCTGTTGACTCCCTACCAGTGGAAGTGATGGTTTAGCTGGATCTCTCACACATGAGCACACATGCGCGCACGCACACACCCTGTCCTTCCAGCATGGCTGTATCTGCCCTCTTAGTTCATTACAAATTCTGTTTCTAGCATTGTTGCTATGTAAACACTGTTTCCTGCTGAGCAGCATTGTATTCTGCAATTAGATTTCCTTTGCTGAACAACTCTTTACTTTTGCTTTCTTTTTTATTGCTAAATTCATTTTTTATATTTTTTATTTTTATTTTATTTTAATTGTTCAAGTACAGTTTTCTATTTTTTACTCCTATCTTCACTTTTTCTTGAAGCTAACTATTGTGTTGGTTTTATTTGCTTGGTTTCTGTATTACTATAGCAAATTCATTCCCAAGCTCTATCACTAATTCATCTTTTTGATTCAGCCAGCCACATCAGGAATCATATGATTTCCATTTTTTTTCTTGGACACCTGTACCCTGGAGGTCTCGATTCTCTTGCTTCTGTTTGTTTTGGTTGCTTTCTGGGCCCTTGAGTCAACTATTCCTTGAATTCCATGTTCTTCTCTTTTTTTGTATTGCTTTTTCATTTTAGTGGGGGTACACCCACCAGTATCTCCTCAAAATATGTACACAGGAGCTAAACTTTCTTAAGACCTTGCATGTCTGAAAACATTTGATTTGACATTTGATCAACATTTGACTGAGTTTTGAGCTCTTTGAAAATCATTTTTCTCATAACTTTGAGGTAGCGGGGGTGATGTGACCCCCCCGTCACTGTCACTAGGCCAGTCCAGCTGGTTTCCAGAGAGGCTCCTGTAATCTTCTGGAAAGGGAATCTCCCCAGCTGTCTGGGAGCCAAATGGGGAAGGGCACTGAGAGGTTTCACCCATCAATGGACATACTTTCACCTAGTTTCCCTTGCCCTTGGCTTTAGCCTCACCTGGTCTCTGTAGTTCAGCCCCTCCAGTGAAGAAGCCACCTTTCTGGTGTTGAGGTGGGAGATGGACAGAGAGCAGAGATAACTGCCTGATTGCATAGACTTGGGGAGGTTATCAGAAGGTTTGAGTTCACTTTATATAGAATTGCTACCAGTTCTGTTTTTAGTTCTGCTCTGCAAATGCACCTCCAGAGGCACCGGGTGTGTTCAATTCCTGAGCCTTTTGGAGTTTCTCTGCAGCAAAGGAGCTGCTGCTTCTTGGCTGACACCACATGCACAAGCAACATCACCTGCACTTACAGACACGGTCTGCCTTCTTCTCTCTGCTCAAACAACACTCATACATCTGCTTTCTATCTTCTGAAATTGAGTTGACATTTCTTTTCTATTGTCATCTTTCTCAATTTTTCTCTTTGTTTTTCAGAGCCTCTGCCTTTTTTTAAGATCCCCACACCATTGTTTTAAAAAGCAGGGGTTATTAAAATTGACATTTGATCAGCTGTGTTTTCCCTAATCCATTCTTCACCCTGCAGTCAGTGTTTATTCAGACCCAATCTGACTAAACTTCGAAATGGCTCCAAACCTCTTCACTTAGTTTATTAAGGGCAGTAAAGCCTCCCCTGCTTATTTCGTGAGCCTTATTTTTAACTCCCACCCTTTCCTTCACTCCTATACCCACCTTGTTAATATTTTGATTTTTACCCCTGGACCCTGTTTTCCCCGTAGGCCCTTTGCACATGCCATACTCTAGAGTACCCTACCTCTCTCTCCCATACCCACTGGCTGCCTTCTAATCATCACTGAGGTCTCAGCTGAGAGATCGCCTTCTCTAGAGAGCCTTCCTTGGCACTCACGCTTCTCCAGGTCTGGGTTCTCAAAGTCATGATGCCTGCTCTTCCCTGATCCAACATCCACCATGCTGTTTCATCCGGGTATCCATTTGCCTGGCACATAGTAGGCACTGCAGTTTTTCTTGACTGGTGAATGAGTTTTTTTTTCCTCTGAACCTTTTTGGCTAAGGATTTTGGTCAAGTATTTCAGACCTTTCTTTGCCTTCAAGCCTTGGTTATATTCTAGTAATAACCCAGCAATTTACTCACCGGTTACATTTTTACTCCTCTTTTTCAAAACTTAGAAATTCTAGAAAGTATAAAAACTCGAGGTAGAAGTGTTAATACACTCACGTGGTACACATAGACCTTATTTCAAACGTAAAGTTAACAAAATTATATCTTGTAATATTAGTTTGGAAGAGAGTTAATTTCAGTAGGTCAAAAATTAGACAGCAATAGAATCAGAACTTGAGTGAATGAGTACTTAGCGTTGTAGCATTTAATGTGGGAATACATAAAATGAGGGTTGTGTTGCAAGTTGTATTTGCTGGAAACTTTGATTTATTCGGGTTGTGGATGGGCAAATGACAAGGGAAAAAAAAGGACTGGATTTTTGATGCCCATCTGTTCATGCTTCAGAGACCTGGAAACTGATGTTTTAAATTTCCTGGTTTTACTTTCTCGGTTTATGCAGCTTTAAGAAAGGAAAAGATGGGACCGTTCAGTTAGAAAAAAAGTGAAGGAGTAAAGGGAAACATGAAGAAAAGTGAAAGGTAGAAAAAAAGTACCATAGGAAACAAGTAATAGAAAGGGCGGAATATATATTTTTGATTCATAACATTGGACATTTTTGTAATTAATGTGCCTCTAGGCATGAGTACAAACCTTTGATTAGTAAACAGATGAAAATATGGTAACATATTAAAATGCCTGCCTTAAATCTGAAAGTTCAGGGCAGCCCAGTGTGTGTACAGAGGGCCAGAGGGACCAGAGCAGGGTTTTCAGAAAATTCTTTGTATGTAACACTTCTGAAAAGTAAGTGAAAAATTAATGGAGAGCTACTGTATAACTTGTAAGAGTTAAGAAAAATATATCTTTAAGAAGGTGTGGGTCTCTGGTTTATAAAGTCAGTTTCACTACGAAAAGGTCAGTGCAGTCTCAGCCGAGAGTTTTCAGAATGTCGAGTTTTTCCTTAGTAACAATGACAACATAATCATGACGATCTCCACCATTGCCATTAGTATTCAAAAATAACAGTATTTACAAGCTCTCACCATTTGCCGAGCAGCATGGAAAACGTAATTCTGCAGAGCTGCATTAGTATTATCTCCGTTTTGCAGGTGAGGTGACTTAAGACCTTTTCCCTTGGTCAGCTACTGTGATAGGCCCTGCCGTTGAAAGCAGATGACATGCTGAGAGCCCTGCTTGACCCAGAATGCCATTTGGCCCCTTAGTAATAATTGTAAGATAATCAGTAAGTTTTATTAGATGTTTTAATCCTATTCTTCTAAGAGAAATCTAGGAATAGCCTCATTCTTGTTGAATAGATAAGAAAACCCAGGTTTAGAGAGATTAATGACTTTATTCGCAACCAGGCAAAATTTTTCAGAAAATTCCTTTTATAAAATTCATTTCTCTATTTTTAACTTTCATATTTAATTTAAAGAAGTAACCTTTTGTTTCACAGGAATATTCACAAATATTGTCTCCTTATTCCCTGCATTCTCTTATCATGTTTGATGGTCAACTCTCTCTTTTATAATATTCCCTTGTCACTCTCTGTCAACACAGAAACTTCACACATCGTGGTGGTGACCCTTTCTGCTTTTTCCACAACAGCATCCAGTTGTATTAGTTTTCTCGGGCGGCCCTGGTATTAATCATACCATAAACTGGGTGGTGTGAACAACAGAAATGTATTTTCTCACAGTTCTGGAGGCTGGAAGTCTGAGATCAGGGTGCCAGTGTAGTTGGGTCTCAGTAGGGTTCTCTTCCTGGCTTGCAGGTGGTTGCCTTCTGGCTGCGTCCTTACATGTGGTGGTGGGAATGGAGGTGGGGAAGGAGAGAGAGAAGGAAAGATCTCTTCCTCTTCTTACAAGGCCACAGGCCTATCAGATTCGAGTCCAGTCCTTCTGACTTCATTTAACCCTAGCTACCTCCTAAAAACCCTGTCTATCTCCAGACATGGTGGTTAGGGCGTATGTAGTAAAAAGATGCCATGCTCTGAAAGACACCCTCCAGTGGGAAACATTGTCATAGGGGAGTTCTTATATTTGTTTGGAAAGAAGAAAGTGATCCTTTCTTTAGTACCGGCAAATTTTCCATTCTGCTTTCAACCTCCAAACACTGGCTTCCAAACCAAAAAAAAAAAAAAAAAAAATCATAGAACAGAACACATAATTAGAGATTATTTTTAGAGTTTCCTTCACTGCTTTTTGGTCCTGTAAAAGACCTGGGATTCCCTGTGTAGTGAGAACATTTACTTGCCAAAGAGGTACGTATCCTTACAAAGCACCTCGGTGAGTTGTATGCAAGAAAAACAACTACTACCTCTTGCTTGAAAGAGATTACTTCAGTATCACATTTGGGAACGTTTTCCTTTTTTATATACTATCATTAAATTTAGTGAGGTGAATGGATGCATGTTTGGAAACTTTGACTCTGAGCTATTAATGAAACAAATGATGAGCAAGTTATTAAGTTTGAATTTAAAATTATATCATTTTAGTAATGGCATTGGTAAACACAGTTTTGTTTAAAGGTAATATGAATAATTTACAATTTGGTGGGCTACGAGACCAAAATAAGTCAGTATGAAATGTTACTATATACTCACCAAAAGCTTTGTAAATACAGACATAACCTCTTACAGATAGACAAAGCTTAAATATTGATTGAATGAATATTTGTTGACTGATTTAACCCATGACTCATTCATTGACGAACTTGCAAACACTGAGTTACCCAAGATGGTCTTTGGAATAACTCCATAAGTATGGGTGTTACATGAAGGAGCAAGGGAATGGCAGTTTACTTGGATTTACTCAGCTTCCCTGCACGTCATTACCAACACGTGTCTCTCTTTTAATCTCTCAATAATTTTGCAAAACACAATATATTGTTCCATTTTATAGATTAGGAAACTGAAGTTCAGAGAAACTAGGAGACTTGAGTAACTTCACGTACACAGGAAGTGCCAGTGCAATCCTGTGTACCAGCACAGCCTGGCTTCTCCCTCTTCAGCATTCCCATGCCTTGAGTAGATTTACTTAAGGTGCTTCAAAGAGATTTCTCTCCACCTGTTCTCCCAAAGAAATCCTTCCCATAGGCTTACTGTGGTACCTTAAAGGTGTGTTTGAGCATGGAAGGTGGTTAATACATTGTGGGAATTTGAGATTAGTTTCCAACAAGACCAACAATGGTGAGATATTCAGGGCTGGATGAAAGTGGGGCTTACTCCCAGTATAGGATGCAAAGAGGTGCTTGGCCAGGGGTGAGGGTGCAGGGGGATGATGGGGAATCAGAAAGTGAGGTAAGGATGAGTGGGTAGAGAGCACTTAAAGTGGAGGTAGGAAAATGAAGATGATGTCTTTGCAGTTTAGCCTACAACTTTGCTAGCTGTGTTGAATTGCTATAGTAAACCTTGTATAAACTAGAGGGGTTTGTTGTTCTTATAGATCTCTTTTTTGGGAGGAGTGGAGAGCTTGAAAAGTAAGCATAATACATCTGTTCACAAGAATGGCTCTGGATTTGATAAACATTTGTTCTGTCAACATACAAGGTGGCTTTTCTTATTCTCATGCATTTATAAGGACCTTAACTTTTATGTAGGGGAGAGTATGTTAAAGGTTTATAAAAGGATTTTATAAGTTGCACAAGACAAAATGCTCATACTGGTTTGCAGTTAAATTAGCAATGTATACAGTCTAACGCTTTGAAATCAGGAGAGAATGGGGAAGTAACATGTAATTATTTAAGTTAAATAGTGCTAATCACATAAACTATGTTGTTAAAAGAGGCCATGCAACCATATGGTATAAATTAGGTAAATGGAAAGTGTTTGATTTTCAGAAATGATTTTTTAGAAATGATCATCAGAAATAAATAAAAAGGAATAGGCTCATAGAAACAGCCATCTTTTCCTCTGACAGCCATAAATAACCCCAGCTATTTAAAGGACAGATACAAGGGAAGGAAATGATGGACCTTACACTGGCGAAAGGAAACTGAGCTTCTCTTAAGGGCAGCCTTAAAGAGAAGATGCTGTCTTCATCAAGCGTGTCATCTCTGGGAGCAGACATGGCTAATGAGGCCAGCCTGATAGTCACTAAGTTGCTTTTACTTTGGGCATGCATTTCTCAGGCCACCAAGTGAATTTGCTTGTTCATTTTAATTGCAGCAAGTTTCTGAGGATCCTGTGTTCCCATCTGGTCACAAAACAGATTCTTTGTGGTCCAAGCAAGACCATCCTGCCCAGTGTCCTCTCACAGACTGCCGCCAATATTTCATGTTGCCTTTTCACATTTGCACTGCGGGAGGTGAAATGTGGTTCAGGCCCCAAAGGCTGAAGGTCTAAATGGCATGGCCCAACCAGCCACAGTGGTGTTTCATAGCTCTTCGCCCAAAGCGGTTGTGCTTTGTGCTTGTGGATTGTGATAGACTTGTCTGTGATTCGAGTTTGTCCAAATAATGTCCTGCCAGGGATTCCTTATCGGAACAGCCTTCGTAGATATGTGCCCTTGATTTTATGAGTATTAGCCCTTTGCCATCCCCAGGAAAGAAGAGCAGTTACCTTACAACCAACCACCAAGAGTAAATCTTTCTGTTTAATGCTGTGGCTTCCAAACATCTAGTTTTAATTATGGTGGCTCTTTTTGCTTGTGATTCCTTTATTTAGTGAAGGTAGTATAGCAAGAAGTATGGGGCCGGTTGTTTTTGTCCACATGAGAACACTAGATCAGGATTTTTACTCTTAAACTTTATAGGTTTATATAGATTTATATAAATCTGCTTACCATATAAGTGATGTATTGGACACATGTGGACTAGCATGACTTTTTAATTATCTTGGATATTTGCTTATGTGGCTAAATTCTAAAAATGTTAATTTTGTAATTAATTTCCAACACATTGTTTGGAAACAATGAATAGTTTTTGTTATAAATCACCCAAGAACTTAGATCACTGAACTGTGTGGATGTCTTCCCAGTTGGCTTTGGAAAAATTACTTATCTTTGATTCTGATCCCCTTTCTCTTCAATTCTCAATATGTTTTCTATCCAGGAATTCACAGAAATTGCTGTGATAAAAGAGAATGGTATTTTTTTTCTGCTGTCATCCATATTAGCCTTGAACCATATTGTCTTCTGTCATTTGTTTTTACAGGTTCTGATTTCTTTCAAACTTCCTTTTGTCTGCTGATGGGTGGCCTTGGTGCATGGCCTTTGGTTTGGGCTTTCGTTATGTTCTCATGTGCGTGCACTTGGCCATTCCTTCTGCCATCGCTGAAATGTAAGACGTGCCTCCACTCATGTGGCTCCCATGCTTTTCAGACTCCAGCTACGGCTGCACGTCTCCCAGGGTCTCAGACGGTGTCTCATAGTGTTTCCCAGAGTAGCCGTAGTTGAATATTAATTCTTAAGGTATCTCCTTGGGTTGGCTGGGTGGGGGCAGGGGTTCCTTGTCCCACTAGGTGTCAAGTTTGGGCAACAATAAACACAATGTTCCTATCACATAATAGGTGCGCAATAAATAGCTATTAAATGAACAAAGGAATGCCTGAGTGAACATATGTATAGTACATGCTAGCATGTGCTATGGGGAGTTTGATGAAGAAATGTTTAACTTTGTTTACCCGAGCATTTTCCAAAGATTTTTTTCTCATAAAACCTTCTAGTGTAACACTTCCATGTTGCCCATGGAACTAGCATTGCACAAAACACACCCTGTCAAACCCCGACCTAAAGGATACAACACAGTAGCCATACTACTCTCCCTCCCCCAACCCTGAGCTATAGGCTGAGCTTGGTCAGCTCCCTCTCTTTTTGCACACCAATTTCCTTATTCTAGTTGCTAATGCTATCCTTCTTCTTCATTGGATCTAATTTGGAATAACCTTTGATCAGTTGTACTCTCTTTGCATTATTTTTTTTCATGTTGTCTTCCAAATCTGATTTGAGAAGCAAGACTATTCATAGCCTCTATCTTGAGGACTTTATCTGTAGGTATTATTTAAGAGACAGTGTAAGTCGAATTCACTATAGTAAGTACTTTTTACTGAAATCTCTCAAACAGATGTTTGTAAGCAGTATATACCACCATGACATACATGTCAGCCATGGCATTCTCATCAACAACAGATGAATCGATATTAATGTCTTAAATTTAATTGACTTCCTTTGTATTAAAGTCTTCCTCTTGACTACCTCTGTTAGTCAACTAAACAGACTGTAGCCTTTCAACGTAAGCAGAAATAACTAAGGTACCTACAGCATTTCCTGTATTTGCTGTCAGTCTTAATAACCTTTAATGCCTGTATTTGCTGTCAGTCTTAATAACCTTTAATGCTGCTCTCAAATCGAGTCTATTGCTGACTAATCTGAATAAGGCCTTTGGTCCTTCCTGTAGGTTCAGCTCTAGGTTTGTTTGTTTAGATGTGGGGGTTGGGGAAGCGATCACATTTAGGTCTACAACATACTTAGTCCAGCTGTGTCTTTCCAGATTGTTCAGCACATATTAGGGTTTTGTGGCAGTGACTCCAGAGCCACTTTAAGGGACAGAGGTGAGAGGAAAGATGCACGTTTGGAAAGAGAGTAGACCCCTAGTTCGGTTTCACAGATGGACTAGTGGTTGGGAAAAAGTTGGGGGTGGGGTCCCATGGCCAATAACAGATTGGAAGTGATTACAGTAACCAGAATATTTTTGAAAGTGGACACAGGTTCTGATAGAGCTTCTGAGAGACTCGGAAACAGGTAAAGACGTTCTATGAATAAATGGGGACAGTGGCATTTCTTTAAGAAAAAAATGGGAGATTGTTAAATAGAGAACTGGGCATACACTATGAAAGGCAGCTCACTGATTTTCTTTTGACTCTTTTTTTTCCTCTCACTCTTTACCTCAGGACCTCTCCTCTCCTCATTAGCACCTCCACCAGAGCTGGGGCAGAGGAAGGGAAGGGAGGTGTTCAGACATGTGCCTGTTTACATAGTCACTTCATTGCATTAGCGCCAGGACAGCAAAGTCTGTCCAGTTCTGTAGAAAAGCCAGTTTCCCCCCCATCAGTAACTTATTATTTTCTCTTTTAGCATAGTACGGTTTATTGCCAAGCTTCTCTTAACTGTACATTACAAATAGCATCTGATTAAGAATGTTCTGGATGGGTTAATTAGTGTGGTGACTATTATTAAGCAAACTGCTTGTTAGTATTATGCCTATTTGATCTTGGTATTGATGTGAAGTAATCGACCATAGAGCTGCATTTAGAAAAGCTGGAATAAAGTTTTTTGATTTCTATTATGGCAATAAATTGTTTATATTAAACATGTCTATGAAAATAAGAGCTTCATGGCACAGAGAATCAGTGGACTTTGTGTGGAATGGTAGATGAGGATTGTTTCATTTTGTTTTGTCCTCTCTTTAAAGAAATATTAATAATACATTTGTCCAGTTGCTTCAAGACCAATTCTGCTGAAACCAAGTAGTAAAAAATTGTTTCAGCCTACTACTGCAGAGCTTATGAAACGGAGGTGATTTTAACTTCAGTTACCTAAAGGACATATTTCTTTTTAGATTTAGCTAATTGCTTAAATACTTCTCTGGGTAACAATTAATTCTATATAAATAAGACTATTAAAAACGTGAGAAGATATTGTAAACAAGGCAAGTGTAACATGTAACCACCTTCTTTCAAAGACTGGATTATTGTCTATATTATTATTGGTATTTTGTCCAGCCCTATTATTTCCTAGCTATAGCATTTCCATGGGGAATTTATTCCATGAGCTAATAAATTATACAATCAGGGAGTTTTTCTTGAAATTCAGCTTAAATTTTCCCATTCTTAATTTCATCTCATTACTCCTAGTTATACCCCCTTGTAGCAGGCTAAATAATTAGGCTCTTTCCTTGGAGACTCCCATTATGTACCCCTCTCGTTGTCACTTAGCCAAGCTATTCATATTTAGGTCCTTTAATCTGTCCTCATAAATCAATTCTTCCATTGCTTAATCATTATTATTGCTCTTCTAAGAACTCTCTAATTTTCAAACATACACAGTTATCAGGTTGACCCAGATGAAGGCAGCATTCGCACAGTGACCCATCCCCTCAGACCTGGGACCATCCTTCCCTGCACAGCACGCTCCCTGACAAAGTGGCATCGGTTTAGTGGTGGTCACTTCAACACAGGCTCATCTTGTCCAACCCCGGACGGTCCAAACCGCGTTTTTCCATGTGTCCTACTGACATTCACGTTTATTTTCGTTTTGTCTTTTTTTTAGGTATTTTTTTTATTTTTATCTTTTATTGTAATTTTTCCTTTACCATTTAATCCCCTTATACCCCCTGCCCCCATAGTCACCACAGCGTTGTCCACATCTACGAGTCCTTTTTCAATTTCATAACATTCACAAGCTGCGTTTCAGGTTACTGTTCATACTGACGCTATGCGTTGCCACGACCTACCGAGTCAGCCATCCACAGCCTGTGCTGACACGGCATTCTCTCCCTCTTGGAGAACAGGTAGGAGACATGTTGAGTCAAAGCAGGCCTAGCACCTTGCCCACAGCTGAATCCCCCATCAGTTCCCAGTTCCCACTGTGTCTCATCTCTTCTAATGTGCCAGTTTGCTCACATGCTGGACAACGGAAATGGATTTTATGAGCAAGATAGGCCATGATGCTGTTTTCTAAAATGAAGATAGGTTGTTTTAATGCCCATCATTTTTTAAATTGTGAATTCTTCATGCACTAAATTTGTAATTATGTCAAAATCCTTTCTAAGCTTCCCTGGCATTTCTTATCTGACTTAATCCATTAGGTTAGTTCACATGTTTTATTGTTGTTTTGCAGATATGTACAGATGTTCCTTCTCTTCCCATTTATTCTATTTATTTAGGAGAAGTTGAAGATATTATTATACTCTTTTTTTTTTTTTACTTTTTGTGTTGATCAATGGAAACTTTGTAATTGATTTTTAGTCCCTTAGATTCTCCTTGGTATTTTGAATTTGTATCATAATGAAAGTTGGGTAGATCCCTTAAGGTTCAAAAATCATATACAGGTTCTGAAACCATAACCTGTGTTTGCCCAAGTTTTTTTCCATTGTAAATCAAGAATTATTTTATTAGGGCATACCAAGGTTGTTAGCACCATTTTTTGAGTTTCCTCTATCTCTGTATCTTTATCTATTTATTTCTTGGTGAGGGGCTCCTTATTCATTCAGGTGATTTTTCTCAAAAGGCTTTATGAAACAAGCACAGAAGCCCCCCCCCCCCCCCAAATAAGCGTTTTGATGCTGGAATGCACACAGAGTATTACAGCCAGGCTTTGTTTCCAGCTCACAGGGGAACTGCCACCATTCCTTAGCGTTGCTCAGCAGCCCCTGCTTTCAGAACTAGCAGAGGCCGTGTACCCCTCCCCAAAGTGCCTGTTCCGACCTCTCAGCCCACTTCTTTAACTCCATCTCCACCTCCACCCACCTCTCTTGAAATAGATGACCTCCTAGTGCTTTGGTGACACACCTTAGATTCCACACACTTCCACCTGAAACTTTTCCACTTCCTTTTTGTCTCCTTCCCTCAGCATTGTGAGAAAGCTAGGTTTAATTCTCTTACAAGACCCAGCTTCCCCACCCCACCCCCCACCCCAACAAAACCCTGCAGTTATTCCACACACGGTATGTCATTTTTCTGCTTTCGTCTGGTAAAACTTTTGTTTCATTAACATCCTGCTTCCTTCCCTAGCAGGTATCCCCAAGTGAACCCCCAGGTGGATACCCCTGTGTACATAGACCCTATTAAAAAGAATTTGCCTTGCCATTCGCACTCTTCTCCTCTCTCCTGCTCTTTCTCTGCCACCCTCCGCCCCCCCAACCCCCCCCCCCCCGCCCCCGCCACCATGCACACACCCTGACCTCCAGCCTGGCCTCTGCCTGCTCCCTCCTTAGGAACTGCCCTTGGAGTAGCCAGTGATCTTCTAGGTAACAAGGCCAAAAACAGCTTGTTGTTTCCGGAACTGTAGCACCTCTGCAGTGTTTTACAGCCCCCTTTACACATTTTAAGGTCTGTTGATAATTTTTTTACACATTCTTTTGGGGCTCTCAATCCACTTCAATTGTATGATATTACCGTCTCAGATTCGCTTTCAACTCTTCCAGATATTCCCTATTGCTCTCCTTCCGTGGTTCTTCTTCCTCGCCTACCTCTTACACGCATGCACTCTCCATTTCTTTAGTTATTCAGCAGCGCAAGGAAGGGGCCCAGCCTCTAGGTGGGTCAGGGACTCAGCTGGCCCAGTCTGCCTCTCTAGACCTCAGGACCTGCCCAGCCTCTTGGGGCTGCATGTCCTCCCCTGAAGAGTTCATGTTCTTTCACATCCCTTTCCTTTGATCTCGCTGTCCCCTCAATCCAGAAATCCCGCCTCTCTGTCTTTCTAAATTCTTCAGTTAAAACTCATGAACTAAAGGCGGGGAATGTGGGTGGGAGGGGGTGCCCAGGGTGGAGGGGAATGATGGGGGAGAAATGGGACAACTGTAATAGCATAATCAATAAAATATATTTTAAAAAAAATCTCTTTTTAAGGCTTTACTGATTCCTCTGTCAGAATTTCTCTAGCTCTCAGTTTTAAAAGTCAGAGTTTCCGTTTTTCATGTACTGTGTTCCCCCACAAGTGAGTTGGCCATTCCTGTCTGTCTCCCACTCTGCCTTTCTAAGCACTGCTGGTTGGCTCCCCAGTATTTGGTGAAATCCTTGACTTCATTTTATGCAGATGCTTTTACAGTCAGTAACATAAAATATGCTTCACAAAATATTAGCAAGGTCTTTTAATGAAAAGTGTGTATGGGTGCCCAGGAATACAGAAAAGTCACGTGAGCAGAAATGCCCAATTTAATCAAGGAAGTTTCAAGCATTTTTATAGGATAATGAAATAAGCTTGAAAATAAGCCCTGGGGCATGCGGTGAGCACACTGGAGCTCCAGAAAGACTCATGAAGGAAGAGTGAGAAACCATTGCTCTCCTCTCATTCTTTATACGTGCAGCACAGGATTTATAGCCACAGAAAGTCTCTGGAAACTATTTAATGACAACCAGGTCCAATTTCAAACTTTTGAACTTTCTCTCTGTAGCTGCTACTTTTTGCTCTCTTTCTAGAGTTTTTGTTACATCTCATTTTTTCTCAGTTTCATTCATCATCATCATGTCCTTACAGAAAGGTAAAGGGTATATTTTAAATAGTATCTTCACTGAAAGAGTGTTGCACTTCCTTTTTGTAACAGATTCATGCCCAAGCATAAAATGGCCCATTTACAAAAGATGCTCAGCCTTCGAGGAGACAGCAGTGCTGCTTCATCCATGGCCCTTCCTCTCCCTCCGGAGCAGGGAAGTTCTGAGAATATGTTGGATAATGTTGAGTCACAGTCTGGACCTTGTGATGCTGCACAACCAGAAAACCTGGGGAGCTCATTAATGAAGGAGTCATACTTGAAAATGCGCGACTCATTAGATAATTCAAGCTCTCACCCTGGAGAAAAGAAACAAAATCCGAATGACATTTCGAGTGGAGCTGATGATCAACAAAGACCGTTGCACATTGTCTGGCCTCACAGGTGGTAAGTTTAAGACACACCCCTTTAGTAAGAGTTACCCAACTGGTAATAGGAGATATATTCTGATGATTGCCTTAGTAATTTGTTGTGGCTGCAGCTTTAGCAAAAGGTCATTTTAGTGTCACGGTGATGTTACTCAATGTCTTTGTAGAAATAGCTGTGTACTTTGATTAAGTTTGCATTTTTGAATTACAGATCATTACTGTAGTGATTTGTTCAACGAACAGTAGCTAGGCACTTCTAGGAAATCAAATCTTCTTCAAGAAGTTTCAAAGCATAACAATAGGATTATATATATACTGTTATCACAAAACTTTCATACACACACATTGCTGAAGCAGTATTACCATTAGAACAAAAACAATTTCCAATATTTACTAATTTGACCAGTTTCAAGTGGGTGCCTTTATATCACTTGTCATAATTCGTATCAGTACATAGGCAACTATCTTCCTTCTCCCAAATACCTCTATATTGCGCTAAGCAAAATACTTCCTAGGAGA
>CM077306.1:76467500-76525000 GCA_039655065.1 Glossophaga mutica
TGTTGCATTTTTGCCTTGGCTGGCATATGTTTTCCAGAGAGCATTTCAGAACAGGAGAGTGCATTAATGGTTGTTTCTCCTGTAAACATAAAGGAGGAATGGACACTAGAGAGGGCAACTGGATTCTTAGGGGCTGCCATTACCTTGCCTAACCAAACAAAAATAGAACCCGCCTCCTTATCATAAAAAATATGCCCATGAAATCATGCAGTTGCGGTAGCCAGCTCTAAAAATGAAGTGATGCTGACCTCATTGTGTTAGTTCCACGCTAGGATCATGAATGGTCTAAAATATAGTGTTAGCCTCTAACATATCTCGTACTAAGTCAACCAAATGTAGAGCCTACTTGCTAGGATATGTATCAAAATCAAAAGTGACATTTTCTGGAAGATACATTCTGGCTTTAAATCTGTGTTAAAATGTCTGTGCATGAGAACAGGCCCTTAAATGTGACGCTTGCCCCCTCTCTTCATTCTTTCTGAATCTGAGCTTGTCAAGGATTATAGTGTGCAACCTCTGCTGACAGTAGATAAATAACTGACAGTATTTTAGCAGAGTTGCTGGGTTCTCTGCAGAGTAATTTGTTTTCTCCTTTCCACCCAGTCTTTAATGTTTTGTTATAAACATCTATAGCAAGGCACGGTTAATAGAAATGACTTATAGTGAAAGACCTGTAAAAAATAGATCCAATTGGCAATGCCTTTTTTTAACTATTTTCTTTCCAAACGTTATACAAATATTGTAACATTGTGCTAGTGCCAACCTTTATGTAAATGTACTCGTCATTATAATGGGCACGGAAGACACTGCTGGAGGGACAGAAAAATCTGAGTGTATTAGACACTGAAGATAGCACTCTCCAGGCCATGTTTCTCAAACTCTTTGATCCAAAGACTTTTGTTTAAGTTATTGATTTTAGTGGGGCAGTTGGTTGATTTTTATATGTGCCCTGATGGGGAATGGAACTTGTAGCCTTGACCCATCAGGACAGTGCTCCAACTAACTGAGCTACCTGACCAGGGCTCTCCTTCACACTCTTAAAAATTATTGGAGCACCTAAAATCTTTTGCTAATC
Organism: Glossophaga mutica; assembly: GCA_039655065.1. NCBI lineage: Eukaryota > Metazoa > Chordata > Mammalia > Chiroptera > Phyllostomidae > Glossophaga > Glossophaga mutica. The sequence continues at coordinate 76,468,576 of CM077306.1, forward strand.
AGAGTTATACCTATCAGTATTTACTGTATATTAGAAATTGAAACTCAGGAAAAAGTTTTAAAATCTACATTAAATCATTTAAAAGTAGCAGTGAAGAATCAAATACATGTGAATGTATTTTTATGAAAAATAACTACATTTTACAAAACAAAAAATTAGTGATAAGGGTGACATTATTTTACACTTTTGTAAATCTATTATGTCTAAGTGGAAGAGAGTTGGATTTTTATATTTACTTAAGTATTCAGTCTGTCGCAATACATTATTTTGGTAGAAGTTTATGAGCAAAATTCTGCCTCACAAAGATACAGGTTTGGAAAAGGAAGGAGTATTTTAATGACACTTTCAGATTATTGTAGATCTTCTTCTTTGATACCATACCAGAACTTGACAAGTACGAGTCTAAGTTTAGTTGAAACCTCTCAATGACTTTTTATGCTCATTGCAACAAATGTTTTTCTTTTTTTTTTTTTTTTTTTTTTTTCTTTTTTTTTTTTTTTTTTTTTTTTTTTTGAAATTCACTAATTTATTTTCTCTGAACAGCAATTTTTATTTGTGTTTTGCTTTCAGATGATGCTATTTTTATAAAACTTCATTTTGTTAGGTCTTTTTTTTTTTTTTTTTTTTTTTTTAAATTTTTATTTTAATTGTTGATCTTGTACAGTTTTCTGTCTTTTATTCTCACCCCAACCCACCACCCCAGCCCTTCCCTCCCATTTCCACCCCCCCATAGTTTTTCTCCATGTGTCCTTTTTACTTGTTTCTGTAAATCCTTCCCCTTTTCCCCTGAAATTCCCTCCCCTCTCCCCTCTGGTGACTTTCAGCCTGTTCCCAATTTCTATGTCTTTGGTTATATTATGCTTGTTTCTTTGTTTTGTTGATTAGGTTCCTGTTAAAGGTGAGATCATATGGTATTTGTCTTTCACTGCCTGGCTTACTTCGCTTAGCATGATGCTCTCAAGTTCCATCCATGCCGTTGCATAGGGTATGAGCTCCTTCTTTCTTTCTGCTGCATAGAATTCCATTGTATAAATGTACCACAGTTTTTTGATCCATTCATTTACTGATGGGCATCTAGGTTGCTTCCAACACTTGGCTATTGTAAATTGTGCTGCTATAAACATAGGGATGCATAGTTTCTTTTGGATTGGTGTTTCAGGGTTCTTAGGATATAGTCCTAGCAATGGAATTGCTGGGTCAAAAGGTATATCCATTTTTAGTTTTTTAAGAAAAACCCATACTGTTTTCCATAGTGGTTGAACCAGTCTGCACTCCCACCAGCAGTGCAGTAGTGTCCCCTTTTCTCCACAACCTCTCCAACACTTGCTGTTTGTTGCTTTGTTTATGAGGGCCATTCTGACTGGTGTCAAGTGGTATCTCATTGTTGTTTTAATTTGCATCTCTCTGATAGCTAGCGATATCGAGCATTTTTTCATGTGTCTCTGGATCCTCTGTATGTCCTCCTTGGAGAGGTGTCTGCCCAAGTCCTTTGCCCATTTTTTAATTGGGTTGCTTGTCTTCTTAGAGTGGAGTCGTGTAAGTTCTTTGTATATTTTGGAGATTAAACCCTTGTCTGAGATATCATTGGCAAATATGTTTTCCCACACAGTCGGTTCTCTTTTTATTTTAATACTGTTTTCCTTGGCCATGCAGAAGCTTTTTATTTTGATGAGATCCCATTTGTTTATTCTTTCCTTTATGTCCCTTGCTTTAGGGGACATATCAGTAAAAATGTTGCTGCGTGTAATATCTGAGATTTTCCTGCCTATGTTCTCTTCTAGGACTTTAATGGTGTTACGGCTTATGCTTAAGTCTTTTATCCACCTTGAATTTATTTTTGTGTATGGTGTAAGTTGGTGCTCGAGTTTCATTTTCTTGCACAAAGCTGTCCAGTTCTCCCAACACCACTTGTTGAAGAGGCTATTTTTACTCCATTTTATGTTGCTGCCCCCTTTGTCGAATATTAATTGACTATAGACACTAGGGTTTATTTCTGGGCTCTCTATTCTATTCCACTGGTCGACGTGCCTGTTTTTATGCCAGTACCAGGCTGTTTTGATTACAGTGGCCTTGTAATACATTTTGATATCAGGTATTGTGATCCCTCCTGCTTTGCTCTTCTTTCTCAAGATTGCTGCCGCTATTCTGGGTCGTTTATGGTTCCATATAAATTTTTGAAGAGTTTGTTCTATATCTGTGAAATATGCCATTGGTACTTTAATAGGTATTGCATTGAATCTGTAGATTGCTTTGGGAAGTATGGACATTTTGATGATGTTAATTCTTCCGATCCATGAACACGGTATGTGTTTCCATTTATTTGTGTCTTCCTTGATTTCTTTCTTCAGTGTTGTGTAGTTTTCTGCATACAGGTCTTTTACCTCCTTGGTTAGGTTTATTCCTAGGTACTTTATTTTTCTTTTTGCTATATCAAATGGTATTTTTTCCTTGATTTCTACTTCTGTTGTTTCATTGTTGGTATACAAAAATGCCTTTGATTTCTGGATATTGACTTTGTATCCGGCTGTTTGGCTAAATTCATTTATTAGGTCGAGCAGTTTTTTGGCCGAGACTATAGGATTTTCTATGTATACTAACATGTCATCTGCAAACAATGATAGTTTTGTTTCCTCCTTTCCAAGTTGGATGCCTTTTATTTCCTTTTCTTGTCTAATCGCTGTGGCTAATACTTCCAATACTATGTTGAATAGAAGTGGAGAGAGTGGGCAGCCTTGTCTTGTTCCTGATTTTAGTGGAAAAGAATTTAGTCTTTGCCCGTTGAGTATGATGCTGGCTGTAGGTTTCTCATATATAGCCTTTATTATGTTGAGGAATGCTCCCTCTATTCCCACTTTGCTGAGTGTTTTTATCATAAATGGGTGCTGTACCTTATCGAATGCTTTTTCCGCATCTATTGATATGATCATGTGATTTTTGTCTTTGCTTTTGTTTATGTGATGAATTACATTTACTGATTTGCGAATGTTGAACCATCCTTGCATCCCTGGGATGAATCCCACTTGGTCGTGGTGTATGATCTTTTTAATGTGTTGCTGGATGCGGTTTGCCAATATTTTGTTGAGGATTTTAGCATCTATGTTCATCAGCGATATTGGCCTGAAGTTCTCCTTCTTTGTTGTGTCTTTATCTGGTTTTGGGATTAGGATGATGCTGGCTTCATAAAAAGAGTTTGGGAGTCTTCCATCATTTTGGATTTTTTGGAATAGTCTGTGGAGAATAGGGGTTAGCTCTTCCTTAAATGTTTTGTAGAACTCTCCTGTGAAGCCATCTGGTCCAGGGCTTTTGTGCGTCGGGAGTGTTTTGATTACTGATTCAATTTCACCAGCCGTTATTGGTCTGTTCAGACTTTCTGTTTCTTTTTCATTGAGTTTTGGAAGGTTATATTTTTCCAGAAACCTGTCCATTTCACCTAGGTTTTCAAATTTCTTGGCATACAGTTCTTCATAGTAATTTCTTACAATCCTTTGTATTTCTGCAGTGTCGGTTGTAATATCTCCTCTTTCATTTCTGATTGTGTTTATTTGAGTCCTCTCTCTTTTTTTCTTGATGAGCCTGCTTAAAGGCTTGTCGATTTTGTTGATCTTTTCAAAGAACCAACTCCTGGATTCATTGATCTTTAGGATTGTGCTTTTAGTCTCTATATCATTTAATTCTGCTCTTATCTTGGTTATTTCTTTCCTTCTACTTGCTCTGGGCTGTCTTTGTTGTTGTTCCTCGAGTTCTTGTAGGCGAAGGGTTAGGTTGTTTGTTTGAGATGTTTCTGTCTTTTTTAGATAGGCCTGTATCGCTATAAACTTCCCTCTGAGGACTGCCTTTGCTGTGTCCCATAAGTTTTGGGTCGATGTGAGTTCATTATCGTTTGTTTCCAGAAACTTTTTGATTTCCTCCCTAATTTCATTCTTGACCCATTCATTGTTTAATAGCATGCTATTCAATCTCCATGATTTTGAGGGTTTTGGGTTTTTCTCCTTGGGGTTGGTTTCTAGTTTCAGTCCCTTGTGGTCAGAGAAAATGCTTGGTATGATTTCAATTTTCTTGAATTTGTTGAGGCTTGATTTGTGTCCTATCATGTGGTCTATCTTTGAAAATGTTCCATGTGCATTTGAAAAGAAAGTGTATTTAGCTTCTTTGGGATGAAGGGCTCTATATATATCAGTTAAGTCCATTTCCTCTAGAGTGTTGTTCAGTGCCACAATATCTTTGTTGATATTTTGTTTGGAAGATCTGTCCATTTTTGACAGTGGGGTGTTAAAATCACCTACTATAATTGTGTTGCTGTCTATATCTTTCTTGAAGTCCTCTAAAATTTTCTGGATGTATTTAGGTGCTCCTCCGTTGGGTGCATATATATTTACAATATTTATGTCTTCTTGGTGGATTCTTCCCTTGAGTATTATGAAGTGGCCTTCTGGGTCTCTCTTTATGGCCCTTCTTTTGAAGTCTATTTTGTCTGATATGAGTATTGCTACCCCAGCTTTTTTTTCCTGACCATTTGCTTGGAAAATTTGTTTCCAGCCCTTCACTTTGAGCCTGTGTATGTCTTTTGTCCTGAGGTGGGTTTCTTGTAGGCAGCATATGTGTGGGTCATGCTTTCTTATCCATTCAGCTATTCTATGTCTTTTGATTGGGGCATTTAATCCATTTACATTTAAGGTTATTATTGATAGGTATTTATTCATTGCCATTTTCGTACCTGTGTTCCTCTGTCTCTTTCTCTCTCTGTCTTTTCCTTTCTTCCCTTAAAGCAGTCCCTTTAGTATCTCTTGCAGCATTGGTTTGGTAGAGGTGTATTCTTTTAGACTTCTTTTGTTTGGGAAGCTCCTTATTTGGCCTTCTATCTTGATTGAAAGCCTTGCTGGGTAAAGTAGTCTGGGTTGCAGGCCTTTGGTTCTCATTGCTTGGAATATTTCTTGCCATTCTCTTCTGGCTTGGAGCGTTTCCATTGAGAAGTCAGATGCTAACCTGATTGGGGCCCCCTTGTATGTTACTTCCTTTTTCTCCCTTGCTGCCTTTAAGATTCTCTCTTTGTCTTGGAGTTTTGCCATTTTAATTATGATGTGTCTTGAAGTGGGCCTGTTTGGGTTCCTTTTGATTGGGACTCTCTGTGTTTCCTGGATTTGTGTGGCTTTTTCTCTCACCAAATGAGGGAAGTTTTCCATCATTACTTTTTCAAACAGGTTTTCTATCCCTTGTTCTTGTTCTTCTCCTTCTGGTATTCCTATTATACGGATATTATTCCGTTTCATGTTGTCTTGCATTTCTCTTAAACCCTCTTCATTCTTTCTAAGCCTCTTTTCCTTATCTTGCTCATTCTGAGTATTTTTTTCTATTTTGTCCTCCAACTCGCTGATCCGATCTTCTGCTTCGTCGATTCTGCTTTTCATTCCTTCTACTGTGTTCTTCAGTTCAGAGATTGTGTTCTTCATTTCCTCTTGGCCCTTGTTGATAGTTTCTATTTCCTTTTTCATGTTGATATAGTTTGCCGTGAGTTCATCATAACTTCCCTGTAGTTTATGGTAGCTCATTGAGAGCTCATTGAGCTTCCTGACAACCATTGCTTTGAACTCGATATCTGATAGTTGAGTTGCCTCTGTTTCATTTAGCATTCTTTCTTGAGCTTCCTCCTTTCCTTTCATTTGGGGATTGTTCTTTTGTCTTCCCATTGTTTGTAAGACTCTTGTTGTTAGCCTCAACTTCTTAAATTGATCTGTTCTGGCTCCCTGGGTTTGTGGTATGACCTTCTGTGGTAGAATATCTGTGAGATTCAATGGTGGATTCTCCTTCGGATATCCTGTTGTTCACTGCTTCCACTGACTCATCAGCTGGAATACCCTCTTTTGGGGGCCAACTCTGGATCTACCCCCGCCACAGTTCCAGGCTTGCTTGTTTGTTTGTTTTGTCTCACTCGTGTGTATTTACAAACAGAAGAGGGGGGAAAATGAAAAAAAGAAGAAAGGGGAAACAAGAGGAAGGTAGAAAAGATAGAAATTGAAGAGAAAGGAAGAGGGGATAAGAGAAGAAGGAATTCAAGGAAGGCAAAAGGAGTTGGGGAGTAAAGAAGAAGATATAAACAATGGAGAAGGAGTAGTTAAAAACTCATATAGATATACAGGCTTACAAACAAAAAGACACTAACAAACTGGCAAAACAAAAAAGAGACACGCACACAGACACCCCCACACAAATATAAGCAGCCAAAGGGGGGAAAAAGAAAGAAAAAAAAAAAAAAAAAAAAAACAAGCAAAGCACAACAAAATATTTAAAAAAATAAAAATATATTAAAGAAATAAAAAAATTAAAAATTATTAATTAAAAAAAAAAAAAAGAAAGAAAAGAAAAGGAAAAAAAAAAAAAAAAAAAAAAACCCTCTTGTTGTTTTCAAACTTGCCAGCCGGTTTTTTTCAGGTCTTGCTGGCTGCAATGGCGGAGGGGTGATCTTATTGCTTTTCTCTGTGTTCAGAACTCAGTCCTCACTGTGCTATGTATCCCAGCGTTAGTGGGCACCTCTCCCCACAGGGTTTCCAGCGTGTGATCTGAACTTCCTGATGTGTGCGCACTTCTCCGAGGTTATGGGTGTGAGCTAGGTTCTCCAGACGTGCACAGCCGCCTGCCTTTGTCCCTGGGAGGCTTTCAGTGTTCGGGCACAGCTGCCTGCATTCGGATCTGAGAGAGGCCTGTGTTCCAGCTGCTATCCGGCGCCTGCACCTTGGGTCTGAGCTGTCCGCCTTGCGAACCCGCCGGTGAACTGGCACCTCTGGCTCCACAGCTGTCTCCAGTGGCCTGCGCCTATGTTTTCGCGAGTGTCCACTAGCCCGAGACCGTGTGCGGTCCCCTGAGGGTGTCTATTTTCATTCAGCTGTCTCACTTCGCCCGCGCCTCTGTCTCTCTTGGGGTGCCTATGCTTTCGTAGTCGCGCGGCGACCACGAAAACTCGGTTCAAAGTCGCGCAGTGACCTGGTGGGGTGCACCCACTTTCGCTCCCTCGCAGGGCACCCACTTTTGCTCGGGCGCAGTCGCGCGGTGGCCCCTGAGATCTCCCAGCCGGTTCAGCGGCTGACCCAGCTCCCTCCCCAGGGCCCTGGGGCAGGCTTGGCGGAGCGCCGAGCCGGGGCCTTGGCCGCCCCGTTCTCCGCGCGCTGGAACCCTGGGCTCTTATTGTTCCGAAGAGCTCTCCTTACCGCTTGTTTTTCAGTGTCCGCTACAATTTCCGACCTCTTATTCTCCAATATGCTGTATTACTGTTCCGTGTCTGTTCTGATCTTTACGTAGATTGATCTGGTTTTTCTCCCGTGTGTAGAGGGGGAGTAGGGTCTGCTCCCTCCTACCACGCCGCCATCCCAAATGTTTTTCTTGAATGACAAGTTCACATGATTCATATTTGAGAGAATGCCTGCCGAATGCCCAAGCCTGATTAACCATGGTTTGTCTATCAGTTGTTCTTTTTAAGTAAAATTGGTGTTTCAAGAAAAAGGGAGCTATTTTAGCTCACAACTCAAATAGTCACATGAATACTTTCCTCAAGACAGTCCTTGTACCTTGGTGTGCAAAGGGAATGCATGTGTATTCCCAATTATACTAACAGAATGAGCCTCTTGAAGAGATGAAATTTAATAAAATTAGTAATTATAATGCTTCTTCAAGCACACTCTTAAGTGAAACTGACATTTTTTTTCTTTTACTGTGAATACAGGTGGTTAAGAATACAGTGACTGCTAGTTCAGGTTGGTGCCGTGGCCTCAAATCACGCCAAGGCAACAGCAGTCTCACTCGTAAGGGTTTTTTTTGTGAACGTGACGTATATCAGTGAAGCGAAAAAGGCCAATCACATCTTAGTATTATTATGAAAATAGTTTGACTGTGCCGACTCTGTGGGTCCTGAACATCCCCAGGAATTCACCTCCCACCCTGGAGAATGTCAGAAGGACCGATAATGCCATATGTAAAAATTCTGCCATCAGCCATTGAAATTGCCGGAGTTTCAGTTCTCATAGACTATTTTTCTCGCCCAGAATGTTCTTGTATTAACATTTAGATTTAGCAATTGAGAGCAAACAAGTGTTCATCGTGTATAAGAAAACTTTCTCAGACCAAACAGGATTTGCCTCAACGTGGCTCAGTAAGTTCGGAAGCCGTAGGAGAGAGATCTATGATATAAGAAATTCTGTTCTGATCTAAGAGCCCCTACGAGTAGCCCATAAGTGGGTGTATTCTGGTTAAGATAAATGAAGTGGAAGTGGGCAGTGAAGCATATTCAGGAGTTTGAAATTGTGAGAGTACCTATAGTTATAAGTTCCACCATTACCTCATCACTTGGAATGTGAGGAAATTCTCAGAGTGTTTCACTTAAAGGGGAATGACTGTTTATGAACTATATGCTATTCGCAGTATTTTCTATAAAGAAACAGTAAAACAATTCATGCAATGTTGATTATAGTTAACAGTGTAAATTTAGAAAGGAAAAGCTCCACTCATTGAGAAATAAAGACAGATTTGAAGCATACTTAGATAAATTATATAAAATATAATATTGAAAAAATTTGACAAGCTATATTTTTAGAAACTTTGGAGATTTCTAAACAAAAACAAATGATTGATTGATATAAAATGGAAAATTATGCTTTATTACTTGAGAGTAAAATAAATTACTTTTTTTTCCATCCTTTGACTCTGAGATTTAAAACTATAGCTTTGAAAGCAAAATTGATGACTGCCTTCTGAACGGATGTGTGTTAGATGGTTGGATGATATGCTTTTCAGGCCAAAGTAACTTATCTTGGTTTTCTTTTGACCGCATAACTTGGAAAAAACTTGGTGAGTAGATTTTCTTAATTTATTTAGGCTTTACTGGCCATTACCTGAGGACAGAATCCTTTTAGGGGGCAGTCTTCAGGTCCCACAGCAGGGTGTGAAGAGAGAGGCAAAGGGCTAGCTTCTTGACACCAGTGCTCTTTGTTCTATTTCAGTGTTATGTATAAATCTGTTTTTCTAAGGGAGAAACGATCCTCACGGAATTACAGTTCCGGAAAAGATGGTCATGAACTCTGGCCATCTGCCTCTCAACACACTTCACCAGCACGTCCTCAGGCCTGTGAGAACCATCTTGCTTGTCCTCATCTGTAAAGATGGTCCCATGCATGCTTTCCAGTAGCCCTGGCCACTTTCACAGTTCAGTATCTTCAATGTTTGGAATGTCTGCCCTGGAATTATTATAAGTGAGCTCATTTGAGATGGACTGGGAAGAATGGGCAACTGCTCTTTGAAAGAGATAATCTAACCCAGCGATTTTCACCCAGTGTGCTGCAAGAATGTTTAAAACAGTCAATATCTGACTATTTCAGGGGACTAACCTCTTTTCGTCTTTCGGGGTGCGCATCCTGCAGCCCTATACAAAATCATAAATTTACTTAAGACGTTATGAGGTTTTTTCATGATTATGAGTTGCAATGTATTTAATGTGTAACCCAAGACAACTCTTCTTCTTCCAGTGTGGCACAGAGATGCTAAAAGGTTGGACACTCTTGCTTGTCAAATAAAACAATGACAATAGCCAGCACAACAATAGCCACCTGGTGTGAATAAGTGAAAACTATACCTACTTTTTTTGTCAGATTGGCAAAAAATGTAATGTATTTTTTGGTAATCCACAGAATTTTAATAATTCGTTTATGTGTGTCATGAGATGAAAAAGGTTCAAAGTTGCTGGCCTAACCAGTTCTGTGTTTACCAGAGCTCACACAAACACAAGGGCTCCAGTCAGTTGCAGTCATTCCCAGGGCAATGGTAAGTTCTCTTCAGTCACATTTCTTTGCTTGCAGGCATTTTTGTTTGTTTTTGGTGTTTGTTTATTTCCTTATTTTTGAGGGCAGGGATGAGGTGTTTTTCTTTTTTGTTTTATTTTGGTTTTGTCCTTGAAGAATTTCAAGTGAACTCTGTCATTTAAAAAGCAAAAAACTCTACAGGATTTTACTAGAATCTTTGAAAAGCTTTAATCAAACACCTGGCTTACATTACTATGTATTGTATCACCAAATAGTTGTATTTTGTTGTCTAACATGATTCATCAGATGAAACTCTGGAAATCTATTTCAGGATTCTTAACTAGTAAGAAGATAAACTCAGGGAAATTCATAGCCAAAAAAATGTGTCTTATCAAAATATCATTTATAATTTCCAAAATTTCAACCATAGATGCCTTGCTATTTTCCAAACTGTTAAATATATGAAAAAAATAAGAGATTCAACATTTCATTTTTCAGTGGTTCTTGGGCTGTTTTTAACTTTCTAATGCACCATGTCAGATTAAAGAACTCCCACCTGTAGTCCTTACTGTCTTGGTGTTGTTTTCTCTAGAATATCATAAACTAAAACTCTTGTTACCCTTTCCCGCTTAATAGGGTTGAAAAGGTCTCTAAACTGGACTTATTTCTTAAATATACTAATTGCTGCAAAAGTGGTGTTTGACTGTGGCATGCTTATAATAGTCATCTTTACCTCTTCAAGACCCATGTCTGTCTTTGCTTCTTTCCATCACAACTCTTGATCAAGTCCTTATACCAGACTTAGTCACTTAAAACAGATCATGGATGAGTGAGTTAGGAAGTAGTTAGCTAGATGATATGGATGAAGGATGGATGGATGGATGAGTGGGTAGACATATTATCTACCTCTGTGTTACGGATATTTGTCATGTGTGCAGCTGTGTATGTTTAACTATACTTCTTCCTAGTCACTAACCCTTTCTCTACACCACCCCTGTTGACCTGACCTCTCTATTTTGCCCATTCTTTCTTCCATTTTTCAGAACTAATATCCATCCTGTTGCTCTTAATGTATAGCATTGTCTGTCTTTCAGTGATGGTAGTTACAATTATGTTTCTTTAGAAATGCCCTCAAATCCTCTGCCTTCCACAGACCTCTGCCCTGATTTAAATTCTGGTGCTGAATTCACCTGGCTGTGCATTTGCATGCACCACAGGCGCCTGTGCAATCTAGCGCACGTCATACATGTGTAAAAAAATCTTTAGTCTCTACACTGATTTCTAGCCCTATTCATTCCTTGTTTTAAATGGTGTGATTTGGTTTAGATCCTAACTAAGGTCCTCCAAGATAGAGACAGAAAATTTTGTTTGTTTGTTTGGGGATGCTGAGTTGATGTTACTTAGTACTGATGAGGTGACTCTTTGGTGATTGGCTCTTCCGGGCTCAGTAAGTCCCATTGAATTCAGGTTTCTCATTCTGGGAAGAAAGACAGTGAAAATATAGAGGAATTCAATTCACCAAATGACAGGCAGAGATGGTCCTGAGATCAGCACTGCTTTCACAAAACATATGTTTTGTTTGGGGGATTTTTAGATGAAATCTCTTTATAGGAGCTATAAATACAAATCCTTTAGGACTTTGTTAAAATGGAATAATTTATTTCAGCAGGGGGTGGTAGACAAGTATTCAATTAAATTATGGTATTTGGGAAGGAAGACTCAAACAGGTTAAAGCTGAAATAATTTCTTAGTTATCATTGAAAAGTACAACAAGAATGGAATATCCTTATAGGTTATTTTTCACCTACCCCACTGCCATGATCCAGATGTGCAGATCATTTTTAAACAATCCATTGAAATTACTTTCTAAACTCCAGTTTATAATCCTAAATGAACGAGATTCTATGGCTTTTCTAGGTTTCCCCAGACTAAGGTTCAGTGTCCAGAGTTTTATTTTTTATTTATTTTTTACTCAATCACACCAAAGAATTCCAAGGTAGTATAGCAATAACTATTATAAATTATGTAAGGGTTTTTTTTCCTTTGTATAATCTTTATTGGCTGTGCAACTAATTAGCTATTTCAGCACTATTCAGGCTGGAGTCATTTGTTGGTTAAACAAAAGAAGGGGAAATTTCAGAAACACAAAGAGCCGAAATGTTTGAGATTTGTTCCTGCTCAGATGTGTACCTCATCGTGCCTATCTCCTGTTGAAGGAAATAATTTATCATGATCTTAGGCCAAAGCATTTCTCTCTTTGCTGTCCTTTTTTATTAATTTAGATATGTTTCTAAGATGAGAAATGATGTTACTTCTAATTATGGTTACATGTAGTTAATTTCCTTCTTTTTTTCCCTAAGCTTGGAGTGAAAGGCAGTTTCCTCCAAAAGAGGAGCAGGAGTAGGGGGTGGGGGGTGGAGAATACTGATAGAGCTGATCTTCCTGTTGCCTTAGCAACAGATTTATTTATTATGGGTTGAAATGACATGAGTTAATATACCGCATACCTGCTGATCGGCAAACTCCCCTATTTCAGCAGCAGTTGACAATTAAGTCCTGGACAGCTATAGCCAGGGGTTAATGTTCCTCATTAGGAGAACTAGGTCATTACTGGGAAATCAAGGCACTTAAGGCAGCATGGGTAAAATACAAAATTCAGCATCTAGAGGAGTGAGGCTTTTTTATGTTAATTAACCTTATTTTCCTAGGTTTAAAAAAATCTTACATGCACATGACAGTGGATCAATTAATTGAAAAAAGAGCTAGTTTACTTTACTCTCTGAGTTGTCTTCATTTCCTTTGCAAGGATTTCATTATTTTATGGAAAATTCTTATGTCTATATGATGAGTAAAAAGGGTATTAAATTAAGAAGGGAATCATCATGGAAATCAGCTTTACCACAAGGGAACGAGCAAATAAAAGCCTTGGAAATGAAAATAAATAAGCTTTGCTAATACCTCACCTAAGGAGCAGAATATAAGCCCATCAGAGCTGGGAGATGTATTTAGAGGTACTTCTTTGCTTCTTTATTAAGCAGTTACATAGTTATTTGACCTTCAGAAACTGAAACTTCGGGAAAGTGATTCCAGGTGGTCTGTAAACATTCTGTTTTCAGAATGCTGTGAAGCAGTTTAACAAACAATAACTTTCTACTCGTAATTGGCTTTTTAAAATATTAATAAAATTAGATACATTCATTGAAAGTTTTTATCAAAATGTCTGAGTGGATGTTTTTTTCACTTGATAAGTTCATAAATAATGTATCAAGCCACTTCTCAATGCTTTGTTTTCTTCTTTCATTAAAGAGCCTTTATGGTAAAAGAGGGGTATTTACAAAGTAGAAAAAAATTATATTGCCCAGAGTCCTATTTTATCTTTACATATTGCCTGCATTGAGGCCATTTCCTACCAGTTCCTTCAGTCTGATCACTTTCTCTATGGGACACAGACAGAAAAGTGCTTCTACCACCATTATCCCTTAAAATACTTTGTCCTTCAATATAAAAATCAAAATCACCATAATTCTTCTTCTACACATATACTGTAAACTACTCTTAATGTCAAGATAATTGATTGACTTCTACAGACTTAGTTTAAAGCTCTTGCTTCATTTTCCTCCTATCCAAAAAATTAAAAGTAAAAAGTACAACTCTCCTTTTATTGGTGAGCTCTCCATGATTCAATATATATTTTCATCTCCTCTCCAAATTGTTTCCTGGTATATAAATGAAACCAGGCCCTCAAATACTTCTTTAGAAAATACCATTCTAGTAAACCTCTGTTAGTACCATGTATATTGCCACTTACCATCTGATTTAGCATGAAATTACTGTTTCAGGTGGCACCTCTCATGGCTGCTTCCTTTAGAAAGGTATTTTCACCCTGAAATTAGATATGATCCTTTACAGAACTGCCTCTTTTCATCTATGCTGCTTTTAATAAGAACTCTTTTAAAGGAGAAATTGTTTCCCCAATTTCAAAATTATCAACTGAGATTCAGAGTTTTAGAATGAGGAGATATGGAAGGCCCTGTTGGACCACATTTTCCTGGCTCCATTACAGTTCGGTGTGGCTGTGTGATGGGTGTTACACAATAAATGTAAGCAGAAGTGATGTGGGCCCCTTCCAAGTGGACATGAAAATGTCCCATCTGTGCTCCCCATGTTGTCTTTCCCTTTGGGCAACGAAAACACAGAAGTTCCTTGTTGGAGATGACAGTACCTCCTTTGGCTTGGGGCCTTGAATGCATGGAAGAGTGCTGTCCTTATGATCTATTCACCTGCCTGGTACTCCCACTGAAACGTTTTAATCCACTGTTTAAAGGAGGCCAACCTACCTCAATGAATGCAGACAGCTACTGCAATCACCCAGACAGATGTGGTGGTAGTTTGACCAGGGCAGGAACAGTGAAGGATGTAAGAATTGGTCAGGATATGTCCTCAAGGTTCTGGCTGCAGTGGTTAAATGTAGGTGTTATTTATTGAGATGGAAAACACTTTAGGGGGAGAAGGTTTAGAGATTTGGAATTTCCACATATTAATTAGAAATAACTTTTAGACAAGCAGCGAGTTGAATTGAGAGTTAGATCTGTGAGTCTGTTATTCAGATGAGCAAGCAGAACTGCATAGAGAAATTTGGGAGTTATCAGCATGGATATGTTCAGTTCTTATAAACATTTTTAAAATATGGATATTCAATTTTAAAAATTACAGTTTTAAGTTTCCCTATTTTCGACATTAAATGTATACGAATTCCGTGGGCAGCAGTTATGACCTGCTGTGGTGATACGATAGTAAGTCTGGTCCCTACGAGAGTCCTGGCTGTCAACTACCAGCCTTCTGCCTTCAGACAAGTTACCGACACTCCAACTTCAGTTTCCTGATTTGCATGATGGGAAGGCTGTTAATGACATTGTAGGATTGTTCTGAGGATGAGAGAAAATGATGTATGTAAATCAGCACAGTTGCTTGTAGAGAGTAAGCACTAAATAAACATTAGCTATTATTATTAGTAAGAAATACAGAGTACTTCATTCCCTCACACCGGACTGTTACTTTTGCTTACTATCTTTTATTGGTTAAAATCAATTTTTTCTTAACTCTCCTAGAAAAAGAAAAGAAACAGCTAAATAAAGTCATCTTTTTTCATCTTCATTTTCAGCCTACCCAAAACAAGTACATACTGTACAGTAAAATGGAATTGAGCTACAGAGCAAACACTTCTAAGGAGCAGCATCTGCCCTGTAAATGAAGTCTATAAAAGGCTACCAAATGTCCCTTCACATTTTTACGAGCGTTAGGGCATTACTAAACCTGGATGGAAAAATGTTTTTTGAGGCGCTTACTTCAAGAACCACACTGTCAATATCACAAATTGTTTCCGTTTTTTTACAAGATGGCTGTCAAAGCCTTCATTCAGGAATGGCACTGCTGCTTTAGCAGGAGGTATACTGTGCGTGCGTGTGTGTGTATACACACAAACTTACAGTTACATAGTTTTTTGTTGTTGTTATTGTTTTATCAAAGATGATTTGGTAAAAATGTTTTCAAGCACATTACTTTTCCAAAAAATAGTTTTAATGCCATGTAACCTATATATTACAGAATTCCCTCATTTTAGATATATAATACAATGTTTTTCATAAGTATGCAGAGTTGTCAACTATCATCAAAATTCAGTTTTAGAACCTATCACCCTAGAAAGAATCCTGATGCCCCTTTGCAGCCAATCCCTGTTTCCACTCCAACCCCAGACAAACACCCCCACTTGGTTGTTCTCTCCATAAACATGCCTTTTCTGGATATTTCATATCTGTGGAATCATAAAGTAAGTATAGTCTTTGTGTCTGGCTTGTTTCCTTTAGGACAGTGTTCTTGAGGTTGGTTCATGTATCAGTAGCCTGTCCCTTTCTAAAATTGAATAATATTCCATTGTATGGACATAACACATTTTGTTCATTCATTTATCATAGTTATCATGTTAGACATTTGGATTGTTCTACTTTCTGACCACGTGAATAGTACTCCTCTGAGCATTTGTGTAGAAGTCTTTGTGCAGACATGTACTTTCATTTAGTTTGGGGTAGATACCCAGACTTGAATTGCTGAGTTGTCTGATAAATTTGTTTAACCTTTTAAGAAACAGGAAGATTACTTTTAAGGACAACACCTAGTAACTCTTCCTTCTTATTTATTCATTTAAAAATGTTATTGAGCTTCTTCTAAAGCCAGCACTGTGCCAAGTACTAGATATAGACAACTCTTGATTATCCACTGTAATGGTCATGAGATGTAATCTGGATGTTTCACATCACCTCACTATCCCTAAACCTAATGCTGGGCATTCTTTCAGTTGTCTTTAGCAGAAAGTCTGTGATCCTAATGGGCCTAGTATCCCAAACATGTGCCGAGTGGCTGTGTGATAGGTAGCTTCCAGGAAGCCAAAGGGGAAAGCCAAAGGGGAGAGGCAGGTGTATACTGCCTGCATATCTTCCCAGGGTCCTGGCCGTTTACTAAATTATAACATGTCTAAACTCAAACTACTGCCCTTTTCCCCTAAACTATTTTACACTCCTATCTGTGAGTGGTGTGTTTATTTCTCTCACACTCAGCTCCACATGATTATCTTCCTTGGTTCCTTTTCACTTTCACTCTCTGTTAGCTTCCTATGGCCACTATAATAAATGACCACAAACTTGACAGCCTACAAATGACAAATTTATTCTCACTGTCCCGGAGGCCAGAAGTCTGAAATTGGCATCATGGGGCGAAAACTGAGATGTCAGTGGGGCCTCGTTCCCTCCAAGGGTCTAGGGAAGAAACCATTCTTGCCTCTCCGAGCTTCTGTTGGCTGCCAGCAGTCCTTAGTTTCTGGCTGTGTCACTACATTCTCTGCCCCTGGGGTCATGTGCCTTTTTCTCGTGTCTGTATCAAACCTCTCTTTGCCTCCCTCTTTATTAGTATACATATAATTGCATTTAGGGCCCACCCAGATATTCCAGGATAGTCTTCCTATCTCAAGATCCTTAATTACATCTGGGAATTCATTTGCTCCCATTAAGGTAACATTTACAGGTTCCAAGGATGTGGTGACCTTTGAGGGAGAAGGACATTATTCAACCTAACACAAGTTGCACATGCAATCAGTATGAAGCCATTCATTCAGTTTATACTTTGTGAGCATATACTACATATCAGATAGTGAATTAACATTGAAGATAAAATGGTAAGAAAAATTCACACACACAGTCCCTGTCTGCTTTGAGCTTATGACAGATATTAATCAAATAAAATTTACCTGAGATAAGTGTTACAGGGGAGAAGTGCAAAGACAGAGTTATGTGTAACTTTTTTATAAACATCACACATTCATTAAAAATGCTTTAAGCAATACAGAAAAATGCAAATGAGGATGATTTTTAAAAATTCACTGCAGAAACCTACCACACATAATGGCCATTTTTGAAATTTCCTTCATTCCATATATCAGTCTACTTGTTTGAAACTTACAAGCTATTTTGATGCCTTTAAGTAATGACTAATGATTTTAACAGACAAACTTACCCTTATACTTACCTCTTTCTTTGCTGATTATTCTCTCTTGCACATTAGACTTTTCCTTCTGCCTGAAGAACACCCTTAAGGATTCCTTTTAGTGAGAAACTGTTGGTGACAAATTCATCTGAAAATATCTTTTATGTATCTATTGTTCTTTGGAGATTTTTTTCTGAGTATATAATTCTAAGTGGAGATTACATTCTCTCAGCTTTATTTTGCTATTGACAAGTCACATAATCAGGCTTCTTTCTCTGGTTACTTTAAAGATCTTGTCTTTGTCCTTGGTGCGGTTTTTTTTTTTTTTTTTTTTTTTTTCACTATGCTGTACATAGGAATGGATTCCTTTTTTAGTCTTACTTGGGCTCTGTTAGACTTTAAAATCTTTAAACTGGGGCTGTTCATCACTTCTGGGAAATACCCACTATCATATCTACAAATATCACCTCTGCTTCATTCTCTCTCCTCACCTTTTAGACTTCTGTGTCTTGATCTATCTCTGAATCTTTTATATTTCTTAACCTTTCTTTCATATTTTCCACATCTTTTTACTCTATATACTGGATCCTAGCTAATTTCTTCAGGTCTGTCTTGTCTTTGAGTTCACTAATTCTTTGTTTCAATCATTATATGTTTTTATTGCTCAAACTTTGTTGCTTTTTCAAAACCATTTGGTCATTTTTAATAGTCCCTTGCTCTTCATATAATTTCTTGTTTCTGAAGACACTTCAAACATACTACTTTTATATTCCCTGTTCGATCATTCCAATCCATTGGAACCTTTGTAGGGTCTGCTGTCTTTTTTTTCTCTTTGCTCATGGTGCCTTATTTCCTGTGTGTCTTTTTTTATTTTGACCATGAGCCCGTATTTTTTGGAACTTTATCAAAGGGAATTCTTTAAGAATTGCCTGAGTTGTATTTTTCCAGAGAAATGTGCATTTGTCTTTCTCAGAAGTCTACCGGAGCTTCCAGCCCAGCACTACTTCAAACTAAATTCTCAGTTAAAGTTGCTTGTTTGTTAGACCACTCAGGTAGCTTGATGTCAGGTTTCGGACTTGTTTCAGGGCCATTATGAAATTTGGAAACTGATTGGGAATCATGCTAATATGAACAGTTACATAGATCTTCACAATATGTGTCTATCTCATGAATTCTCGTCCGTGTCATACTGCTGAATATTACTGCTGTATCATACTTCTGGCTCCAGTTCTGACTGATGTAAACCTGGACTACTCTCATAGCTTTCTCCTGTCCGACCTCAGCACCTTCATATCTAGGGTAATATCTAGGGTTCATGTCTAGTTCATATCCAAACACAGGACCTTCTTCATGCCATTTTGCTCAGAGTCCTTCTGTGGCTTTCACTATCCTGTATTAGTGGTCTCAATCTGGCTGCTTGGTGAAATAAGGCATTTTTTAAAAAATTAAGAATGCCTGTCCCCCTAGTGCCAGTTAAACCAGAATTTCTGCAAGTAGGCCCTTCGGTCCATTTTTTTAAGCATCCCAGTCAAATCTAATGTGTAGCTGGGACTGAAAACTACTAATCTACAAGAAAAAAATTTAAAACAGAATTCCCTTCATCTATCAATTTTAACACCTCATAAGACAGCGGTGCTCAACCGTGGCTGTACATTAGAAAATATCTCAGTGCAAGCTTTACCCGGAGGGGTTTTGATTTTGTGGATCTGAGGTGGAGCCCAGGTGTTGATGTTTTTGATAGTTCCCTTAAGATTTGCATCACACAGGATCGAGAACCCCTGCTCTAGGTTCATAAAGTCAGAGGCTTACAGGGACCAGGCTGGTCGCTTGAATGAGTGTAAAGGCTAGCCTGGGAACTGCGGTAACTAACCTCCACCGGGGCAGGCAGCCTGCTCAGCTCTCACTGACTACAAAACATGGCCAGCACTTTGCAGTTCTTGCTGTACCGCACAGACCCTTCTCACTTTCTAGAACTTGAAAAATAAACAAATATACATATCTGTGTCTCTAAGTGTGTGTGTCGAGCAGTTGGAAAGTATGCTTGCTTTGCTTTTTTCCCAACTCAGTGCGTTTGTTTCTGTTCCATTCCCCACCTGCAGTGCCATTCTTTGCCCTCCGTGTTCATCTAAACCATCACCGTTCTCCAAGGCCAGCTCATGCTTTCTCTGACATGACAACGGAGAACTGGTCCGGAGAGGATAAGGGTGTTTGAGAGGGGCACTGACCTGTCATGTCCCTTTCTGCCTTACATAAACTTCTCTCCTCAGGGCTCTATTTATCTTGCATACACTTCTTTGGTATTTAAATAAAACAAAGCTTTACATGGTTAAACTTATTTTTTTAGCTTTATAATTACCATCAAATAAGCAGTTCTATGAGTGGATACTTCTTACATTAAGGAATCAAAATGTTAAGAATTCTTTATATAAATAGTAGGTGCATATTAGCTAAGTGAAACAAGCCAGGCAGTGAAAGACAAATACCCTATGATCTCACCTTTAACAGGAACCTAATCAACAAAACAAACAAGCAAAATATAACCAAAGACACTGAAATTGAAAACAGGCTGACAGTGACCAGAGGGGAGAGGGGAGGAAATTTCAGGGGCGGGGGGAGGGGAAGGATTTATAGGAACAAGTATAAAGGACACATGGACAAAAACTGGGGGGGTGGAAATGGGAGGGAGGTGGGGAGGGCTGGGGTGGTGGGCTGGGATGGGAGTAAAAGACAGAAAACTGTACCAGAACAATTACAATTGTAAAAAAGTAAAAAAAAAAAAAAAAAAAAAAAGTAAAAAAAAATAGTAGGTGCATATTAGGAACTAGGGAGTCTTAACATGTGGATTACTTGGATAGGTAAGGATTAAAAAGCACTATGGCCAAATAGAATATAATTATGGTAGATGAAATGAATAAAAAGTATGGAAGACTAAAACAAAATATCTCACAATCTGACTTGGGCCAGAGAAAGATGATTCAGTAGGAATGTCTTAAGTAAAATTACAGTGACAATAAGATACATTCATTTCTTAACATAAAATGTTTATTAGAAGGCATTTATTTTAAAATGTATTAGAATAATCTTGCCCTTTTTAAACTTGTAATTTAGCATAAGAGCCACGTTAAATGAACATGCATTGTAGTATCAAGTATAAGGACTCCAAGATATAACACTTCACTCATTCATTTATTCACACATTGATCACATATTTAAATTTTACATAAGGCAAGGCAATTGGCTACCCCACTGCCCATGTGTGCCAGATTGTGATGTCTGAGCACAAGTTGCAGCCGGACTGCCTACATTGAATGCCACGTCTGTCCCTTACCACTGGGTCAGCTGGGCAACGTGGGCAAGTTGCTTAACTTAGCCAAGCTTCAGTTTCCTCGTCTATAGATTAAGTAGGAGGATGATGGGTACGTACCACATAGAGTTGTGAGAATGAAATGATCTAATCCATCCCCAGTGATCCTTATAAGCACTATATAAATTTTTGACATTATTATTAATCTTATGAACTCGTTTACTTCAGGATTCTCAGTGAGTTCCCAGTAATTCACTAAATTTTAAGTTCCCCCTCTTTACCCTATGAGTAACACTTAAGTTCTAAGGATGCTTTGGAGCATCAGGGGAGATGGCTTATTCTCAGTTGACGCATGGCCGTACAGGCATCCTCCGAAAGAATATTGTCCTATCTAGTTCTTAGTGATCACCTCACAGAGCTGGCGTCTACTGCGTTGAGTTCTCATCTGTTGACACATTTTGTTGTCCATGCCAGTGTGCGCTGCAGGGGCCCCTCAGCACGATGGAATCCCACCCGCACGCTGCCTCTGTCAGGTAGCTTCATCTCACTCAGGGCCTTTGGAAAATTCTTCCCTCTCCCATGCTGCTTTTTAACCTCAGAAAACTCAGCAAACTTGCTTTCAGTCCTCCTGATGTAAGTGATTTATTTTCTTCAGTGGATCTCAACCCTGCTAGCCACAGTAGGCCTTGCAAAGTTGCACTCCCTGGGTTCTAGGAGAAAAAGCAAAAGACCAGGGTCATTTTCCCATCTATCTCTTTATGGCCCTGTTTCTCCTAGTTCTCAGCCTTGGACATCTTCTTATGAGTATCTCTGGCCTCTCTAACTTGCCTCCCTCAGCCCGCAGATTTTTTTTTCTTTTTCTTTTTTTTTTCAGTGGTGTGGGTGGGGGAAGGGAAGGTTGTAAGTAAGGGAGTGTGTTGAGAAAGACCTACTTAGTATTAGTCTCCAAAACTGTTGTTTAGACCTCAGCATTGGGATGTTAATGTAAAATCAAGAATTAAGTATTTGTTTTGCCTTCTTTTTGCATTTCTGTTTAATAACCTCACTTTAAGGGCAGAGAGTGTAGCATATCCTTGCTCCCAATGCCAGGGAAGGGGGCTGCAGTGGGGAGGAGTGGATTTGCAAAGTAAGAAATGCCAAGGGAGGAAGTTCATTAAGTACATTGATTAGTACTTCAAATATTATCCTTCTACACATGTATTGATAGGGCTTCTTCTGAGACCCCTGCCTCAGAGAACTCCCAGATAATTGCAGTACAACATAGTAAGTGAAAGCCCAAAAGAGGAAGCAACTCATTCTGCCTGGAAAAGTGAGGCAAGGCTTCACTGAGGAAGTGAGGATAATTGAAAGAGGGATCCCATTAGACACATGACTTCTCAGTTCTGGAGCTGCACAAGTTGCAAGAAGGATCACCAAACTAAACCGAATGTGCACCTGTACTCTGGGAGCCCAGGGAGAGTCCACCAGAACTGGCAAGAGTCCTTCCCTTCGTGTTTCCCTTCATCACCCGAAAATTGAGGCCAAGAGTCTGGCAGACATGCTCCCTTGTGTTTTGGAGCCAGGTGGCAGGTGGCAGCTTGATGTCCCCAGCCCTGAGATCATAGAAAGCTCTGGTTTTCTCTTGTGCCAGAGCGCAGACCTCCTGACCCGGAGGCTACCTTAAAAGCACCTGTTGCAGACTCAATTCTTACTTTAAGAGCCAGCCTCCAGGAAATGTGAATGGGTGAAGTTTCTCCATAGGAAGCACGGTCCTTCTCAGTTTTACGTACTATTTGCTGATAATACCTTCCCGCCAGCACAAGCCTTTCAGCTCTTGCCCAGGCAGCCAGAACTTTCTTTTGTTTGGTATTTCACACAGTTCTCACCCTCCCTGTACATTCTCCATATTTCAAAGTCTTGTCCTTTTCACAGTCCTACTTTAACCATGTGAATTTACATTCTTAGTGGTGTTTCAATGGTTTGCTCCCAAGAGAATACAAGATACGCATGAGTAGACACACATGCTTTTAAATTAAATTGCAGTACCCTATCAAGTCTTGCTAATAACTAATGTCTTATCTCCCCTAGGGTATTTACATTTTAAAAAGGTGTCTTGTTTACCTGCTTTTTCAAAATGAAACCCAAAAAGGGAATTTTCACTTATTCATCTATCAGTCCATCGAATAATATTTAGTACGTATGTACTATGACCAAAGTACCTTGCTTAAAATCATACTGCTAAGATGTATAAACGGCTTCAGCCTTAAGGAACTTCGGGTGTTGATAGCCATAGAAGAGGTCTGGGGGCAATGGACTTTCTGTCTTATCTCTCAGATCATATAGCACAGGCGGAACAGTCTGCCTAGAGAAATCTGACTAGAACTTGGATTCCTTGAAGGTTGGTTCTACTGCTGTCATCAATCCTATTTGTGTCCCAGTGCTGTGTACAAGTTCTGACTGGCACACAGGGGCACCCGGTTCCCCTTTATTGAATAAATTTCTACCGTTAGACAAAGATATTTCTGTCCTAAGACCAGTAACATACCCTTGATAAGAGAATTTGTGGATTTCCTGATTTTTTGTATGTTAATTAATACACTGGTAAAAATAGTACCAATTAAATGGACCCAGCCACAATGTTTTATTGTATATTATTTCAAATGTAAAACTCATCTACCTAGCATCTTTCCTCAAGGTAATTAACATTCAAGTAAAGACCCCTGTATAATCTCTCCTCAAGCATTGTAGTTCATGAATCCAGTTTACAGATGGAAACACTCAATGAGAGGCATGTATTATCAATCTGTCCTATATATACAACAAAGATATTAAACCACTAATTTCCTTCTTGGATTTAAATGGTTGAAATTGTACCTCATTTTAATAGTTCCAAATCTAGAATATACCAATATATAAAGTAACTTTTAAGTTTAAATAACTGTCAAGAGTATTAAAAGTATAAGACTGTAATACAAAATTAAAATATTCAAGAAAGTACACCAAAAAAATCAAATAATAATTCTTTACTTCTGCTCATCTAATACACACTGCTCTCTAGAATACATATGGACTTTTTCCTAATGAAAATAGTATCACAAATGAATATATGCATAATACTGAATCTTTGGGTAAGTTCTCATTTAGACGGTATGATGTAGATTCCATTTAAAAAAAAATAAAAATATTGCCTTGAAATTTTAGTCTAAAGCAAAAGAAATAGGTTTCTTTTTTAATATTTACCTTTTCTAAAAGGTTACCTTTGTTTTAGGATATTTATGGGAAATTCAATATTCAGTGCCATTCTAATTTGTGAAAATTAATGAATTACATAGTCAGAAAAAAATTATTTCATGTGTACCAACCAATGTACTTCTGTAATCCTCCCAGACATGATGTTTATCAAATGGACTACTTCTTGCAAAAATGCCTTCTGTCCGATCTCTTACCTAGCACTTTATTCTGTGCTTCCCAAGACTGACCCAGGCACAGGGAATCAACATCACCAGCACACAAACCCCACTGAGGTTCTGCAATCGAGGGATTTTTGGCCTCATACATGGGCACACTCTTCACCTTGGAAAGTCCTTCTGCATGCCCCCTCTGAGAATCCTCATGCTGCTGCCACCTGTACGCCTGTTTGAACTTCATCATTTGGGGCAGCTTTCCACCTGTTGTGGGGTTCATGGCTTTTGATATCTCTGTTGCAGAACATTATGTTTGTGCTGTGTTTCTAGAACTCCTGTTGCTTTTGGATAATTTCCAAGAGGAGAAAGGGAGAAATGACAATTTACTCCCCCAGCTTCAGTTTAATTATAACAAGGTGATTTGGTATGACGTTATATTAGTTCTGGGAAGAAAAGGTGAGTATCTGAACTCTATCAAGAAAGGAACGGCACATTTGGGTGACATGAGCGGTTGGTGAAGGGACTGCTTAGGGATGTGAAAGTGACGGGGCTAACTGTAGCATTTGACAGGATTAAGACTAGAATGCTGAGGAGAAAAATTCAATTATAGATGTGCCTTTGCACATAAACACATTTTACTTCAAACCATATTTGTAACTCTGCTGTGAAAAACAACTGCCATATATCGAGTGCTTACTATGTTATTTGCATACATACTAGTTGCCACTTTAGATGCCTTTATTTACAATTGTCAAGGTAAACATTACACAGTAAACAATAGCACATTCTGCTTACTATAACTGATTGTAAAGTATAGCAAACTTTATTTTTTTGTCCAATTACGGTGACTATTAAACTCAGTATGATAATCTTAAATTCCCATTTCTATAAATGAAAAAGAAAACAATGATTGTAATAATTATTATAACAATAGTAACAGCCATCCTTTATTATATATTTTCTGTTTGCCAAACACTACAAATTGTTTCATATTCATCATCTCACTTAATCCCCTCAACAGCTCTTTGAACTGAGTGTTATTAGCCAGATTGTTACTGATGAGGAAATTAAATCTCAGACTGGTTTGGTAGTTTGCCCTGGATTACAGTTACTAAATATCAGAACTAGGGTTTTAATCTTTTTTTACTAGGGTGTATTGACCATGTAAGCTATTTTCCTTCAAATATTCTGATAACGCTCACCTTCAGAAATACAGTCATAAATGGATTAATTGTTATTAGCATTCAATTAGCTTTTCTTTTGGGGGTTTACAGATATTTCTAAAGGAAAGGAATTAATTAAAATAATCTCTCACCAACTACACTGTCTAATACAGTTGACTATTTTGTTCACCCTTTACCAGAAATAAATTATTCTGATACCTACTGCCAGTAATCATATTTAATTAATTAAGACTTTGGTTCATGAGTCTTCTCATTCTGGAGAACCTTTTCTTCAGTGATATAGTAAATTTATAGCATGTGATGTTATTACAATATTTAGAATCTTTAATTCTTTCCCATATGAATAGTCTACCTTTAGTAACTAATATGAGTAGATCTTAATAACAATAATGAGCAAGGGACTTCTGGCCAAGATGGAGGCATAGGTGGACACACTGTACCTCCTCTCACAACCTAAATTAAGGACAACAAAAATTTAGAACCAAAAAAAACCAATCCGGATAGATAGAAAATTCAATTGTACAGGAAGTCTGACAATGATTCACCCAAACTGGTAAGAGGGGTGGAGTCGGTGGCCAGTGGAGAGGGATCTCAGCAGGCAAAAGCAGTGGCTAGTAGTTCTGGACACACAGACGGGGGTTGGCACACCCCAGGCTCACAGGTGGCGGTTACTGGGCGCAGGGAGGCAATGAGCAGACCAAGCGAGGCACACAAGGCAGCTGACTTCGGTCACACATTCGTACGCAGATAAACCAGGCAAATACAGACAGCGAGACAGACTGCGCAACCCAGGGCCCCAGCACTGGGAAATAAAGCCTAAAAGCACTGATTGAAAACACTTGTGGGGGTTGAGGTGCCGAGAGAGACTCCCAGCCTCATGGGAGAGTTCCTTGGAAAGACCCACAGGGTCCTAGAACATACATAAGCCCACCCACATGGAAATCAGCACCAGAAGGGCCCAATTTGCTTGTGGAAAGCGGTGGAAGGGACTGGAATCAGAGCGCAAAGCTAGTGCCATTGTTCCCTCTCAGACCCCGCCCCCACATAAGCCGCACAACCCAGCGACTGGGCTGCCCCACCCTGGGGAACACCTAAGGCTCCACCCCTCATACGTAACAGCCTGGACCAGACTGAAGGGGGAAACACACACACACACGCACGCACGCACACACACACAACCCAAACCAAACATGGCTCAAACGGGAGAACAGATCAAAGCCCCAGAGCCAATTCATCTAAGCCACCAGAGAGATAGCCAACCTATCAGATGCAGAGTTCAAAGCACTGGTTATCAGGATGCTCACAGAATTGATTGATTTTGGTCGCAAATTAGATGAACAAATGAAGGTTACAATAAGTGAAATGAAGGAAAATGCACAGGGAACCAATAGTGATGGGAGGAAAACTGGGACTCAAATCAATTAAGTGGACCAGAACGAAGAAAGAAAGAAACAAACAGAAATGAATGAAGAAACAAGGATTCAAAAAAATGAGGAGAGGCTTAGGAAACTCCAGGACATCTTTAAACATTCCAACATCCAAATTACAGGGTTACCAAAGGGGAAGAGGAAGAGCAACAAGTGGAAAATTTATTTGAACAAATAATAAAGAACTTCCCCAGTCTGGCAAAGGAAATAGATTTCCAGGAAGTCCAGGAAGCTCAGAGAGTCCCAAAGAAGTTGGACCCACGGAAGGACATACCAAGGCACGTCATAATTCCATTAGCCAAGATTAAAATGAAGGAGAGAATTCTAGAAGCAGCAAGGGATAAGGGGACAGTCACCTACAAAGGAGTTACCATCAGACTGTCAGCTGATTTCTCAAAGAGACCTTATAGGCAAGAAGGGGCTGGAAAGAAGTATTCCAAGTCATGAAAGTCAAAGACCTACATCCAAGATTGCTCTATCCAGCAAAACTGTCATTTAGAATGGAAGGGCAGATAAAGTGCTGCTCAGATAAGGTCAAGTAAAAGGAGTTCATCATCACCAAGCTCTTATTATATGTAATGTTAAAGGGACTTATCTAAGAAAAAGAAGATAAAAAATATGACAGTAAAAAGACAGCAAACTCACAGATATTAACAACCACACCCAAAACAAAAGCAAATGAACAAATGACTAGAACATGAGCAGAACCACGGAAATGGAGATCATATGGAGGGTTAGCAACAGGGGAGTGGGAGGAGGAGAGAGGGGAAAAGGTACAGAGAATAAGTAGCATAGATAGTGGGTAGAAAATAGACATGGGGAGGGCAAGAATAGTGTGGGAAAAGTAGAAGATAAAGAATTTATGACACATGGACATGAACTAAATGGGAATGTGGGTGGGAGGGGATGTGCAGGGCAGAGGGGAATGATGGGGGAGAAATGGGACAACTGTAATAGCATAATATATTTAAAAAATAAAAAATAATGAACAAGGAAAGACTGTAGTAACAAGATTTGGGACTGAACTTTTTGTACATATTACGTGAAAAGGATTAAGTAGACTAATACAGATTTATTTCATTTATAAGAATGTAGTAGTAGAAAAGAAATGCATAATTAATACTGTTTATAAAATGAAAAATGCAACATATGTAGCAAGAAGAACACATCCTTTTGCGCAGGTCTTTATAGAACAGACATTCCATATTGTGCTCCTCCTTTTCCCCAGTCATCGCCATGACAATCTGCTACTCGCAGCAGTTGCTGCTGACTAAGGGAGGCTGTCTCTTCTTGGAGATCTCTATGTCAGCCAGAAAACACGGCAGTCTCACTTGGGTCTAGAAGCGAGACATAATATGTAAAATGGACAGAATTTTAGCATTTTCCTTCCATTGGTGAGATTTCTTATGAATCGCTCTGTCCATTTCTATTTTTAACATTTTTAAATCAAAAGGAAATTTTGGAATGGATTTTCCTTCTTCAAATTATGGTTCTTTCCCACATGATTGAAGTCCTTGTCATTTCTAGATGTGACAAAATATGCACAACTGAATATGAAAACCCGTTATTAAGAATTGAAATCCATTTCAATGAAAGGCATCTAATAATCCACACCATGGCTAATTCTCCATTTAAAAAAAAACATGATACTTCATGTCATTTCATACACGTATTCTACCGGAGTTTTAAATATCTGTCTCTACAGGGCCATGCCAGAACCATCATTCATTCATTCCACAGTCACGCTTTGAGTGTCCACCAACTTCTGGAGTCAAAAGATTTCTCTGATATTATGGAGCTTTCTGAATAATTATACAAGGACAACATACAAATAAATATGAAGTAATGTAAAAGAGCATATTCATGACATCATCAGTAATTTATAAACATTAATGCAGAAGTGATTCGAAGTGAGATGGGATATCACAGGAGTGATTACGGTCACAATAAATTCAAAGTCAGTGACGGAGAAAATGGGCTAGGAGAGGCAGAGATGCAAGGAGTATGCGTTCCAGCTTCCACAATTGTAGGCTCAAGAGCTGTGGACTGAAAACAGTGGAGAGAAAAGCAGAGGATGAAAATGAATATGAGTATCAACACTCATTTGGGGGACTAGTAGAGGCAAATGATTGATGAAAATGCATATTTGAATGTTGGATTGGCCAGCTTAATTTCAATTTAATGGTTCCTAGTTAGTGACATTTCAAAGAAGAGATATGTAAATAAAATCATGTTAAAGAGGATGATGTAACAGTTTCTTGGAAGCTGAATTGTCATAAAGGGAGTGAAGCTCAGTGGTGTTGTCAGGGATAACACTGAACTATGAAAATGGAGATTATCAAGCAAATCTTCAACTATTTGAATAGGAAGAAATGGCAAGGTTGGTAATAAATTGATTAGCAGGACAGATTTGGAAGGAACCTCCATATGGGTGTGTATTTTTTACAATTGAAATTTGTATTGAAATATTCGTACATCCCCATGGAGTTATAAGAAATACAGAGTCCCCTTTGGGACTCTGATGGTACACATGTTGGATCTTCTGTTTTATCTCACAGCTTCCTGAGGTTCAAGTCTTTTTCATTTCTTTAATTTTTTTTCTATTTTTCTCTCTGTTGTTCACACTGGGTAAATCCCTCCAATTGTTCCTTTCCAGTGAGGTTTTTTAAAAAAATTATGTTATAGTATTTTTCAGTATTATTATTTTCATCTGATAGTTGCTGAGATTGAGCACTTTAAAACCTGAATGTAAGCTTCCTGGCAGTCAGAGTTAAATAGGAAACAAGAATCATAGGTCTTCCTCTCTGAGAGGTGGAAACACAATTCTCAGGGACATCAGAGAATTTCCTAGATGAGCTCTGGGAAAAGTTTCTAACTATAAGAGGTGGATTACAGGGGTAGCTCTCAGGATAACTAACAAGCAGTTTTGAATGTATTTCTTCATATCCCTTGGAGGGAAATATTGTAATCCAAAAGAAAATCCAAGTGATTTGTTAGTTTCACATTACAGCCCCAATCACCACATTCAGTGGGGAGATCATTACTGAGGGACTAGACAGTAGTGCGCTGGAGAGGGGAAAGAGTTGTATAAAAGAACCTCCAGGTCTAAGAGGAAGTAATTACATTATGATGGTTTAAAATATGTGGAATGGTGGCTGCTGCCTAAGTAACTTCTCAAGGGTGGGGAAGACCCAATTCTTCTTAATTAAGACACTTCTAGCCTACCAGTTCTTTGAGGTACGGATGTCTACAGCTTCCTGGCCAGAGTAGGAGAGGAAGAGAGCTCATTGGCAAGTTACCTGAATGAAATTTCTGTATTCAGTATCCAGGGAGAGTTGAAATCATTGCTGAAGAGAAACAACCTGGGGGGTCTGAGCTTTTAGCAGTGGGGAGATTTAAAAACAAATCATGTTGCGAGACCTAGGGAGAAAAGTGATTTGTCGAATATGGTTTTTCCTGGGTGGTCTTCGGGATGGAATGAGTGGGAAGATAAAATTGGGAAGAAGGTCATTAGGTTGTAGTCTGATTGCACTACTTGGAAACCAAGCAAAGGTCCTTTCTAAGAAAGTTGAGTGTGGACAGTGATGTCAAAGTTGGAGAAACTGTAAAATTCATGAGGATGAATGGAGCAGAGTTGGAAATTGGTGGTGTTGGGAGCACTTTGATCCAAGAGAATGGACAGATGGGAGAATGGGCACAGGGTTGTAGGAACAAAAACACAGGAGATAAAAAAAAGAGGGACAAAGATAAAGCACTAAGATGCTCTGTGAAAAGTCACCTAGACAGAGTACATTATTGGAACTACTGCATCAGTACATGTTGTCAGGTAAAAGGGATGACTTAAAATGCCAAATATATAAATGCAGAAAATGTAGAGTAGGAACGGGCGTTAGGAAGGAAACTAAATATGAGAACACAGATCTCTCAAAGAGAAGCAAAGTAGAAAATCTAGAGCTTTAATAGACTTTGAATTTTGAAAGGCATCTCTCCCTCTGCTATTAAAAGGAAAGATGATATAAATATGCAGACGGCATGAAACCTTGATATACATAAATTAGAATTTTATTTTTCTATACCTTAATTTCTCTGCAATAGGCCATTCCAACATGGTGATAGAAAGCTCAGGCAGTTCAAGATTCTCTGTCTTCCATCTTCCTGGTCTCCATCCCTCACAGGTTACTGGTGAGGGATCCCTTGCTTCAGTCTGCCAGTTGCTTTGTGATTCTTCCATGACATTCACAGAAATCATGACTTCCACTTTTATGACTACCATAACTCAAGAATCTCTCACAGATACTGTCTCCCCAGTACTGTCTGTCTAGATGTATACAGTCAGATGTTCACTCTGGAGTCATGGTTCTTCCCCAGGCTGCTAACCTGAGAAGCACTGTGCATGGCCTCTGGGATGCTCAGAGTCCCATTCTGCTCAGCTCCCCGCCATCAGTCCTTCGTGTTTCCAACCAGAGGTGGAATGGTGACAGGGCGGTAAGGGGTATGCTACAGTCTCATGGCATTTTTCTTGACTATTTGTACCTGTCCGAAATCCTCACAATTTCTACAAAGGTTTTTTTTGTTTGTTTGTTTGTTTTTGGTTTTTTTTGTGATCAACCAAGAATACTGCAACTCTTTCCGGTCACATTTGGGAGCCGGGGAGTGGGGAGGGGTGCTGTTCCTATGCCTTTCCTAAAGCAATGAGCACAAAACATCTTAGCATCTTGAATATGTTGGAGGTAGAGGGGAGGATGGAAAGAATTGGTTACATTTCTAAAATATTAAAATACCACAAATATCAAAGATGAAGAAAATGAGAGAAAGAGCCCTAGTAAATAGTCTTAGTCCTGATCACCTATAAGTAGATGATGGTGGAGAGGGCTAGTAAAGTCAGAGAAAGAGGCACTGACGGGGGCGGGGAGGGAAGCTGAGAAGTTGGTGGTTAATAAGACTCTTGGCTGAGGTCCAACTGAAGCCCCATTTAAGAAGCAGAAACAGCACATGTGGAGAAAACCAAAACTGTTGGTATGTCAGGCATGTAGAAGAGACTGAAAAGTTTATGAGTAATAATAAATGATCGTAACAGCTAACCAGGATGGTAAATAGAAGCCTTGTGTTTTTGAGTACAGAACCCATTTCTAAACTTGGAAGTAAAGCAGAACTTCATAATGAGGAAGTTAAGATGGAGGTTAGCAGGGTATCAGAAAGGTGAAGAAGTTTGTAACCATAGTACTGGAGAGGGCATAATTCTCTATTACTTATCCATATTCTTATTGTTTTATCTAATGGGTTTCAACCTCACATAATGAGAATCTAAGAAATGTTCATAACTTGGTGGTCTGGAGACGAAACCATGGACCGAAGGTGCCAGTTTTTGTTCTCACTGTATGTTGGAAGAAAGAAAGGAAAAGGTCAAAACTATATAAAAGAAAGAGTATGATTGTGGAGTGATAAGACATGATTTCAAATACAGACTTAATTTATCCTGTGTGATCCTAGATAAAGAAATAATTTATTTGTATGATCCTTGGTTGAGAGGCTTCGGTAAGATTATGATCAGGTGCCTGACGTGGAATTTTGAATATAGTAGGAGATCTATAAATGTAATTAATTTTTGTGACACCTTTATTTATTCCACAAATATTTTAGAGCAGCCTATTTTGTGCCACAGAAAATGTATTAGTCAGCCTAGGCCGCATTATGTTGCTGTAATGAAGACCACCTCCAAAAAAAATCTCAGTTGCTTAAATACAATAAAAGCTTCCTTTTTTTACTAACTCTAAGTTTGCTGCATGTATGAGTAGTTTTACAGGGCAAGTCACTTCTATGCAGCAATCGAGACCTCCTCACTCTCTGACCATCTTAGGTTAAAGCAAGACTTCTGCAAGGATGACTGCTGCACAGACTATCTGGAACTGCTCTTAGATATTTCTGCCTGGAAGTGACACTCAACAATCAGCTTGTGACTCATTGGTCAGAACTGGTCCCGTGGCCTCCCCTGCTTCAAGGGAGAAAAAGTGGAGTCTTCTGTGTGCCAAAAATGAGAAAAGAGCCAGTTATCGATGAATGTAAGTCATAATTGCCACTCAAGCCACTGGTTACCTGGTAATGAACAAAACAGACGCTGCTTATGTTTCCTTCACGGAACTCTCAACCCAGAGTGACATGCTGCTAGGAAAGTGATAGCATCTATAAAAAGCCAGCTTTCTACCCAGGTATAAAGTTGTGTGGGGAAATGGGAAAGGAGAGCAGTTGAGTACAAGTGATGAGTATGGAGAACTTAGCAATCCTCAATAAATATTTACTGAATGAATGTTAAGTGAGGAATAGGAAGAAATTCAGCTCTAAAAGACTAAATAGGAAAGGCACACAGAGAGAACAGATATAGAAGAAAAAACACATGGAAACAGTTTATGCTTTTCAAATGTTCTGAATAATATTTGGGAATAAAAGCTGTTCTCGCTATATCTGCTGCTTCCAGGAAGCCTGAAATATTTCCGTGCTGGTCTCTTCTGCTGTAGTTGGGCTGTGGAGGACTGGGTTCCCAGCCAGACTGTTTCATTCTTACCTAGTCAAGAATGTAGGATTGTTGGGAAGCTTGGACTCCGGCTCTTCTTCTGGAATGTTTTATGATGAATCAAGTTTGCTGATGGGCAGCTGTCAAACGTAGAATGGTCACAGGAAATGAGGAATTATGCTACTATAAATACTGAAAATGTTACAGAATTAAGTGAAAATCCTGTGAATGCAATTTTATGACAGAATCTTAGAGTTGGTTCCTTGAGATATTAAAGTGATTTATATTTTTAAAAGTTTGTAAAAAAATTATAGAAAGCATATAAAAAATAAGCTCTTATAATGTAGTATAGAGATCAACCCTGGTAATATTTTGGTATAGTTCATCCCAAACTTTTTCTGGGCACACACATTCATTTGTCTTACAAAACGGAGCATGTAATACATATTACTCTGCCACTTCCCTTTTACTTAACAGTAGTTCTTGAATATTTTCCATGTCAGGATATATACTTCTACAACATTATTTTTAGTCACTGCATGGTGTTGTATCATATGTATGCATCAAAATGTATTTCTCTATCATCTTCATTTGGTTGTTTACAGATGTTGCCATTATAAACAACCCTGCAATGAGTGTACTCTGGCTGAATTTCTGTGCACCTCTTCAATTATTTTATAGAGTAACTTTTCTAAACTGGAATTACTGGGGCAAAAATTATATACATTTTAAGGTTGAATTATGTACATTACCAAATTGCCCTCTAAAATATTATTCCAATTTACATTCCTACCAGCAATGGATGAGAGCAGAAGGGTGTTTAGGGAGCCTGTAAATCTACAAAGTGTTTATAGAGAATTGAATATATTATGAAATGTGTGTTTACTCTTGTTAGCTATTGGCAGACAAGGTCACTTAATATAATTTTGTAAGTCTCCCATCTTATTTTTAATGCTTTATGTTAAATCATAAGTATGAGCACTTCACATTAGATTTCTTAGAAAGGAATTTAATCCAGATTCACATATTCTGCTAAATGGGCTCATTAATGTCATGGGCGCTGGCATAAGATCCACGATGGTCCTTTGGGTATGTGGAGTGAGTTCCTTGCTGCACAGAAAGTACTGAGCTCTGCCGCTGAGATAGCCATGCCTTGTTTTATTTCTGGGTCTAAAAACTTGTGTACATCTTTCATGATTTCTGAATGGTAGGCTATTCCCATTTTTTTGGAAGAGAAAATCAAGAAAAACTTCTGGATAAACTGACTATTTAAACTTTGAGGGACATAGAAGACATAGTCAGGTGTCTACTTATGTAATCTACTAATTTAGATATAACTAATGCTTTAAAACACGTCATGTAGAATATTTTTAGAAGCATGGCTCTTTTCCCACCCTTATATTTCATCAAGCAGTTTTAATGCGACAGCCCCTCCAGTGGATTCTGACTTCAGAGTGCTGCCACCTTTTCAGCAGCTGGCACGCTTCCCTCCCTGTCACCTGGAATTCAGTCCGAGGCGTGCGAGCTGCAAGACTTGTGAGGCTCCATGACGCCAGCACTGGAAATCTGTTCCCGAACTGTAAAAACCCATTTACTATTCTTGATCTTCAGGAACCACTATTAGTTTTCTTAGTGATCTTTGAAATGTTTTTGACATATCCAACTCTTTGAATTGTTAGGTCACATCTCCCAAATAATTACTAGCCCAGTATTACAAGGGGGGCCAAAAAAACCCCACAATTTATTTATTTAAAAAATGTGTATTAATTCTCATATGTTTAAACTTCAGTCACCTTCAAAGTACTCTCCGTGTGATGCAATACATTCGTCGAGACATTTTTTCCCACTGCTCAAAAACAGTTTCTGAACTCATCAATTTTGATGCCTTTTACTGCTTCTGCCTTTTTTTGTTTCACCACTGCCACATCACCAAAATGTTTCCCTTTGAGCACTGTTCACGGCGGGGGAAACAGCAAAACATTGCTCAAGACGAGATCGGGTGAATGGAGAAGGTGGGGCACAAGGGTCATGCTGGTTTTGGTCAAAAACTGCTGAACACTCAGTGGGCAGGCGCACTTGTAAATCACCCATCACGAAGTGGGCAAATGCATTGAAAGAGTCTTCAAAAAAAACTCACTGAAGCCGAACAAAGCTCCTCACGACAACGCCAGCTGGTGCACTGATACAGATGGGTTCCTGGAACAGTCAGATAGTGGAGGAACTCTGTACTACAAAGGGCCCACTTTCTGGAAGATAATCCCAGTTATTTGGGAGTCCCCTCTCATATATTAAATTCCTTTATGTTTCCCATTTTTTTAAGCCAGTGTACCAGATTCACTGTTAAAAACATCCAAAATGCTCATCAGTAGATGCTGTTTCAGGTTAATGCAATTTCCCTAAAGAGTAGTTTGTTCAAAATAAAGTAATTGAAAGGGTGCCTGGTTTTATGGGAAACTTTATAAGGATTTTAGTACAAAGTGCCTCTTTTTCTCAGAGATTTTGGAGAAAGAAAAATCTCACCTTACATTCGTCTGTATCTTATAGCTTTAACAAAAAGAGGAGATTCATACAAATCTCCTGTCCTTATGCAGAGTAATTATTGGATATGAAAGCTTTTGTCCACCAATAACAATATCTTAAAAATACAGTAGGATTATACTGCATTTATCTCATATAGAAACACTGAAAATATAGGTTCATAAAGCCTGCTGCTGAAAACACACTGGAATCTTTTAAGAACTACAGCTTCTTCCCCATTAAAACTCTTCCTAACCCCAAATTACATCAACTTTTAACGCAAAACAAATAAACAAACACTAGCAGGAAATATTTAGAATAGATACTCTCTTGGGGAATCCATAGCCAAAATTTTTGGAACTCAAAATGAAAAACTTAGAGCACTGAGTGATTAAATTTTCTTCCCTATAGTGTTACTCCCTCGTTAAGATATATTATGTTATATTGTTTCCATTTTTTTCATCTAAGGATTTCCAAGAGAATCAGACTAAAAGAACATACTACAAATTAAGTGGCAGCTATCTGATTGATATGGTTGAGATAGCATATGGCGTACTCTTTACTTTCAAACTGTTTTGAGTATTTGTTCATGCCCACAGCAGTGGTGTATATGAGAACTATCCAAAAACTTCCCCATGGTACATATATTTAATCTGCATCATCTTAAAAAGGGAAGAGCACTTTGCCGTTGCATTCTTTATTATTTGAAGTAAATCAAGCTCAGAGATATAGAGCTTAAAATAGTTACTGAATTCTAATTCTATAAGAATTTACAATTCCATGAGATCACAAATGCCATTTTAAAATGTTAATCAGAAGATGCATTTGTTTTAATTCTTGATACTGAAAATATTGACTGAATTGTGAATTAACACGTTTAGGGTTGCAGATGTCATTTTTCATGAGATTTCCTGAATGATGTAATTTTCATATTTCATATCGCAGTTTGATCAATTTACAGATTTATTTTACATAATTAGTTGGTAAATGAAAAATTCAATTGCTGATATATAACTATTTCTCTGTAATATAGACAATAAGTTAAAATTCTGAATTACAAATTAAAAGCAAATATTTTGAAGACATCTGGTCCACATCTGTCTGAAATAAGATAATTTAAAACAGTGTAATTAAATACAAGAAATACTAGATTATTCACACCTTAGAATGTAAAAAATAACTCATTCCATTTTAATGTGATTTCTTGAATTGGTGAATTTTTTCCTAAATTTTAGTGCCCTTTAGCCTCTCATTCTGTTATTACAAAAAAGACTGACAAGCTAAACAAAAATAATCCACATTTTTCAAAGCCTCCATGAAATGAAAGAATTATATTTATTACCATTATTTTATAAGTTGACTAACCTCCACTCCTAAGTTAATACTCAGTGGACTTAGACTCAGGCCTACCCCTTTGGATGTATTTATAATTCTCCATTCAATTATTTAAAATGACAGATTAGTGATAGTCTGTAATCTCACTTCCTAAACTGTGCCTTCCTCGTGGTCACAAAGGGGCTCAGTAAAAACCAGAGGAAGGCATTTGCCCTCACGGAAATGCAAAGCATCTTTGGTACCTTCTCATGGTCAGTAGAGAATCATCCTATGAAGACTGGTCTTTTGTTAAAACCCTGTGGTAAGTGGGAAATTAACTGTTTTACAGGCAAGGAAACTGGACTAGGTTTTCTATAGTTTACAAAAAAATGTGAAACGCATGATAGATTTTTCTTTTAATAAAAGGATGCAGAGCTTTAACACTTCAATAGGACTGGGTTTTTGATACATGACAGAAAAATAATATTTATGAAAAAACTCAGTGCTGATGCTACAATAAATGGTGATAGGGAGAAATCTCTACTTGGATGCCAGAGGCTCTCCTAACAATAGACCATGGAAGAAATTGATACTGTGAGAAGTGAAAACACTTTTCCTCACACATATCCTAAGGTATCACAAGTTATATTCTGTGTATTTATTTCCAGGGAGCATGATAAAGATCCAGAGAGTTTTTTTAAGGTATTAATGCATCTTAAGGACTTAGGACTCGATTTCCATGTATCTGTCCTTGGAGAAACCTTCACAGATGTCCCAGGTATGTATTTTGAATTTTTTCATGTGTATTTTTATAGATGATATGAGCTCTACAACTTAAGTATTAATTTCCATGTTTCCCTTTGTTAGAATAATCAAGATGAGCACTGTTAACCAAAAGATTATACAAAGGCATTAAAGTGGGATTCAATTAAAAAAATACTTAAGTAAGCATTCTTTGATTTAAGTTGAGAACGTGAAGTCATCTCTTTTATCAAATATGGTTCATACAATGCATCTAGATGTAAATACAATATATTGCTTTGGGCATCTTAACACTTAAGGAAAGTAGAAATTTGTGATTGGATGTACAACCTCTCACCTCTGGGGTCATTGGCTTGAATCCTACTCACAGTGGTAATGACTGAAATACATTACCATCTGTTAGGTGGCCTGTGTAAAGCATTTGACACCAAACTTGTAATGTAGAGTAGACCACAGTCCATATTATTCTTGTCATTGGTCCATCCCTTCGTATTGAATTTTTAAAAACCAACAAAAATCCTAAGCACTTGTTTTCATATTTTTTAAGCTTTGGATGTTCAGCCTTTTTTCTTAACTCCAAATACACAGAAAACAAAAGTTCAGAAATGACTTTTACTGTCGTAGATGACAACTCTTAAACACCACTTAAAGTTCACCCTCACTTAGCATGTACTTCTTGACCCTGGTTCATTGCTGAGAACTACACCCAGTCTGTACCTCTGTAGCCTCATTGCATATGGCTCATCCTCTGCCCGCTGGGATGATGGACATCTACCTTTCTTCAGTTCCTTCAAGGCCCCAGGCTTCCTCAGCCCTTTGGACGTTTGCCAGTTTGTTTCTGTTTTATCCTTTTGATCTTAGCTCAAGGGCATACTCTTTCAAAATATGAAACTTTATCATGGTCTCATGGTACCCTATACTTTTACTTCACGGTGCTTGCCTCACTTTCTAATCTTAGAATTATGTGCAATTTTTTATCTCATTCCCCTACACACATACACACACACAGGCACACACACACTGCGATGTCAGTGCATCACAGGGTCATGTCTGTCTTGTTCTTTGCTATACCCCAAAGCCAAGTGCAGTGCCTGACACAGTTCTGGAGCTCAGTGACTATTTGTTGGATAAATGGGTAAAAATAATGTTAACTCCCTGCCCTCAAGCAATTTAGTCTTGAAGAGGGAACACTTGTGCATAGCACAAGAAACAGAGTGAAGAGAAGATGGCGGCGTGGTAGGAGGGAGCAGACCCTATTCCCCCTCTACACACGGGAGAAAAACCAGATCAATCTACGTAAAGATCAGAACAGACAAGGAACAGTAACACAGCATATTGGAGAATAAGAGGTCGGAAATTGTAGCGGACACTTAAAAACAAGCGGTAAGGAGAGCTCTTCGGAACAATAAGAACCCAGGGTTCCAGCGCGCGGAGAGCGGGGCGGCTGAGGCCCCGGCCTGGCGCTCCGCCAAGCCCGCCCCAGGGCCCTGGGGAGGGAGCTGGGTCAGCCGCTGAACTGGCTGGGAGATCTCAGGGGCCACCGCGCGACTGCGGCCCGAGCAAAAGTGGGTGCCCCGAGAGGGAGCAAAAGTGGGTGCCCCGCACCAGGTCACTGCGTGACTTTGAACCGAGTTTTCGTGGTCACCAGGTGACTACGAAAGCACAGGCGCCCCAACAGAGACAGAGGCGCGGGCGAAGTGAGACAACTGCATGAAAATAGACACCCTCAGGGGACCGCACACGGTCGCGGGCTAGTGGACACTCGTGAAAACATAGGCGCAGGCCGCTGGAGACAGCTGTGGAGCCAGAGGGGCCAGTTCACGGGCGGGTGCTCAAATGTGGACAGCTCAGGCCCAAGGTGCAGGCGCCGGATAGCAGCTGGAACGCAGGCCCCTCTCAGAAGCAAAGGCAGCCAGCTGTGCCCGAACACTGAAAGCCTCCCAGGGACAAAGGCAGGCGGCTGTGCACGTCTGGAGAACCTAGTACACACCCATAAACTCGGAGAAGTGCGCACACACCAGGAGGCTCAGATCACACGCTGAAAACCCTGTGGGGAGAGGTGCCCACTAACGCTGGGATACATAGCACAGTGAGGACTGAGTTCTGAACACAGAGAAAAGCAATAAGATCACCCCTCGGCCATTGCAGCCAGCAAGACCTGAAAAACCGGCTGGCAAGTTTGAAAACAACAAGAGGGTGTTTTTTTTTGTTTTGTTTTGTTTTGTTTTTCATTTTTTCATTTTATTTTTTTAATATATTTTTATTCTTTTAAAATATTTTGTTGTGCTTTGCTTGTTCTTTTTTTTTCCCCCCTTTGGCTGCTTATATTTGTGTGGGGGTGTCTGTGTGCGTGTCTCTTTTTTGTTTTGCCAGTTTGTTAGTGTCTTTTTGTTTGTAAGCCTGTCTATCTATATGAGTTTTTAACTACTCCTTCTTCATTGCTTATATCTTCTTCTTTACTCCCCAACTCCTTTTGCCTCCCTTGAATTCCTTCTTCTCTTATCCCCTCTTCCTTTCTTTTCAATTTTATCTCTTCTACCTTCCTCTTGTTTCCTCTTTCTTCTTTTTTTTCATTTTCCCCCCTCTTCTTTTTGTAAATACCCACGAGTGAGACAAAACAAACAAACAAGCAAGCCTGAAACTGTGGGGAAAAAAAAAACAAAAACAAAAACCAGAGTTGGCCCCCAAAAGAGGGTATTCCAGCTGATGAGACAGTGAAAGCGGTGAACAACAGGATATCCGAAGGAGAATCCACCACGGAATCTCACAGATATTCTACCACAGAAGGTCATATCACAAACCCAGGGAGCCAGAACAGATCAATTTAAGAAGCTGAGGCTAACAACAAGAGTCTTACAAACAATGGGAAGACAAAAGAACAATCCCCAAACGAAAGGAAAGGAGGAAGCTCAAGAAAGAATGCTAAATGAAACAGAGGCAACTCAACTATCAGATATCGAGTTCAAAGCAATGGTTGTCAGGAAGCTCAATGAGCTCTCAATGAGCTACCATAAACTACAGGGAAGTTATGATGAACTCACGGCAAACTATATCAACATGAAAAAGGAAATAGAAACTATCAAGAAGGGCCAAGAGGAAATGAAGAACACAATCTCTGAACTGAAGAACACAGTAGAAGGAATGAAAAGCAGAATCGATAAAGCAGAAGATTGGATCAGCGAGTTGGAGGACAAAATAGAAAAAAACACCCAGAATGAGCAAGATAAGGAAAAGAGGCTTAGAAAGAATGAAGAGGGTTTAAGAGAAATGCAAGACAACATGAAACGGAATAATATTCGAATAATAGGGATACCAGAAGGAGAAGAACAAGAACAAGGGATAGAAAACCTGTTTGAAAAAGTAATGATGGAAAACTTCCCTCATTTGGTGAGAGAAAAAGCCACACAAATCCAGGAAACACAGAGAGTCCCAATCAAAAGGAACCCAAACAGGCCCACTTCAAGACACATCATAATTAAAATGGCAAAATTCCAAGACAAAGAGAGAATCTTAAAGGCAGCAAGGGAGAAAAAGGAAGTAATATACAAGGGGGCCCCAATTAGGTTAGCATCTGACTTCTCAATGGAAATGCTCCAAGCCAGAAGAGAATGGCAAGAAATATTCCAAGCAATGAGAACCAAAGGCCTGCAACCCAGACTACTTTACCCAGCAAGGCTTTCAATCAAGATAGAAGGCCAAATAAGGAGCTTCCCAAACAAAAGAAGTCTAAAAGAATACACCTCTACCAAACCAATGCTGCAAGAGATACTAAAGGGACTGCTTTAAGGGAAGAAAGGAAAAGACAGAGAGAGAAAGAGAGAGAGGAACACAGGTACGAAAATGGCAATGAATAAATACCTATCAATAATAACCTTAAGTGTAAATGGATTAAATGCTCCAATCAAAAGACATAGAATAGCTGAATGGATAAGAAAGCATGACCCACACATATGCTGCCTACAAGAAACCCACCTCAGGACAAAAGACATACACAGGCTCAAAGTGAAGGGCTGGAAACAAATTTTCCAAGCAAATGGTCAGGAAAAAAAAGCTGGGGTAGCAATACTCATATCAGACAAAATAGACTTCAAAAGAAGGGCCATAAAGAGAGACCCAGAAGGTCACTTCATAATACTCAAGGGAAGAATCCACCAAGAAGACATAAATATTGTAAATATATATGCACCCAATGGAGGAGCACCTAAATACATCCAGAAAATTTTAGAGGACTTCAAGAAAGATATAGACAGCAACACAATTATAGTAGGTGATTTTAACACCTCACTCTCAAAAATGGACAGATCTTCCAAACAAAATATCAACAAAGATATTGTGGCATTGAACAACACTCTAGAGGAAATGGACTTAACTGATATATATAGAGCCCTTCATCCCAAAGAAGCTAAATACACTTTCTTTTCAAATGCACATGGAACATTTTCAAAGATAGACCACATGATAGGACACAAATCAAGCCTCAACAAATTCAAGAAAATTGAAATCATACCAAGCATTTTCTCTGACCACAAGGGACTGAAACTAGAAACCAACCCCAAGGAGAAAAACCCAAAACCCTCAAAATCATGGAGATTGAATAGCATGCTATTAAACAATGAATGGGTCAAGAATGAAATTAGGGAGGAAATCAAAAAGTTTCTGGAAACAAACGATAATGAACTCACATCGACCCAAAACTTATGGGACACAGCAAAGGCAGTCCTCAGAGGGAAGCTTATAGCGATACAGGCCTATCTAAAAAAGACAGAAACATCTGAAACAAACAACCTAACCCTTTGCCTACAAGAACTCGAGGAACAACAACAAAGACAGCCCAGAGCAAGTAGAAGGAAAGAAATAACCAAGATAAGAGCAGAATTAAATGACATAGAGACTAAAAGCACAATCCTAAAGATCAATGAATCCAGGAGTTGGTTCTTTGAAAAGATCAACAAAATCGACATGCCTTTATGCAGGCTCATCAAGAAAAAAAGAGAGAGGACTCAAATAAACACAATCAGAAATGAAAGAGGAGATATTATAACCGACACCGCAGAAATACAAAGGATTGTAAGAAATTACTATGAAGAACTGTATGCCAAGAAATTTGAAAACCTAGGTGAAATGGACAGGTTTCTGGAAAAATATAACCTTCCAAAACTCAATGAAAAAGAAGCAGAAAGCCTGAACAGACCAATAACAGCTGGTGAAATTGAATCAGTAATCAAAACACTCCCGACGCACAAAAGCCCTGAACCAGATGGCTTCACAGGAGAATTCTACAAAACATTTAAGGAAGAGCTAACCCCTATTCTCCACAGACTATTCCAAAAAATCCAAAAAGATGGAAGACTCCCAAACTCTTTTTACGAAGCCAGCATCATCCTAATCCCAAAACCAGATAAAGACACAACAAAGAAGGAGAACTTCAGGCCAATATCGCTGATGAACATAGATGCTAAAATCCTCAACAAAATATTGGCAAACCGCATCCAACAACACATTAAAAAGATCATACACCACGACCAAGTGGGATTCATCCCAGGGATGCAAGGATGGTTCAACATTCGCAAATCAGTAAATGTAATTCATCACATAAGCAAAAGCAAAGACAAAAATCACATGATCATATCAATAGATGCAGAAAAAGCATTTGATAAGGTACAGCACCCATTTATGATTAAAACACTCAGCAAAGTGGGAATAGAGGGAGCATTCCTCAACATAATAAAGGCTATATATGAGAAACCTACAGCCAGCATCATACTCAATGGGCAAAGACTAAATTCTTTTCCACTAAAATCAGGAACAAGACAAGGCTGTCCACTCTCTCCACTTCTATTCAACATAGTATTGGAAGTATTAGCCACAGCGATTAGACAAGAAAAGGAAATAAAAGGCATCCAACTTGGAAAGGAGGAAACAAAACTATCATTGTTTGCAGATGACAT
The DNA here is from genome assembly GCA_039655065.1 of Glossophaga mutica. Taxonomy (NCBI): domain Eukaryota; kingdom Metazoa; phylum Chordata; class Mammalia; order Chiroptera; family Phyllostomidae; genus Glossophaga; species Glossophaga mutica. The sequence continues at coordinate 76,512,235 of CM077306.1, forward strand.
GTTAGTATACATAGAAAATCCTATAGTCTTGGCCAAAAAACTGCTTGACCTAATAAATGAATTTAGCCAAACAGCCGGATACAAAGTCAATATCCAGAAATCAAAGGCATTTTTGTATACCAACAATGAAACAACAGAAGCAGAAATCAAGAAAAAAATACCATTTGATATAGCAAAAAGAAAAATAAAGTACCTAGGAATAAACCTAACCAAGGAGGTAAAAGACCTGTATGCAGAAAACTACACAACACTGAAGAAGGAAATCAAGGAAGACACAAATAAATGGAAACACATACCGTGTTCATGGATTGGAAGAATTAACATCATCAAAATGTCCATACTTCCCAAAGCAATCTACAGATTCAATGCAATACCTATTAAAGTACCAATGGCATATTTCACAGATATAGAACAAACTCTTCAAAAATTTATATGGAACCATAAACGACCCAGAATAGCGGCAGCAATCTTGAGAAAGAAGAGCAAAGCAGGAGGGATCACAATACCTGATACCAAAATGTATTACAAGGCCACTGTAATCAAAACAGCCTGGTACTGGCATAAAAACAGGCACGTGGACCAGTGGAATAGAATAGAGAGCCCAGAAATAAACCCTAGTCTCTATAGTCAATTAATATTCGACAAAGGGGGCAGCAACATAAAATGGAGTAAAAATAGCCTCTTCAACAAGTGGTGTTGGGAGAACTGGACAGCTTCATGCAAGAAAATGAAACTCGAGCACCAACTTACACCATACACAAAAATAAATTCAAGGTGGATAAAAGACTTAAACATAAGCTGTAACACCATTAAAGTCCTAGAAGAGAACATAGGCAGGAAAATCTCAGATATTACACGCAGCAACATTTTTACTGATATGTCCCCTAAAGCAAGGGACATAAAGGAAAGAATAAACAAATGGGATCTCATCAAAATAAAAAGCTTCTGCATGGCCAAGGAAAACAGTATTAAAATAAAAAGAGAACCGACTGTGTGGGAAAACATATTTGCCCATGATATCTCAGATAAGGGTTTAATCTCCCAAATATACAAAGAACTTACACGACTCCACTCTAAGAAGACAAGCAACCCAATTAAAAAATGGGCAAAGGACTTGGACAGACACCTCTCCAAGGAGGACATACAGAGGATCCAGAGACACATGAAAAGATGCTCGATATCGCTAGCTATCAGAGAGATGCAAATTAAAACCACAATGAGATACCACTTGACACCAGTCAGAATGGCCCTCATAAACAAAGCAACAAACAGCAAGTGTTGGAGAGGTTGTGGAGAAAAGGGGACCCTAGTGCACTGCTGGTGGGAGTGCAGACTGGTACAACCACTATGGAAAACAGTCTGGAATTTTCTAAGAAAACTAAAAATGGATATACCTTTTGACCCAGCAATTCCATTGCTAGGACTATATCCTAAGAACCCTGAAACACCAATCCAAAAGAAACTATGCATCCCTGTGTTTATAGCAGCACAATTTACAATAGCCAAGTGTTGGAAGCAACCTAGATGCCCATCAGTAAATGAATGGATCAAAAAACTGTGGTACATTTACACAATGGAATTCTATGCAGCAGAAAGAAAGAAGGAGCTCCTACCCTTTGCGACAGCATGGATGGAACTTGAGAGCATCATGCTAAGCGAAGTAAGCCAGGCAGTGAAAGACAAATACCATATGATCTCACCTTTAACAGGAACCTAATCAACAAAACAAACAAGCATAATATAACCAAAGACATGGAAATTGGGAACAGGCTGAAAGTCACCAGAGGGGAGAGGGGAGGGAATTTCAGGGGAAAAGGGGAAGGATTTACAGGAACAAGTATAAAGGACACATGGACAAAAACTATGGGGGGGGGTGGAAATGGGAGGGAGGTGGGGAGGGCTGGGGTGGCGGGTTCGGGTGAGAATAAAAGACAGAAAACTGTACAAGATCAACAATTAAAATAAAAATTTTAAAAAAACAAATCTAAAAAAAAAGAAACAGAGTGAAACGCAAAATAATATAATTATATATTAGTACTGGCATATGTTGTTTTACGTGGAATGTTAATTGAATGGCCAACGGATTAGGATATTCCAGAAGCAGAAACAACATGCGCAAAGTATATGGAAGCAAACATTTTAGATATTGTATTTAAATGAGAGAACAATTTCAGAGATTAATTCTGTGAGGTCACTAATCTAACTAGACTAAGAGATTCAGCATGCAGACCTGAATAAATAAGTAATATGTACCTTACATTGGTAGGATACGGCCAAAATATGGAGGATCTTCATAACCAAAGTAGATTAGGTAAAGGTAAAAAATAAGGAGCCCAGATCTGGCTCAGGGAAAAATTTGATGAAACTGTATTTTAGGCTAGTTTATCATGCATTGGTATGTAGACAGACTCGCAGGAAGACGCCACGGTGTTCATCCAATTTGATGCTGTGAGGTCGTGACTGAGAGATTAGTGAGGGTGCTGTGTGAGAGAGAGATGTTCAAGGCAAACACAGAAAAGAATTTGATTGGTGGATGGCTGTAAAGAAAGAAGGAAGGAAAAAATCAGCTCATTTGCAAAACCACTGAGTTTGGTTGTGTTTGTGCCACTTTGAGATGTTGATGCCTGGACCAAAAGGTGGCCGCAGGATGGCCCCACAGAAGGCTTTGGAGGCAGCTTTAGTGTTGAGTGGTTTTAGGCCACCACTGCAAACAAGACTAGGATTTCACTCAAAGGGCCATGTTCTTGTGATCACAGTTTCCCCTCCCACACATTAACATTGAGCTGTTTAGGGCAGGATGAAGGGTTGAAAGTCAGTCAGGGGAGCAGTTAGGGGCCCAAGTACTGTGTGCTTAATAATTACAAGCCCTATATTATTGTATTACTCACATTGGCTTCACTTCACACACTTACTGAACACTGTGGAAGGGAGGTTCCATGGCAAACAGGACTCAGTCTCCACCCTCAGGGCCCTCTGCCTTCAGGAGATGTATATATAATTAATGGGTACCTAAGATGCTGTGAAATAATTATGGCATGCTGCGGAAGCCCATAGGAAGGGGCACCATGTTATCTACACACATGCTTGTGCCTCCTAGCCTCACTGGGACTCCTTTCTGCCCTAGCCTCTGGTCCATCTCTGCCATTTCAAATGAGAATTGACTCCCTTTATGGCTGCAGCTCTTCCCCCTGCACCATAGGAGGAGCCCAAGTTGTTGTATGGATGGGTGAGCCTCATAACTTTCCAGGTTGCGCTCCTAGAAGCCACCTTGCTGGGCTTTCCTCCAGGGGCTTCCTAACAGGCCATCCTTTGTAACTTCTGCCCTTCTTGTCACCAGGCTGGTTCATTTCACAAACACTTACTGTATTCTAGGCATTGTTCTAAGCATTGTTCTCCATCTTTCTCAGTTGGAGAAATTGAGGCACAGAGAAATTAAGTTAGGTAATACTTTAACCACTATTTTATGCTACCTTTCCATGCTGTTGTTTCCTGACACACAGTTCTCTAAGTTAAAACATTATTTTTTTTCCCTAAGTCACCATCCAGCACTTCCCAAACCAGGTTGCCAGGCAGGCATACACTTCTTTGCCTGTTGTGTCTTCTAGGTGCCACATTAGCCTATCTGAAACCCATGTCATGAAAGCAACTTATATACTGCTTGATATCAGCCAGAAGAATTTCTCTCCACACCACTAGCGTTTGTAAGGCAGTGGTTTCCTTGTAAATACTTGTTATAATGATTAGTATGCTATGAATTGCTCCTATTTATTGAAAGTTTGTTTCTTACTTGGTCCTTTGTTAGGTTATTTTGTGTAACACTCTGGACAATCCCAACGGAGTGGGTATTATTTTCCCATCCGTTAGTTTCTCTAGAAACTGAGACTCTGAAAGCTTAAGTCCCATTAATTGCATTGCTTAGGTGAGTCAGACTTTTCTCCTTCACATACAAGCACACAAGTATTGAAAAACCAAGAAGTATATGACGGCAAGACCACTAATTACTCTTCCTTTCTTTTGTAATTGAGGAATGATTTACAAGGCACATCGTACAAGTTTCAGGTGTACGGTGGGTCAATGTGATACATACACATGTCACCAGAAGACTGTTCGCCACGCAGCTGGGGCTCAGACCTCTGTCACAGCGTGTCTTTTCTTTGTGGCAAGAACATTAAAGATCTGTTCTCTCAGAAAATTTGAAATCCGTAATACAGCATTGTTGACTAATCACTATTAGATCTCCAGAATTTCTTCTTCTAGTTGCAAGTTTGCACATTAAGACTCTTTATCCAACCGATAAAGATAAAGTTCTTCTCCACAGAACTCTCAGGGAAGCCAGTGCTCATCTGAGTGATGGCCTTAGTGCCAGGGAGTTGCCGTGCCCTTCCTGGGGAGGCAAACCATCTCCATTAATTTTTTTCAAAAATGCTAAAAGTAATAATAGAGTACCTTTCTAGAGTCTCCATACTGTTAATTATTTCCCAGTACGTTTTAAGAATTTTTAAATTATGCCATGGCATCTTTGTAGTCCTGTTTTGAAGAATGAGGTACTTTAAAAATAGTGATTCTAGTTTTCAGCTACATAGTCCATGGCTCTTTGGTACGGCCGTTCTCTCACTTTACAAAGGAGGAGAGAGGTCCAGGCGAGTAACTGTTCCAGGATCTCACAGCTGGGCACAGTGTGGGGCAAGGGCAGGAGATGCTGGTAGGTTAGGGGGACAACCTGGCAGTCGGCCTCCTCGTCCCTCCTCATTCCTTATGTGTTTAATAAATGGTTTTTTTAAATATCTGCTTTGTGTCAAGCACTGAACTGGACATTTAGGATGACATGGTGAATACAGCTGACATGTTCTGTGATGTTTGCAACTTACAGTCCCACTCCAGTGCTTTATTCATGACTTACTAGAACACTCCTTTAAAACATTAGAACTGACATTTATTGAACACTTCACATGTACCAGGTACTGTTCTAAGCCCTTTGTGCTTTGCATCACTTACTCTTCACAACAGCCCTGAGAATTAGGTGCTATTGTGAGTACCATTTACAGCTGAGAAAACTAAGGCATAAGAAGGTTAAGTCACTTGCCTGAAATCACCCGTCCATCCAATTCTGAAGCCTCAGTGCAAACCTTGTCAGTCCGCCTCCAGCGCCATCACTCAGCCTATACTGTGTGTGTAAGTCTACAAAGTCACCCATGTTTCACAAGTGAGAGAACAGGAGGTGATATGGTGGGGAATTCCTGGCCACCCGTGTGAAATCACTTTCGATGGAAAGTTTAAAAACACACACTCACGCAAAACTTCAAATTCGTTTCCTAAACATCTTGCTCTTTAAATATTAAAGTGAACTCCCTCGTTTATTTTCCATCCGGAATCATCACAAAAAAGGTATCAAAAACAGTATAAAGTGCAAAGTTATCCCAAATAATTCTTAGCATATATTTACCGTTCAGTAAATGTTATTTGAATGGATGAAAAAATGAGATTGGAGTAATAGAATAATATAATTTATATAACATATCAGGTATATAGAATTCTACAATGAAACAATTGGCAAATATTCAGCAGTTAGTGAATGAAACTAGAGAACCCTGAGACTCAAGGAAGTTCTAAGTGATTTTATATTACATTTCCTGTTTTAATACAGGTGACCTTGATTCAACATAAATCTATTTTTCAGTCTTTTTCTCATCTGTCAGCTCTTACATCAGTCAGAATAAGCTGAATTGTGCTAACAGGTAACCTTGATATCTCAGTGGCTTAAAACATGTAAGATTTATTTCTTATTCACACTATATGTTTATTGCAGGGGAGCAGTAGTGTTGTGCTCTCATGGCCATGCAAGGGACTTAAGGCTTCAGAGGGAGCCAAGCTAGCACCATCTCAAACATCGCCAGTCCCCAAGCCAGATGGAAGCGAGAGCTCAGTATCTATTCAGTGCTCTGGCCTAAAAGTGACGTAGGGCTCCACTCAACTCACTGGCCAGAACTTGCTGCAAGGAGCTGCCCCACCATAAAGGGGACCAGGAAATTCAATCCCGCTTTGAGCCCAAAATTGGCACAGTAGAAATATTTGGTCAACTGCACTACTGACCACAATAGTTCTTCAATACGCATCATGATCTGTGGCTCGTTAGAGAGAAAAAAACAAGCTTATCTGCGATGTCTGCCTTACGCTGGGAGAGTCTCTCCTGGCTGAGTAAAGAACTCTTCACAAATATTAAAGTATGGCCCACAGTCTTCTTGCTAGAGACTACCCAGCTGGTGTCTGAGACACATCTAGCAACTGAATCCCATAAGACAGAGCAGATACGAAGTCAAGTTGGTCTCTGTGGGAATGGAGTTAATTATCACTTACTGGTGACATGGCATTTTGGACAGCTCTGGTGTCAATCAGGAGTGGTTTTGCCTTCCACCCCCAGGGGACATTTGGCAATATCCAGAGACATTTTCGTTGTTTGGGGGGAGGATATCTAATCAACTGCTGGGGGGAGGATGTCGCTGGCATCTAGTGGGTGAGGCCAGGCATGCTTCTAACCATCTCACAGTGTGCAGGCCGGCTCCCATAATAACAACAAAATCACCCAACCTACAATGTCAGCAGTGCCAAGACTGAGAAATTTTGATTTACAGGAACTGAAGTCAGAAGAACAGGTTTGGAACTGGGTCCTGTAGCTTTCTTGGTTAACCTCAGTCAGTCCATCTGTGCAATATAGAGGAGGCAGTGGGAAGGAGGGATAATGAAACTACCTTCCCTGTCCACCTCAGTGAGTTAATGAGGATTTCTGCACAATTAGATAATCTGGGGCAAATCACTTTCTAAACTACTGTGCAGATTTTATTATAAGACTCATGTACTTCCCCCTAAGTTTGTATATGGACTGAGTCTTTAATGCATCTTGGATCCAAAGAAGACATTAACGACGCTAAAGTTCATTCTTGCCATTACTTAAATTACTTTAAATCCAGAAAATTGAAAGGTCATTCTGCTACATAAAGCATCCATCAGACTCCATATTACAAATGAGCCAAAAGCCGAGAAGCTCCTCAATGCAAATATTTGAGTTTTGTCCAGTTCTCATGACAAGGTCACATTGTTAGCCCTTGAGATGGTTTAAAAAAAAAAAAAAAAAGCAAATGCTTAAGATATCGAATCAATGGAATGTGTTTGTATACTTAATAATTTCCCGCAAATGATAATTCTAAACAAAATATTTTTTTTTCCTGTGAAGAGCCAAAACCTTACATCAGGGTTGTCTTTCCCGACTGCAGCTGCGGTGGGAGGAGTATTGACCTCTAGGCATTAAAATGGGGGAGGGGGTGGCAGAAAGTTTGCAAGGAAAGTAAAAGCCTGAACTGCAGTTTTGGCAGACAGAAGTCCTTCTGGTTCACCTTTAATTCGAGGTTAAAAACAGTATGTGAAAGGCTTCTGGTTAGTATCTGGCATGACAATGGTCATTACTATGAACTTGGTATACTCCTGATCCTTAGCTCCCGAGTCAAATGTTGGATAATTATACAACATTTTCCTCCTATCCCATCTCCCTTTCTACCCAGCTCCCAGCTACAATCTTATTTTTAGCAAAGCAGCTACATTTGTGGGAAATAACAGAAAGGTTCTAGGAACCCAGGTAACTTATAAAGATATAAACTTTTGCTACAAGGGGAGCCCAGCAGAAGAAAAGTTATTAATACATTGATCAATGTTGAATTAGAAGATGATTATGTATGCAATGAAATAAATGTGCCCATAAGATTGAATAAACTCATTTACTGTAAACCATACCATTCCCCAAACCAATTCATTTTTCTTTTTTTTTTTTTTAATTTATTGCTATCCACTCATTCCCCTAACAGAAGTACTTAAGTACTTACTGAGTTCCTATTGCGGTCTGGCACCACATTGTAGATACCAACAGGAGAAGTCCATGGTTCCTTCTCGCTATAGGCTCCTTCTCACTATTTTTGTAATTACATTTCATTATACTGTACCCTTGTTTATATTGTAACATTTTCAAATAATTTTGAATACAGTATGTGATAACTCTTATAACAATCTGGTGACAGATAAGTATTAACATCTACTGTTTATAGCTAATGAAATGATTTATATTGGCCCCACTCAGGTAACATGAATCTGAGATAGATTCTCAGTAGACAGAGCCACTTTCACATTATTCTTAGAAATCAGCATGTAGTTACTGTCCTAAGAATATGATGGAGGAAGTTAGTTTCCCAAGAATCTGATTTAAAACTGAAGTCTTCTGTCTGTTAGTCCTTTGGTGGAGAAAACAAAAATATAATGGGAAAGTAAGGACAATTCAAATAAATGTAGAGATAGCCTGGGCTGGTGTAGCTCAGTGGATTGAGCATAAGTCTGTGAACCAAAGGGTTGCCGGTTCGATTCCCAGTCAGAGCATATGCCTGGGCTGGGGGGGCCAGGTCCCCAGTAGGGGGCGTGAGAAATGCAACCACACATTGATGTTTCTCTTCCTCTCTTTCTCCTTCCCTTCCCCTCTCTCTAAAAACAAATAAATAAAATCTTAATTAACAAAGAACAAATAAATGTAAATATACATGCTCCTGATAGGAAAGAATAAATACTATAATTAAAATGACAATATCTCTTAAAGTACTTGATGAATTTAACAATATTCCAGTTAAGATACCAGAATATTACTTTATATCTGCACACAGTAGTACTAAAATTCATACTAAATAAATACAGAAATGGGCAGAATAGCAAGGAACCCACCAACCAAGGCCTAATGAAGAAAAACATGTCCTACAAGAATCAAAACATGTATAAAGTGATAACTTTTAAAAGAGTACCTTACAGAATAAAAAACATGAAAGTAGAAAAATGAAGAAAAATAGGGAATTCAGAAATAGGCCCAATTTGTATATGAATTTAAAATCCAACAAAGTTAGGATAAATTTTAATATATTTCAGTTCTAAAATGTAACGATTTTAGTGAAAACAAGAAATTGAGTAAAATAAGTTCTACACAATAAAGACAACAAAACAAAAATTCATATAAGAAAATTAAGTATAGATTTTAAACGTATGTTATAGAAAAAGGATTGCAAAAGTGCCAACATACTATAAGTACGATAACTACTGAACTCCTGTTCTGTGCCAAGCGCCAAGGGTAGGCCTTTTGCTCTGGCATATCGTTGTAGATCACAGCAGATCCCTCAGCAGGGGCAGTTACTATCCCCTATGTATGGGTGAAGACACTAAGGCTTAAGTCCAATACCTTGCCCCAAATCATACCCCTAATACATAACAGGGATGATTATACCTGAAGAAATAATACTAAATTTTAGGGGGGAAATCTTTCATTTTCCTAGTAATGAAATAAGTAAATACAAAGAATTTATGGAAGAACAGCTGCATTGTCCAAAGCAATAAAAGTAAAGGCATACCCTCAGACTGGCCAGCTTATGGGAAAGCACATGCACGGATGGTGACAGCAATGTAGAGTGTTTTTCCTGAGTCGTGTGGGGGTCCGTACTTTGTGTTTGACTCAGCACTTTTACGTCAGCCAATGGAACCCATGGAAGTAATTCCCATGACTCGTTCTAGTTTCCTCTGCCTCCTTCCCCAGTCGTTAGCCTCATCTTCAGGGACCATGAATCCTGCAACAGGTTCAGATTGTTCTCCAGGCCTTCACACACTGTGATATTCAGTTCATCCACTTACTGTTGCCACTCTTCCTTCTGAACCCAGACCACCCAAGAAGAGAATCCCAGTAGTATAACAATACTAATAAGACTGTATCTCAGAGATTTTCTGCAGGATGAATTTGAATTTCCTTTGTAGCAAATGAGGTTCTTCGAACTACAACCCCAGCTGAATCCATCTCTGCCATTTTCTGAATATGTCTGTGCATTCACCTACCTCCATGTTTTATGTGATGTGTTGCTTAACTTCTTCTGCCCCTCTCTACATAACCCTGTGCACACCCTTTCTCCTCCGTCCGTCAAAATCCCAACTCCAGCCGCGCTTCTCGTCCTGCACCCTGCCTTCCGCCCCGCTTCCTGATTGCTCACAGCACCCAGAGTCATTCCGTCAATTGAAAAGCATATATCGCTCTGCTCCGTGACCCATTGTCACTTGGCTGCCATTAGGGACCATGGTGTAACTGATCGGAAGACGCTTTGCGGGTGAAGAGAGCAACTTCTGAAACAGAGACACTACACAGAGCGGGAGTCAGGAATACTCCCAGTTAGCGGGACGCGCTGCCCTCACCCAGATCTCATTAACACCCCTGACAAGAGTGGCGTTCCCATTCCATAGGGAGAAGCTCTCTTTTTCCTTCCTCAGGAAAGGTTCATGAACTCTGCCGCTTCCCTTGCCAACCAAATGCTCAGGACACTCACCAGATGCAAGTAACTGGTAACAACAGACTCCACTCGCTCAGTGTGTCCTGTGAGAATGGGTCTTTTTTCCACGATCACTCCCAGGCATACCATCCCCTGGCAGGACCAAGCTTCTGGCCTGCTTGAAGCCTACTCCTGCAGCTTCTGTGAGGGGAATATTTATTTTTTATACTGAAACTGGAAAAATCGGAGCAACTCTCAAGGCAAGATCATTTATCCTTCCTACCAGGGGAAGACCACGAAGATAATATGTTCTGGAATACAACTCCCAAAACATCTCTCAAGAAATTGTTCTCAGAAGTTATAACGATGAAAACATTACCAAGGAAAAATGTTCTTTCATTTTCATAAACTGTCCTCGAAGTTTATGGGAAATGTGCACTTGGGAACAACACGAGGAAATAGATAAATTAATTAAATAATGGATGAGAAAAGGTCAAGGCATTGATAAGCCAATAGGAAATTAGAAACAGACCCTAATTTTAAAAGCTTGTAAATGTATATAGGACTACGGGTTGATAGATAGGAGGCCTTAGCGTGTGGCTCTTCTACATTGCTTTGGTATTTTATCTTTTTAATTTCGACAGTTGTGTATGGTCACGATTTGGAGTGTGCTATAGTCAAAATAATGTTTGCCCCCATAAGGGGCTATGGGGGAAGGCCTGCCTGTCTTACAGATTCCTGTTTCCTGTGACGCCCATCAGAACAGCAGTCTGACAGAAAGCAGAGCAACAGGGGGTGCGTGTCTGAATCCAGCTAGTGAGCTTTTCCAGCTCGATCTCTCCTCGCCTAATTGTTACATTTGTGAAATGGAAACCATCACAGATACTGGGTGCGATGGGATGAGTGCCGTCCTGGAGTTTAGAAGGCCTGGGGTCTAGTTCCAGCTCTGCCATTGATTGACCACGTCACCCCTTTTAACCTTAGCTTATTCAGGAAATACGGTCATCCAAAAGAGGCTGGAACTAGAAAGGACCTTGGCAATTAGGGTTCTTTTAAGATGGCATGCACATCCGTACACCCAAAAGAGATTTCACAGTAATGCTTTCTGAAATTTGAATTGTGAAAACACTAAGCATAACAATCATGCTTTTTCAGAACCTGTTCTGTTCCTCACCGTTTTGATCTCTCTCTATACTGCCGATCCCAACCCCCACCCTCAGGCAGCTGCGAACCCTTCACCTAGGCCAGGCATAATTCTTCCAGCCACCCTCATGCACTGACTGAAGTTGCCCACTGTTCTACCCTGTTAGTCTTTGCTGTCTTAAACATCCTAAAGATGAACTCCATATATATCACCTTCTACTCCCCTACTATTATCAAATTAAGTACACCTCACTGGTCTGGATTTCTCAGTGTGGTTTGAACTACCTTCCTTGCCTTACTTCAGTCCTTATACAAAATACCCCAGGGCTGTAGCCTAGATTACACAGTGTTCCCTGAAGGCAGCTCCTATGTCACTACCCCGGGCCCCTCCTTCCTCCTCTACCCTTCAGAGCTCAACCCATCTTCTAAGCCTCCTACATGAATAACAGTTAGAAGGTTCTTGAGGATGCAACTATATCTTACACAGCTTTATGTGACCCAAAGTTCTTAATGCAGCAGCGTTTTCAAACTTTTAGTCATGATCCACACCTAGATTAGTATTAGCATTGTCACTTAGTACACCCATGTATGGGGGAGCATATTTATAACTGAAACAAAGCATCCATAACATTATATATATTCTTGTTTACACTTAATACACTGATACCTTCTCTTTTTTTCTGTCGTATTTTGTTTCTTTTAATACTGGTCTAAGTTGATTTCATAGCTCTGAGTCACAGTTGTGAACAACACCATAATATAGCATATAGCACACAATAGGTGTACTGTTGCATATGTTTAATTAAATTGGCCTTACCGATCTATGAATATATTTAATCAATTTTGATAAGTTATGTTAAATATCTTAGGTCCTCAAAGTCACGCTGTTCTTAGTTTTACATGAGCCAATTGACATGAGAACGCAAATGCAATTCATTTGTATCCATTTTTAATGTAAGAAGATGAAGAAATGTAGCTGTGTGATAATTATTGTTACAAAGGCAAAGCTCCTAAGACCAATGTATTTGAGACCTCATGATAGTTACTAAAGTATTGAGTGCAGACGTGTGCCAGGCATTGTGCAAGGTGCTGTAGGTAAATTTCCTCTAACCCTGTGACAACTCAGTAGGACAAGCTATTTCCTCCACTTTATCAGAATGCTGAATCAAACTGTGGTGTTTACTATATTCACCGAACATTCTTAACGCTAAAGTGATAATTTTCATAAGGTTTTATTTTCCATAAAGTTCCCCATAATTTAGCAAGTGTTTTCTTCCCCCACAGTATGTTTTAACTGC